>JAMPIV010005127.1:600000-845000 GCA_024509875.1 Oreohelix idahoensis | reverse complement strand
TATATATAATAGATATATATATATACATAGAATAATACAATTGGATATATAATAATAATATATAATAGATATTCTATTTATAATATATATCATATATTTATTAAATATAGATTAATAACTATATATTTATATATATGTGATAAGATATTATATTTATATTCTGTATTATAATATATATATATATAAAGTTATGATATATAAATTTAAATATATTATTTCTTATATATTTTATTATATATATTTTTAATTTTTTATATATTTTTTTTATAATAAATATTATATATATATTATATATATTTTTTTATATTTAGTTATATAAATTTTATATATATAATTTATACTTTTATATATTAACTTTTTTATTATATTATATTTTTTATTTTCCCATTATTTTATATATTTTTTTTTTTTTAAATTTTTTTTATATATTTTTTTTTTATATATATATTTTATAATTTTATTTTTTTTAATTATTTTTATAATATTTAAAGTCATTACTAGCCAGTGTTATTCTATCGGAAGATAGTATTTGATTCTGTAGTTCACAGTTAGTGTGTATTTCTAAAAGGAGATCAGCGTTTATGCTGTCTTGTAAGTATTGGATTGTGATTATATTTTGCACAGAGTAGAATTTTGTTTCCAGGAGGGTTTTGCCGAAGCACGATTTGCCAGTTCGCTATGAGAACTTTACGACTATGTATCAAGAAACGGATGGTTATGAATATATAACGACTGTGTATAAAGTAACGAAAGGCTGTACATATATGAAGGAAACTATAGATATTATGGAGGAGCCATGTTGAACAAAGTTTGAGTTGTCAAGAACTACATACGACTTTTAAGAAAAAGTGAGTGTCGACTTATATATGAGAACCGCAAATATGCTCTCTCATGTAAGTATCAGAATGGTGAACATATATTTTTTATGCATGAGATGAATTTTGTGTATGCTGTCTTGAATGGTTAAAGAGACATGTCTGACCAGTTCGTCGAGGAAAATATTTAAGTACCTAAAAAGTATGGAATGCTAATAAAGAGCTTAGGTACCACGAGTAAATAGGAGCAGATTTGGGAAGACTAAGAAAGTCTACAGGAGATAATAATATGTTAAAGAGGAATGTATGAGTTACCCCTAATGTACAAAGACCCAGTTAATGCTTATATGCGAGCTCTATCATTTGAATGACTCATCATACGTGTTGCATTATTAAGTTATTAAAAGATTTGAAGGATCAGGATGAATTTGATTCCATCTTTAAGAGTTGCTGAAAGTAGGTCATGTTTGTTTACACTACCACTATATGAGAAGTCACTATAACATCGAAGAAGGAACTGAACGAACCCAAGGTATACAAGAAAAGGATTATACTGTAGTATCATCCAGGAATTTACACCTCTGGCGGAGATGGCCAGTAAAGATATTAACTAAATAACTTGGAAGATAACTCAGAGAGAAAGAAAGAATAGATAAAAGGAAAAACTTGTAAAGCATATACACCCGTACGCTATGACATATCTATCTGTATGTCTGGCGGTCTGTCTGTCTATCTATCTATCTATCTATCTATCTATCTATCTATCTATCTATCTATCTATCTATCTATCTATCTATCTATCTATCTATCTATCTATCTATCTATCTATCTATCTATCTATCTATCTGTCTGTCTGTCTGTCTGTCTATCTATCTATCTATCTATCTATCTATCTGTCTATCTATCTATCTATCTATCTATCTATCTATTTATCCTATCCGCTCGTTCGTCCATCCGCACGCCCATTCATCAGTCCTTCCGTCCTCTGTCTGTCCAGCGGTCTTTTTGCCTGTCTATCGAGCTGTCTGTCTAACCTACTGTCAGTTTGTTTGTCTATCTATCGTACCATCAGTCTATCTATCCAGCTGTCTGTCTCGCAGCCTATCTAACCTTCTGTCTGCCTGTTTGTCTCTACCCTGCTGTCTGTCTGTTTGTCTATCTGTCTGCCTATCTTGTCTGTCTGCCTATCTTATCTGTCCGTCTGTTTGTCTGCCTGTCTTTCTGTCAGTATGTCTGTATTGTCTGTTTCTCTGTCTGCCTGTACTGTCTGTTTGTTTGTCTGTCTTGTCTGCATGTCTGTCTGACTGTCTTGTTTGTCTGTCTGCCTGTCTGCCTGTCCTGTCTGTTTGTCTGTCTACCTGTCTTGTCTGTCTGTCTGTCTGTCTCCAGTTTTAGCTTTCTTCCTGTTCAAAACATTTTTTGGAAGGTCCCTCGCCATAATTCTGAAATGATTGTTTTCCGTTTTTATAAACCTTTGAGTTGGTCCATTTGTTTTGGTGATCGTTCATTTTTTTTTTTTTTTTCATACGCGGAAGATAGTCACTGGACCTTGCAAACCCTAATTTCAGTTGCAGTATAATTCCGATTAGTTTTTTTCCATCACGACACGCCACCACGTGACCTTCCGAAATGATGACGACGAAAATGTAGTTTGGTTGGTTTGACGAGATGCGTATAAAAATCTGGGGGCAGCCCTAAACTCGTTGTAGAAAAGAAATTTGTAAACTTTCCAAAAAGTGGGAAACCAGTATTTTCTAAATTTGTGTGACTAATTCTTTACCATACAGTTTCAAAAGGAGCTTTCAGTTGAACTAAATATTTGTTATTAATTATTTGAATTGTTTCATTGTATGAATCAATATTGTTCACAAAGTACGCCAGAATGGTTTCATACTGTTATGATCAAACGAAGTTATAGTTTGTGATTTACATTGTTCATATTTGCTGTAATGCCGCACGAATATAGCCCCACGTAGTTCCAGGGGGGAAGCGTCTCAAGAGACAAAGAAATATTAGAGCTATTATTCCACCATTAACGTCTTAAGAGACGACAAATTTCAGACTGTGCACGGGGAGCTGATAACGCCATAATCAATATATATATATAAAATCCCAGCTTTTTGTGTCAGTAACGCTAAGGGATGCAACTTTGGTTGAAAGCTAGACATTAATTGTATTGTTTCCCTTATATGTACTCTCCCGAAAATAGTAAGACTTACCAAAGAAGAATGCGCAAATGACGGTGTGCACAAAATATATTAATAGAATGTGTGATCACGTATACACACATTGGGATCCTCGCTGCTGCTTCGTAGTTCGTGTACTGTGGTGATGCACAGTTGTGTAAAAAATATATTTTTGAATAAGTAAAATGGCCGTTAGGTATTGGTGCTTTTGAATGTAATTGCCGTCTTATGACGGGCTTTTACACTAGTAAAAAATAAACTGCAACAAAAACACAAATGCAAGAGCCTAAGAATGTTTTGACGTGGCTTCCTGCTTGGGGACCAGTTGTAGTGGTGCTTCCATGCTCTATAAGGAGTGTACAAGGGAAATTCTGATGATGACTGCATTAATGGATTGATCCGTTTCCGAATATCGCAGTAAAATAACAGGTTTTTCATGTTACTGTGCACGTGTTTTTTTGTTTAGCTCAGTGAATAAAAACACAAGCCTTAGAGCTAAATAGGAGAACGAACTTTATTTTTCAAAGGGTTAAGAATTGGACACGCAGGCCCGTCTGACATTCTGCCCTTCCTCTCTCTCTCTCTCTCATCACGTATATACGGACGGAGAGAGAGAGAGAGAGAGAGAGAGAGAGAAATAGAGAGAGAAATAGAGAGAGAAATAGAGAGAGAGAGAGAAAGAAAGGAAATCACGGATCATCCCGAAGAAAAATATTTCTCCAAATTCCAACATCAAAATAAATCAGACAGTTTTAAAACAAGTCAATATATTCAAATACTTGGGCACGTTAATAATATCAGATATATTAGAATGTGGGTATCAGAGGTGAAGGGCAAAGTATTCCCAGCAACAGCGAAAAATGGAAAGTATTTTATTCGACAAGTTTATGCCAATGGAAGTAAGAAAGTTTTTCACTTTTATATAGAGCCAACCATGTGATTCCGACACAAGTTATGGGTAATCTATAAACAAAGAAGGAATTTCCTAGAGACCACAGAGATTGGTTTTAAAGACAAATGTTAAGAATATCATGGATAGCTCAGAGCCGTGGTACCGCTGTGGTTAGTGCACTGGCTTCCGAGCTCATTGGTTCGTGGTGTTGAAGTGGGATTCTTTTAGACCACAAACGGATCCGAGATGAATTGGGTACCAGAGCATCTCTGGGAAGGTTAAAGGCGGCTGCCGTGATGCCGTATGTTTGCCCCTAGTGTGCCGTATGGTCAAGAAAATATGGGCCTAACACCATATTCCCAATACGTTAATGGGTATGAGCCTCTACCCCTATTATAGACAGCTAAATAGAGTAATGGGTATGTCATGAAATAGAGATACACACAAAGAATCCTTTTTACTCATAATAAAAGGAAACAATACACTGTTTTTTAAGTATGTTATGAGAAGATGAAAGCCGGGATGAAGTGCAACAGGACAGAAGGGAAACACAAAAGAAGAACTGAAGACGGCATAGAGAGAAGATACATGATTTTTTAACATCATGACGTGAAAAGAAGCCAGCAACAGACCACATAGTCAAAACGAGAGGCAGGAAGCTGTTAAGAAGCATGATCATCTACGTCTGCTGGCATCACAAAGGAAGAAGAAGAAGACGAGGAAGAAGGGGAAAAAAGAAAAAGAAGAAGAAAGAAGGAAAAATGAAGAAGAAAGAAGAAGCAGAAAGCATATCGTATGCCAGCGATAAAAGTTGCATTGTTTGAACATTAAAACTGTCCGAAAGTTACAGTCTGAGGATGTCTTTGCCCTGAGCGAAATTCTGTTTTGAATTCATTGCAGTGATCGGAGCTATTACGTTTGATGATGTGTTTTCTGTATGTGCGCGTGTGTACACATTTAAGTTATATAAAGGAAGATGAAGAAGTATACATATACCTTACCAGCAATATGAAGACAGTTAGAGTGACACACAATAATATTAAAACAAGAATACAAAAAGCTAGAGTAACTGCATGGCGACTGCAAATACCCCAAAAACTTAAAAATATAAATTACACTGACTAACAAAAAAAAAACTTTTTTTTTCTTTCTCTAACATTTCTATGTGTTTCTGGTCAATTTTAATGCGCTGTTTTTAAATCTGCAAACCGTTTTTCTCTATCAGGTCGGGATCTCTAGAAATATGCAATTGAAGTTTTTTAACAACGCATACAGTATTACAACATCATTCGTACAAGAAGTATAACAGTTATGTAGGCTTGAATTTCTTTGCAGTCGACTTTCGCCGGTGAATGGCATGTGGTACATCGCGATGAAGCATCCAACAATAATCGGCAAGCATGGTCACACTCCACCATCCTTGATAACGTGACTCCATTACGGCGATATCTTGATGGAATCATTCTCCATGTTCATCGCTGACTTCGCCAAGGTTGTCAGGGAAAAAGTTAAGATGCGAATCGAGCAAATGGATTTTGAGGGACATGTTACATCCCATAATTATGTATGCATCTATGCACTGCTTAACAATATGCAACATAGTCGACAGATTTGTGATTTTCCAGAAAGTTATCGACGATCGATTTGAATGCCATCCATGCGCGAAGTTCCCTACCATGTAACAAGTTCTCGAATTGTTTGTCTGCAATAACTTTCCTAATCTGAGGTCCTACAAAGATACCTTCCTTTATCTTTGCATCGCTAACTTGCGGAAACTTTTCTCGAAGATAAGTGAAAGCTTTGCTCGTTTTATCTAACGCTTTTACAAAATTCTTCATGAGCCCCAACTTTATATGTAACAGTGGTAAAATGAAGGTGTCTTTGTTAACTAATGGCTCGCGTATTACATTTTTATGCCCGAGCTGCATACGATCCCTGATAGGCCACACCTTTTCTTGCATAATGTTCCTGTCTGTTGCGGCTGTCCCATTCACATAGGAAGCAACAAAATTTAGTATACCCAGTCTGCATGCCCGTGAGAATTGCAATGACCTTTAGGTCTCCACAAATCCGCCATTGGTAGTCATTGTACTTTATTTTTTCCAAACGTATAGCCATATTGTCATAAGTTTCTTTCATATGAACAGAGTAGGCGACGGAATTGATGAAAAAAAATTTCTGTTATGCAATAACACGGCTTTTAGACTAGTCTTGGAAGAATCGATGAAAAATCGCCATTCGTTGACTATGTGCTCATGACCGTTTACATCTTTGCAATACAAATAGTCTTCTCAAAGTATTGAGCAATTCTCTGTGTCTATGACGAAAATTTAGATATCGGAGTTTGGGCGCTAAAAAGATGTTCTTTGAGTCGCGAACCGAGAATTCCGCTTGTCCTTTGGTAAGAGCGAGATCACGTATTAGATCTGAAAGTTCTGAATGGTTAATAAGTAAACACCATCATTCACGGGTATGTAATCTGAGTCAGAATTAGTTTCTAAAGCAGGTAAACTATCACTGATGTTTTATTTCCGTAGAATGGATATTGTTCTGGTGGTACTTGGAACGGACACGTGATTGGATCATGAGGCACTGGTTTCGAAACCGATTCAATATTTGGAAAAACTACAGATTTTCTAGTTTTAAAAGTGAAACCATGGATATTTGTCAAGCAGAAGTAACAATTCCATTTGTATGTTTTTATGCTTCGTCGCGAACCGAGTTACTTCCGCCTTGTCCTTTGGTAAGAGCGAGATCAAGGTATTAGATCTGAAAGTAAACAAAACTCAGTTAAGTGTGATTATTTGTTATTTACAGGCGCCATGAATGGTTAACCAATTGCCAATGTATCGAACAAACCGCATCATTCTTCCAAGTATTTAATCTGCATCATCAACTTTCGAATCGAAATAAAGTTCATATGCTATCTTTAGTAATGGTGTAAAGTTTTTCTGGTAAACACGACGGTAAAATATCCGCACACGTAACAGAACAGATCAGCCGAATTTCTACAACTTCTAGAATCCATATTTTGCTCAGAATTATTTCAAAATACAGTAACTATTTGAAAAATCGCGTAACATATGTCATGCAATCTTTTAACAAGTATAAAAAAGTAGAATTATGTTTGCTTTTTATTAATTTTTAATAAGTTATATAGTAAAAATGAAACGGAGCAAATAACGGTTTCCCAAAAATATATTTATTCACACAAATATCTTAAGAACCCGACGTGATAGAGATAAACGGATTTCAGATTTGAAATCAGCGCAAGAAACTGACCGACATGCTTGAAAGAAAAAAATTTGTTTTCATGATTGTCATTAAAATAACTGATTTAATAAGTAACTTTTTCAAATTTTTTTTTTTCCAGGTCAAACAAAATAAAAACAGAGAGCAAATCTTAAGGAATCATTCAAAAAACAGAACGTAGCATCAGCCTTTGTTGAGATACCGCTGTGACATCTAAACTGTAATTGCAACGACATACAACTGTGACCTCTAACTTGTCATTGCAACAACATACAACTGTGACCTGTAACCTGTCATTGCAATGACATACAACTTTGACCTCTAACCTGTCATCGCATAAGCACGTATAACCTGTCATCGCATAAGCACGTATTCAGCTACTTCGCCAAGCACACTGTTTACTGAAGTGAAACTGCAACATCAGCAACATATCCTTCTTTGCCCAAATCATTTTAATTACCTTCATTAGATACTACGATAACCGCAGGAACATCACTATATCAACTTAACTACCACTTCAGACACACAGCTATATCAGCGACACAAATGCATTAACCACACCATTACATCAACCACAACACTATAGCACTCACGTTACCACACGAGTAAATCAACAACATAACTACACCAGTTAACCGCTACAACAACCACAAGACTACATGAACCACACTACTGCTCCAGTTAACCACTACAGCCACCACCAGACAAAGTTAACCACACTACTACAGTTAATCCTAAATCAGTCACAAGACAACGGTAACCATTCTACTACTCCAATTAACCACTGAACTATCTACAAGACTACGTGAACAACATTACTTTTACCTGAACAACACTACTATTACAGTTAACCCTACATCAACTACAAGATAACTTGAAACACACACGATTACTCAAGTTAACCACTACATCAACCACAATATTATGTAATACTACTACTCAAGTTAAACACTATAACAACCACAGGACTACGTGAACCACAGTGCTACTCCAGTTAACCAAAACATCGACCACAAGAGTACGTCAACAACACTACAACTCCTGTTAACTACTACATTAACCACACAATCACATCAACCAAACCACGGCAGCAGCCACATTACAAGATCAAACATATCACTACTTCAGACACATCACATCACTATATAAACAACACTAACACATACCTGCCTCCTCATCTTATCAACCCCAACACTAACAAAGCCCTCACAACCTGAAACATCATCATCTTCATCAATTGTAGCAGCCACATCACCAACATCACCTTTACCAATTCATCAGAAAAGCCACATTTGGTAACAACATTAGAATGCATTTCCTCTCATCAACGCCATTCATTCTGTTCCTGATGACTGCCTGGACAAGAGCAGACGATGATGAGTTTTCCCTGTTGGGAATGCCTTATGAAAGTAAGCAGTATTGTCGTAGATATATCTTTTAGTTAATTAAGATTCTCGTTTTCCATTGTGCCCCGGCTGCATTTCTGTCTGGGATTTATTAGAGTGGCAACACTCATCCATTTACGACTTCAATCATTTTTCAAATTTATTATTATTGTATAAATGAATGTAGAGTAGTTCTCGCTTTCTTTTCTCTTCTGGTTTTGTTCGTTCTTTCCTGACAAAGACCTCGCAGTCATAACGAAGGTTTTATATATATATAATCATTTTCATTTGCGTTCCGTATAGAGCATGGAGATACCATTGTAGCTTCCTTGTAGGAAGCCTGCACCACACATTCACATGCTCTTACAACGGTTGTTCATGTTGCATTTTATCTTACACAATGATGTTGCCAGCTTTTTTGTTATTCGCCGTGTACGACATGTCCGAGGGCGAAGTAGTCCAATTCTTTTACTTTGTACATGTGTCTTATACATTTTTAACGAGTTAAAATTACTCATCACAATTTCTCACCTTGTCCAACAGGTTTTGTCGGATATGCCAGAAGTGACGACAGTAAAGAAGGTACCTACAACGGTTACTACAACAACTACTACAACGCTTATCCTTCTGGCAACAACTACTTCAAAAATCCTTACCTGGACAGTAATTACAATGGCTATCAGCAACATCATTACCAACAAACGCCGAATCAACAGCAGGGAAATCGTCATCAGTTTAACCCATATGGTCGGTTTAACGCTCATTTCTTTAATCCGTCGGTTTTCTATGGGTTAACGGGAACAGACGACAGCGGAGAAGCTGGAATGGGTGCCATTTGGAATACACTCATTAACGGCAAAAATATACCCGGCCAAACTGGAGACGGTTCAAGCCAAGACGAGAACTATGCGAAGCTGAACTGGAATATGCCAAGTGGGAAAGAACACGCTGATTCCAGTGAAGAAGCAAGGGGCTCTAATTCTGTATTTTCGATCGGGGATGGAGTTATCGGTACTCTTGATTCCAGTGAAGAGAAGTTCTTCGGTGGTAAAAATGTCGGATTTCAAGTTACTAACAACAATATTGGCCATAGTGATGATAGTTCTAGTGGCGGAACTTCTGCTGGTGGGGGTAACAAAAATGATGGTCAGGGAGGGAGCAGTGACGGTCAGGGAAGGAACAGTGATGGTCAGGGAGGGAACAGTGATGGTCAGGGAGGGAACAGTGATGGTCAGGGAGGGAACAGTGATGAGCATTCCAAAACTGGTTTGCCACGTTCTTCGTCCCCGTCTCCGAAACCGTTTCCAAGTGAGTAAAAATATGTTACCTTGATATTGGTCTTAATGTACTAGGCTGTTGTAGCTTTGTTACTTACTTCTTCATCTTCTTTGGTCTGACAAAGCCATCAGTGACCATCACGCCTGGTGGCATCTTGTGGGGCAGAAAAAAATGTTTGCACCTTGCTCAGTGGAGCCCCAGCACTAGTTCATGCTTTGCCCTTTTGCTTCCACAGTTCTCCGCCAGGTAGTTTTAGCTGACTTCTGTTCTGGGAGCCAAAGCATGGCAGTTGTAGAGATGGTGTCAGTGGGTTCGTTTCCTTAATAAGCGTACCACTTCTGTTACATTTCTGTCCTCTAGTTTTCTATTTCTTTATTTCTCACGAGTACCTCCAAAATACACATTTATTAGTAACTGTTCACAGACCGGGGATTTCCCTTTTTATTTATTTTATTTTCAGACATGTGTTACCCTGAAAACGGTCTCCATACTTACAATAGACACGTCCACAATAAAAGTTAGCCGAAATAGATCTCTAACATTTACAATAGACATATCCACAATAAAAGTTAGCCGAAATAGATCTCTAACATTTACAATAGACGTGTCGACAATAAAAGTTACCTGAAATAGATCTCTAACATTTACAATAGACATGTCCACAATAAAAGTTACCTGAAATATATCTTTAACATTTACAATAGACATGTACACAATAAAAGTTACATGAAATAGATCTTTAACATTTACAATAAACGTTTTCACAATAAACGTTACCTGAAATAGATCTCTAACATTTAACACTGACATGTCCACAATAAAAGTTACCTGAAGTAGATCTTTAACATTTACAATAGACATGTCCACAATAAAAGTTACCTGAAATAGATCTCCAACATTTACAATAGACATGTCCACAATAAAAGGTACATGAAATAGAGCTCCAACAATTACAATAGACATGTCCACAGTAAAAGGTACATGAAATAAATCTCTAACATTTACAATTGACATGTCCACAATAAAAGTTACCTGAAATAGATCTCCAACATTTACAATAGACATGTCCACAATAAAAGGTACATGAAATAGAGCTCCAACAATTACAATAGACATGTCCACAATAAAAGTTATCTGAAATAGATCTTTAACATTTACAATGGACGTGTCCATGTCACGGGATTTGCTCCCCTTTGCTCTGCAGTAGTGGTCCACCAATGGCCAAATTCAAGAGTGTCTAAAATGGGTCGTCAAAGGTGTCTACCTTCGCACAAGATTACTCTTGGCAGAGTTGTAGATAGAAGGATAATGACGCTTCTATCTCAAGGGAATTTTCACAAGATAACTCAGAAGTCAAGAACAATGCTGCATAGGACAGCGCACTATTAACTTATATCTGATCCGGCACCTTTTGTAAAGTTTTAAGCAATGGTTAGGCTTGTTCGAGCCACCAGCTGAGTTATTTCATCGAAATTCCTTTTATAGTTAATTTTGGCTCTATGGCTGTAAATATATATATATATATATATATATATATATATATATATATATATATATATATATATATATATATATATATATATATATATATATATATATATATATATATATATACATAAATATATAAAGATTTTTGATCACACATACGCTCTCTTATCTATAAGAACTGAATCAACTATGAATTTGTAATATAACATATAACAATTGTAATAATCAATTAGTCTTTAACAAATTTAAAAATAAATATGGATGAAGATGATTTTAAGAGGTTTTAAAAAATGTGTCTTCACTGAGACTTAATTGGGGACCGATGGTTATTAGTGTCCTTTGCGTGCCTGTTACAAAAGACTTTGCTTGCTGAGTACTGCACTGGGTCGTTGTCAAGATTTTGTGATAAGGTTTCTTCTATAGAGGCGTCTAGATGAACTTCACTCCTAATGTCAAGGTTGGAGTCTTCTCAACGTGTCCATTGTAGGTAGTTGGTGTCGAACACAGCTCTTGAATCACAAAGATAGTGACGAAGATTCTTACTTCAGACTGATCTGGTACATAGAACCGTCTTGTAGCTTCGAACCACGAACTTTAGGAAAAATAAGAGAGCAAATGTCTCTGCTAAGTACATTTGCGGGCTGCAAATTAACATTCACATTGTCTCGCTGTTCACCCACCATTGTTAGCCTCTCTGAATAATTATTCTCCCTGAGTATACACAGTATAACTCATGGAATATGATAAGAAATCACCGTTATTCATCTGGTTACTTTAATGGGGAAAATGTGTCTGGACAGTGCGAAGGCAATGGCTTGCCTAAATTACATTTAACAAAGTACATATATCTGACAAAATAATACTATGCACTTTAGGCACATGTGATGTAATCATCTTTTGTCACTGCTCAATTCGGAGTCTGGTGTCACCTCTGCTGTCGGTTTTCTGTACGTCTAGCAAGAAGCAATCACCAGCGCTTGCTGTAGTGCTTTATGAATATACTATTTTCATATGTTGAGGTTGCCAGCCTCTTATGACCGGTAAAACCACTTAGCAAGTACAGACATGTCAAAATTCACATTTTAAACTATATGTTCACAACTTACCCCAGTGGGATAAGCAATCTCCTGGCACAGTAGAATGGACACAGCATTTTTGATTAGATGCTTCGAACACTTGGTTGGGGAAATTTTAGTATTCCTCTTATGACGGGTGCTCTGATTCCTTAAGTTTCCAGTCTTTGCATTTAAAATTGCGGGTTCTCTTTTAAGTTATAAAGACGCCCAAATACTTTGATCTATCACTATTAATTCTGGAATACTTTGTGCGATCCTTCTCTCTGGCTACTGGGAGTTGCTAATTTGACGTTGCGATGCAGTCTGATTTGTGTCTCCAATTTCGATAGGTTATATTTCCATTTCTCAGTTCAAGTCCTAGATTGTATTTGTAGACCAGCTTGCCAATGAGAGCCAAAGTCTATTCCGGCTCTCAAATTAAACCAATGGTAAGCTCTTTAGAACTATGCGGGTTGTTGTGTTAAATCTTTACTATCCCCCGCGTATTTTAAAATATTAAATTTCAAAATTTAAACTCGTGACCTCTTTCAAATATGGCAGTAATACTTCCGACTGTATTTGTACAAACTCACAAACTCATCGGTGAACTTATTTCCTGACTAATACCTTCCGCCCATATTGTCTCCTCTGACAGGCTATCTGTAATATTGATACAGAGATGGTCCAGCGGAAGCGATTACATATATCACCTGTATTTACGCGTACATCTTCATGACATATTTTTTTCTGTCGATCGGGCGAGATTACTGTGTGTCAACAATGACCGTCTCTATTAAAGGTGGTTAGACGACGTAAGTGATAAATGTATTATCCGCTGACCTGTCTAATTAGCCTTGTATTACTACGATTCACCTGGCGAAACGTAAACAAGTCTAGGGAGTGGTCAGAACAAAAAATGTAAGTGCATAAAATATGCCAAATAATAGAATGATCAGTAAGGAAAATGAAGAAATGAATTGATACTGCCGGAAAGAACGACAGTTATGAAAAAGTTACAACTGATTTCGTCACAGTCCACAATAAAAGTTACCTGAAATAGATCTCCAACATTTACAAAAGACATGTCCACATTTCTTTTCTTACTAGCAATAGACTGGGTTACGATAACATCGACAACACACAACATAAATGGAATCCAGTGGACTCTGACTAAGCAGTTGGATGATCTGGATTTTGCTGATGACTTAGCTCTTCTGTCCCATAACCGTAATCAGATGCAGGACAAATTGAAAACACTCGATGAGAGGTCACAGCAATTGGGTCTGAAAATATACAGGGAAAAGACAAAGATAATGAGAATAAATGCAGGTAATGATAACAGGGTTGAACTTGAAGAAGCACCAATACAAGATGTAGAATCGTACACATATCTTGGCAGCAATATAGACAAAGTTGGAGGGACAGACAGTGATATCAAAATAAGAATACAAAAAGCAAGAGGAGCTTTCATTGCATTGGGAAATATATGGAGATCAAGAGAAATCGGATCCAACACGAAAATAAGAATCTTCAACTCAAATGTGAAGTCAGTCCTATTGTATGGCTCTCAGACATGGAGAACAACAAAGACAACTACCAAAAAGCTACAGACTTTCATAAATGGGTGCTTGCGTAGAATAGAGGGATTAAAATGGTATGACAAGGTTACCAACGTGGAACTGAGGACAAGAACTAGACTAGTGCCAGTGGAACAAGAGATGAGAAGAAGACGATGGCGATGGATAGGACACACACTGAGGAAACCTGTTGATAGCATTACAAGGCAGTCCTTGTTCTGGAACCCCCAGGGCAAGAGAAGCAGAGGTAGACCAAGAAGCACACGGAGAAGAGAGCTGGAAACAGAGGTGAAAATGATAAGAAGAACGTGGAAAGAACTTGAGATGATGGCACGTGACAGGAGGACTTGGCATGTGTTTGTTGAAGGCCTATGCTCTTTTGGGAGTGGAGGGTTATGAATGAATGTCCACAATAAAAGTTACCAGAAATAGATCTTTAACATTTACAAAAGCCTTGGCCACAGCAAAAGGTGTCTGACACGGATGTTCATAATTTTCTTCACATGGATTACATTCCTTTCATTAGCTGTTTTTTTTTTTTTTTTACTTAATCGTCATCGTCATCATCTTGTTTATGCTCCTTTTGGGGTATGGAACCACTGCTACAGCTGATACTTAACAGCTACAGCTGGTACTTAACAGCTAGGCGTTCGATTGGCAGAGTGGTTAGAGCGCCTGTCTCTAGCAGCAGAGGTGCCGTGTTTGAATCACGGTACCGACAATCTCCAATCTACACAGCTGTAAATGGGTATATACCTCTTTGAGTAGGGAAGGAGAAGGCGGTGAGGAAGGAAATTGGTCACCCCCACCTCTCGATGCCGGATCTAATATGGTGAAGTCTCTAACACTTTACTCCCCTACTGCTGTATCTGCTATGAGACCATCTTTTTTACTTAATTGCTATCGTCATTCTCCTGTTTGCCTTTTTTACATTTATTTTCAATAAACTGTCTTTTTTTGTTAAAGATGTTGAAAATATTTAGAGTCGACTGATTGTTCGGGTGAGTTTGGTGTGCGAATTATTAAGTGTTGTTTGTGATACAGCTAACCATTTTCTGTCGATTTACGCTCTACTTTACCGCTCTGATTCACATCTCAACAGCCAGGTATAGTCCAAGCCCCAGCACAAACCAGTCTCCTAGACCAACGTTTTTGCCAACTATCAGAACAGCAGCGACAACGGTGTCTTCAGGTAAGTAAAGGTTCGTGTAGCGAAACGTTTTTCTAGTGTGATGATAGTGATAGAGAAGAAGTGGAACTTCTCTCCAGAAAGTATGAAGTCCCAGTGCCAGAGTAGTACACTGGTATCACAATTGAGTTATGGCTGTGAATACTCTGAGCTGGACAATAGATTTAGGCTTCAGAAGTATACTGCGCCACTTTCGCTATAGTAATCCTTTGTGATATATAATTAAATTAGAAAAAGTAACTCAAAATTTAACAATCAAACATTTTTCGAGTCAGGTGAGTACAATTTTATAATTTATTAAGTACATCTATCTAGCCTGGTAATGAGAAATGGGTATTGGAAGATGGTAAAATGTATGATTATTTATATTTACAAAGTAAAATAAATAATAGTAAAAAGTCTTAGAGGTATCTTCCAATGAAATTATAAAGTCTGTCACAGTAGTTTTGGTATCTCTTGCTATCTAGTCTCTAGCTTTTCTCATCATTGACTGTCGCTATTGAAACGCTCACAGTGTTTGTAGGATTGAGTACATGTAAACTCAACTTGCATTACGTCACGTCTGTTCGAGGTTTCTGAGACACACTGGTAATCAAGAAGACTTTCCTTTAGCCCGCCCTATAACTACGGGGGACTAAGGTGTTGAAGATTGTTTGACCACTAGGCTCCAGTTAGCAGGATCAAAGGTCCTCAAGTCTTTAGTTGATACTTGATCACGAACTCGATCAGACACTCGATCATGAGCTCGATCAGGAACGATCATAAAACCTGGAACAAAAGGTAATGGGTGGCTATGGTGTTCCAACAAGCTCACCCGCTACTGATGTTCATGAGGCGACCATGTCTTCAGTGTTTGTATATAAATGAATGATTCATGGTAGTATGTTACAGAGATAGCATGGTAAGATAGTGTCTACTGTGCAGAAGATAACAAAATACGTGAATAAATCACATGTTATGATACGTGTGTAAGATATAACCTTTGCCTTCCACTTATGGATGCCAAGTCACTTATGTACTTGCTGGTATGTCGTAAGCTTCCAGGCAACAACTAGCCATGATATATTTGGCTAACCAATTAATTGTTATGCTTCCTGACAATGCGGTGGAGGTTATCTCTGGGTAGCGTCACTGGCTTCCTGTATACCCTTTTTATTATGTCTGATACAATCAAATCGTAATCAAAATCTGAAATAAAATGATATTGGTCACACATATATCTTTAATAAACTTAGATACCCTCTAGGATTAATAAGCGCACGGTGAGGCTGTATTTGTTGAAGTCTATCTGCTCGGCATGCAGCGTGAAAAAACTTTTCTTGCAGATACTGTCTTCCAGTCTCTCACTCTGGCGTCTGGATTTTGTGTGTGTGATTTTAAACGGACCGCTCTGTCCTTATATTTGGGCGACTCTCCCGTACGAGAAAGCACCGTCTTGAGTCCGCTTAGATTTTCGTTAAATCTCTTGATTTGAGGCGATCTGTGCATCTTCTGTACTTGTTTTCTCTTCTTTTCACGACACACTTATATCTTTCCTTCCTTCCTAGGTATCCTTTCATTTTCCCAATAGGAAGCGTTCATTCTATCCATGTTTTATCGAAATCCGTTGAGGTATGAATTTATAATAAATTTTTAAAGATCATCAGCTAACTATTAGCAGATGTGATGACTATGAAAAATATTAATTATTTTTAAAACTACTTACATTTGAATAATATCCTTTTGGAAATCACTCATACTCTATCTCCTTATATGAATTATTATAGTTTAAATGTCCTTCCACCAAGCTTGCTCTTGTAGCTTTAGATTTTCTTTCCTGCCAATGCAAATTTTTAAGGTCGGCCATGTTTCATATATTTGCTCCTTCCTACACTTTCCCAATGCTGTATGCTTGCTTAGGCGAAACGCAAATATTTCAGCCCAATGTCAACTTCAAAGCAAGACCCACCAAGCTGTCCCTTCACCCTTATCGCTGTGTGTCGCGTTACACATTTTATTCACAAACAAAGCAAGTGGTATCAAATTTTGCCACAGTTCATTTAATTGTATAAGTACAGTGTGCTCGCGACCTACACGATCTCATCTTACGCGAATTCGAAATAATGCGAGCTGGAGGAAAAAATTAAAAAATATCGCCACTGCTTGTAACATTCACAATTCCATGTTGTAATTTTATGTTTCTCCTGTTTTGTGTTCGTTATCTTTTTATGAAGACTTTTTTAAATTTTTATTTTAATCTACTCTACAGAAGCATCGACCTTATAAGTTTGTGCCGAATTTGGTATGGAGAATATAGTCTCAATTTACGCGAACCTCAATTTAAGCACGCATCTCCTAATCGAAACCCTCACGTAAATCGCAATCGCACTGAATCATTTTGTTTGCGCAGAAATCTGCGTGTGGCGTGATGGATGTTGGATAAAAAATTAAAAAGTAGTTCCCAGAAATGGAGAAGAGAGCTGGTGAACCAGAGGTAGGGAAGGAACAAGACAAGTCAGATAGTTAACTGCCCAGTTCTCGATTATAGCAATAGAAGAGAACTGATAGGTAAGTCACCTTCTCGCTAGACCTTTCCTATGCTCTAGGGGTGTTATATAAATATTTTAGTGCAGCTCGTATCTATTCCCTACCAATTTAAAACTATTAATAATTCTTAGACTACACAACGAAATTATAACTGGAAGCTTAAATAACTCAATAACTGGAGTTATAAACAATTCAACGCACTTTATTGATTAATGATGTATAGTAAAAAATTAACACCTTGGTATATGAATATCTTACAAAATTTCACACAATTTACAAAAGTATATTATCACTGTATGGTCGTTTTCAACCTGTTATAGGCTTGGGTGTCTTGGTTTGTATTTTTACGTTAAGTTGTACTTAACTTGCTTGACACGTTGTAGTAACTGACTCCCCTCCGTTGTTAAAACATCTGGGCAATTAAGAAGCTATGCTTATGCCAGAAATATTACTTTTAAACAGTTTACAATTTCCAATATTATGTCACGTTTTTTACCACTAGTTGAACCTGCAAAACATGACCAAATTATGGTATCTTTGGTTTATAACCGAGACGCCGCTCTGCTGCTGACTAGCCAGTGTTGATCAGACTCCTCTTTTCAACGACACTATCTTGAGGCTGTAGTTAAGTCAGTCAAAAGGGGGTACGTAGCACAACCATACAATGCATTTAAGAATTTTGAAATCAAAAAGACATTTTCCTAACCCAGTCATGATTACTCCCTTCTGGCTTAGCGTTATGCCAAAGTTAACTAAATTTTTTCCCTTACAACCTTTTGTTTGTTGTTACGAGTTTTGCCTTCTTGTGGCGAACGTATCTTTCAACCTAGACTTAAGTCCGCTGATTATATCAGAGCGCAATTTGCTATTGATAAATAAGGGAACTCTGTTAACTGAAGCGATATGTTGATAAACACTAGGCCCTGAAAAGGACTGCTAGCATATATCAGCTAGTATGAAGTAGCACTGAAAAGGACTAGGGCTGAAAAGGACTGCTAGCCCGACCAGCGCTGATAGATACTAAGTTATGAAAAGGACTAACATTATCCATCTGCTAGCATAACGCCTGAAAAGGACTTGCCTTAAAAAGGACTCGCCTGCTACGCCCACACTGCCCGCACTTCCTCAGTATTCAGCGAACACCAGTTTTAGTGAAATCTAAATAAGGAAATCTAAAGTCACTGAGGTCGAGGTGGAATAGTTGCGAGGGACAGCTGTCTGTATCAAATCACCTCTGAAGCTTTATGATGTGACAACCAGCGAGATGGAGGCGCTTTAACCCACTGCCTTGTGGGTTTGACGTTTTAGTCAAAGGCTAGAGGAGACAACCGTACACAAACCGACGGCAAGCAACGGGAAACTACCGTTGTATTATCCCTTGTACAATCATGAATCAATACAACTTTCTAGAAAAAGACAACGACTGGTAGGTGGAGTATCATGTGCTACAGGTGATACCCGACCGTCATCAAGCTACTGTTAGCAAAATTAGAATTAAAGATAACTTAAACATAGGAACTTGGAATGTCAGGACACTAATGCAGACTGGAAAATTAGATAACATCAAGATGAAAATGAAAAGAATGAATGTAAATGTATTAGGGCTATGTGAAATGTGATATACCAGAACAGGTGAAATGTATTCTGACAATTACAAAATAATTTATTCTGGAGGAAATAAACATGAAAGTAGGCATAATATTGGATACAGAAAGGGCAAGAACAGTAAAGGGATTTTGGGCAATATCACATCGAGTCCTGTTAAACTGAGTGGCAGACCAATTGATATCAATTTTATACAAATATATGCCCTAACAGCAGAAAGTACAGAAGAAGAAATAGATACATTTTACAATGAACTTGATATGGCAATGACTCAGTGTAAATTTCATGAGACAACTGTTATATTTGGAGACTTCAATGCAAAGATTGGAAATGAAAAAGTTGATGATGTGACTGGTGGTTATGGCCTGGGAGAAAGAAATGATAGAGGTGACAGACTGATAGAGTGGGCAAGGACACATGATTTGATAGTAGGAAACACCTGGTTTAATCAGCATCCTAGACGACTTTGGACGTGGAAAAGTCCAGGGAACAATGTTCATAATCAGATTGACTACAAACTAATATGCAGGAGATTTAAAAACAGACTGAAATCTGTGAAAACTAGGCCAGGAGCAGACTGCAACAGCGATCATGTACCAGTAACATGAAAACTTTGAATACAATTGAAGAAAGTAAAGCGAGCTTCAAACAACATCAAATTAAACTTAGCCTTACTTAAATCAGATAAGGAAATGAGTGAAAGCTACAACATTACAGTACAGAATATGTACAATGCAATAGAAAAATTACAGAGTATAGATGAACAGTGGAAAATGCAAAGGAATCAATACATCAAACATCAAAAGAAATCGTACTAGAAGTAAAGTGGACTGCAAAGAACAAGGGGATAACAGATGACATTTTACAACTGATGGATACAAGAAGGAAGAAGAATCAAGAAAATGAAGAATAGGACAGACTAAAAAAGGAAATAGTAAAAAATGTAAAACAGCAAAAGAAGCATGGCTAAACCAGAAATGCAGAGAGCTTGAAGTGCAGAACCGAAAAGACACAACATCAATGTACAAACAAATAAATGAGTTAACAGACAGAAGGATACAAACAGTCACTGGCTGTTTGAAATCAAAAGAAGGAACATTGTTAATGGGTCATGAGAACATTATAGAAAGGTGGACAGAATACATCAAGGAGCTGTATGATGATGAAAGACCAGATTTGAACAACTAGGACAGTTGTGAAGGACCTCCAACATTTGTGGCAGAAGTAGAGGATGCCATGCGCCACATGAAGAAAGACAAAGCGCATGGACCAGATAATGTAACAGTAGAGGAAATGGAAGCTTTGGAAGAATTTGGAGTAGAAGTGATAAGAAAACTCTTAAATGACATCTAAATCAGGGGTCAAATACCTGATGTTCTGCTAAAATCCATATTCATAGCTTTGTCAAAGAAACCTGGAGCCACGGAATGTGAAGAACACCGAACCATTAGTATTATGAGTCATGTGACCAAAATATTATTACGAATTATCATGAGAAGAGGGAGAAATAAAATTAAACCAGAAATCAGTGATGAACAGTGTGGATTTGTAGAAGGTAAAGGCACAAACATTGCTATATGTATTATAAGAACATTAATAGAAAGAGCCATAGAGGTGAAGACAGATCTGTGCTTGTGCTTTATAGATTACACTAAGGCATTTGACAAAGTGAAACATGAGGAAATTATCAAAATGTTAGAAAGCATCAACATTGATGGAAAGGACTTGAGGATAATAAAGAACATGTACTGGCAACAAACTGCAGCTGTAAGAATTAGCAGCCAAATAGGAACGATTCAGCAAGTAAAAAAGGTGTCAGACAGGGATGTGTGCTTGTCACATATATATGAAAATATAGCCACAGTGATCCGTCCACCTTTGCTTCCCCATCTAATGTTTATAATTTTTGCTAAGCAAAAACCATGAAATTAGCTGCCTGTAGTCTCTCTTTCGAAGCCACGCCTATTTTTTCTGTTTACATGCGCTAATGAGCGTTTACAAATTTTTGCACCCGACCGTCTTAACAAGAGGGGAGAGAACCGGGGTGTTTACCTGAGTTCTCGAGCGAGCTGAGACGTCAATCATCGATAATGACAGATCAGACAGAAGCGGGCGTAGAGACTACAAAATTCTTTGAAGAGGGAAAAGACGGGCAGAAATTTTGCAGGGTAACTGTTCGATATCCGTGATCCTAGGGGACGTAATTCATTGATCTACGGCAGAGGGACGAAATCAAAGAAGGCCTGCTAGCATGGCCAGGTCTTTTTTTTATGTCGTTTCGGCGTTGCGAGTAAGCGAACCGTAGAACCCTTTACTTCGGGAGTCGAACCGTTGATTTTCCCTGATACGGCTGAACGCACGACTTCTCGCAACCTTTAGTGAAATAACACCATTTCTTTATAAATACTCTGTCCTCTTAAAATCAGTTATCAGTCGCTCAGAAATTTTGGAAAATCTAGCTCGTTATTCTAGAGCCATTGCGAAAGTGTGTGACAGCATTCCGTGGAGATTGTTACATTTCTGATTGCGGTAATAGATATTAACATTTAAGTGATTTATGGTGGTAAGTTTATCATTATAATTCACTGGGATTTTCTAGGTGCTAAGACTAGCGTATTAACTAACGCATAGCTAATATTTCCAGTTGTAATGTAGATTTAATCACCCGCTATCACCCAGAAAGAGATGTTTAAATTGACTAAATAATACACTAGGCGCCTGATACTTGACAGAATTCAATTCACTTCTATCCATTATGTGTAATTATATAAGTGATTAGTGTAATATCATGTGGCAAAACACATAGCTAGTAATGACAAGCGATATTTGTTAAAGTAGTCATAATTAAATTAACACTGATATTGTGCGCTGAGTGTTTTACTGGGCGGGAGGGGAAAGGCGCATACCTAAAACCCAACCTGTACCAGTGGAGCGAAGCGGGATAAGATAGGATAAGACACGTGTGCCTTTTAATTTAATTAAATGACAGAGAGAATAAGAGATCTTACCCTTACGCGTGATAGGATAGTATATTGATATTGTGGTTAAATGTTTGTTTTCTTCCTAATTTAGTACGGATCACAAACCAGCTGCCAGCGGTCTAAATAGCACCAGTAACAATTCTTATTTATTATTATGTCTTCGATGTTGACCTGTTCGGTCCTCTTGCTTCATTCAGAGAGAGACTAAGAATATAAATAATAAGAGTAAAGTAACTGGACATACAAAATACCCAGATTTTTTGCATTCATTTTATCAGCCCGCAGTGGCCAAACATATATATATAAAATTTTTTTCCCGACTACTGACAGTCGTGTGTCCAAGTGGATTTATCCAGGGAAACACGTTGTTTCAAAATCGGCACTCAACACCACAGAGAGAAAAACCGATAGGATATACCTTCATCATTATCATTTTCTCTAGTAGCAGTTTACTAACCAGATATTTCTTTGGCTATTGGGAGTAATGTATACTGTCTACTGTGAACACTAGATCGCGGTTTATATTTCTCTACATGAACTATCTGATGTGACATTTTCATATCCAATAATTCACCACCAAAGTAGGCGTTCCCCCTTAGGAAAACTAATTATTCGTGGAGGAACTGGGATTCACTTCGGAGAAGCACAACACTGGATTTTGATACATGTTCATTGATGTGTACGTTCAAGAGGTTGTTAACCAACTAGTAGGTAAGCGAGATTGTATGTGGCCACAGACTGACAGAGTGAGAGAAAGAGGAGTGAATATTTCTTTTTTTTTGTATAATCATTGTACCCACTTCTTTTTGTTCACTAACTTGATTATTTTACTGGGATAGCTTAAGTAAAAACTTTGTTCTTTACTACACTATCTATTCTATACCATAATGTTAATCTTTGACCTTTTGGGTTACTAACTTCTTGCGGGATCTT
This sequence comes from Oreohelix idahoensis, assembly GCA_024509875.1. NCBI lineage: Eukaryota > Metazoa > Mollusca > Gastropoda > Stylommatophora > Oreohelicidae > Oreohelix > Oreohelix idahoensis. The sequence goes on along the minus strand of JAMPIV010005127.1, from coordinate 821,838 downwards.
GTCTCAACAAGAAGGAAGGGCACTTATTGGGTTATTTTCCTACATATGTAACCAATGTTTATATTGATTTCTATATGTTTGATGTTGTGAGAAATTTAAGTGATAATAAACAAAACAAAAACTTAATTAATTGTGTTGGTCAGCCCAATCTCCATTTACCATAGTTTTTTTTTTCACGGTTGTGCGTCTTGTTGTCACATAACTGTGTGTGTGTGTGTAGATAACTTATAATTAACATTATAGGGAAGTGTGATAGATCGTCTTCTTCTAAAGATAGTCATATAGATAGGCTGGACTAGAGAATTCACTCATTCCAGAGACAGATCTTCACCATAATCTATTCACTCGTGGAATCTATTCGAACAGTTTTCTTTCTCAGATAAACCCACTTTTTCTGTTCTATTCAGACGGGACCAAATAAATCTCTATACCTATCTAAATTTACGACAGTGCTGTCACGGGATGTATTCAATACGTACAGTGAAAATATAATGAGATCTCTAGATGACATGCCAGGAATATCATTCGGCGGACATAATATAAACAACCTGAGATACGCTGATGATACAGTCTTAATAGCAAAAAGTGAAAAGTAGCTGCAGGAAATGGTTGATACAATAATGATAGAATGTGAAAATAAAGGCCTTACCCTTAACAGCAAAAAGACAGAAGTAATAGTCGTCTCAAAGAAAAGGGCTTCCCCAGAATGCACAATCAAAGTAAATGGAACCGTTTTAAAACAAGTCAATAAATTCAAATACATGGGAACACTAATAACAATGGATGGAAGAAGCATCTCAGAAGTGAAGAGCAGAATAGATCAGGCAAAAGTAGCATTCTGTAAAATGAAGAGTATTTTAAGCAACAATTCTTTGTCATTGGAAGTAAGAAAGAGAGTTTTCATTGTTATGTAGAACCAATCCTGACATATGAGAGTGAGTCATGGACAATTAGTAAACAAATAGGGAAGACACTAGAGACAACAGAGATGTGGTTTTACAGAAGAATGTTGAAAATACCATAGACAGCCAAAAAGAGTAATGTGGATGTCCTGAAAGAGGCCAATGTACAAAGGAAACGTATTTCACAAGTTAGAAAGAAGCAATCCACTTTTTTTTGGGCATGTTATGAGAAGAGGAAAACTGGAATATATCGTAACAACAGGTAAGATTGAAGGAAAAAGATATAGGGGAATACAAAGAGAGCAAATACTGGACAGTTTGACATCGTGGCATGGAAAGAAAACTGGAGACAAGAAGTTGTGGAGAGACGTGGTCTCCTACGCCATTAGGCACGGTAATTGAAGAAGACGAAAGTAAGGAACTGTGTCAGAGACGGGGTTTATATACGTAATCTCATGTCTGACCCTTGCTTTCTCAGAGGTCCGCGCCTGAGTTCACTTTTTCTCATGGAAACAAACTTACGTGGAAATTAAATGCTGTTGTGCGAATTTACCGAGAAAATCATAATTGCCTAGGAAACAACCTAGGCCTTTGAGATGTGGATATATAGAAGAATGGGGCACGTCTCGTGGAAATAGAAGAAAACACATAAAGAAGTCCTAGAAAACCTAGGAATGAAAATAAAATTAAGGAAGAGGGTCATAATTAGCTAATATATTTTGGCATCTAAAAAGACATATCGCCTTACTGAAGAACATAATGGAAAAGTTGAAGGAAAACGTGCAAAAAGCGGCCGCAAAAAGACTTGCACTGGTCAGGTCTGGTGGTCGCAACTCGTCCCTCATAGTTTCGTGGGGTACTTGCAAAGATGGTCCAGCGTCTTCAAGACCCGTCTGATGTTGGTGTTTAGCTAGGACTGAGGGCCACTTATACCACACACGCGTTCCACACACTAGTAACACCAATTGGTACCAGCGACTAGTATCATTAAATAAGAGAGAAACAAATACCTTCCTGAGTATTGGGTTTCCTGACACGAAAATCAGGCGTCCGTCCCTTTTGATTCCACCATCCCTTCTGCCTCAGAACTTTACCCTTTTTGAGCATTAATATTATTCACAGTGAGCGGAAAACATCCATTGCATTTATATTGAACATGTTTACATTTATATATGCACTGGTTGAAAAGGTTAATGTAATAAATATGTAAACTAATTCTGTTATCACCACTTCGTGCTCCATATGAAACTTGGGACTACCTCTGCTTTTGGTTCTCTATGAGAAACCCGCATAAAGCAGTCACCAGCTCTTGCAGTGGTGGTTCATGAAATCATCATTCCATATGCTGAGGTAGCCAGCCTCGTATGACATCCACTAGCAACTTTCACTTGTTAATAATGCAAAATAAAGAATTATAAAATATACAACTCACCCCAGTTACTTGGAAATATTGACTTCTGGCTCAGAGGAATAGTTTCGGCAACTTGATTAAGATGCCTTTTACACGTGGTCTGGGGTATTACTTTACAATAGACCAACTATGACTTAGTGTTCAGGTTCCTAGGATTCCGGACTTTCCGTATTAATATAAGGTAAAGGAACCCGTTACACGCCTGTAGTGGTGTTTGATGGTATTGTATGATGGTGATATTACTAAATGTAATTGTATGAGGCCAGCTGTGAAGGCTCCTGAGATAAAATGTAGTTGTGAATTGTCAGAAGGCCTTTCTTGCTACCACTACGACCTCACACTTAATTTTTTTTAATGAATGTGGCTACGTAAAGTGTCTAGGGTTATGATATGTAGTGTGGTGTAATAGGTTATAGATATACCCACAGATATTTAACAAGACTAATAATATTAATAAATGTTAAAATACACTGAACTAACTCACGTGTGTAAAATTTTTTGATAGAATTACATTTATTTTGTTCTGGATCAATTTTTTAGGTTGACCAGAACTTAAAAGGATTTAGAGATTATGAAAGAAATGCATGGAATATTATATCATAAATGCAATAGTGTACATATATATGTACTATACTAGTTAGTTTTATTAAAATGTTCTAGTAGTCATCTACTTGGGAGGATAGTTAATGTTTGTGCTGTTGGGGTGGCCTCATCACACCTGTCTATATTGACTACACAGTGTCCAGAAAATGGTGGGAATTTTTATGGGGATATTAGTAACTACACAGCGTTGGTGAATGTCCAGCAGACCAGAGGCTCACTCATCTTGTAGTTGTAGCTCTGGTGCTGAAATCAGGTGGTCCCACCTCTCCGTGCTGGCGGGCAATAATGGTGGTCTCTGTCACAAGTACTGCACAGATACACTCGAGTAAAGTCACCAACTGAATAGACACTGCTTTGTTGACAACAGAAACTCACAGCTCTGCAATCAAAGTATGGGCCATGTGTCAAAATCTATTCTCTACCCACGTCTGGACACAACACTGACACAACAACCACATCATACAGACAGGTCAGATCTCTCTGACCAAACAGCACATTTACCATGGTGGTTTTACATCAGATAGATCCTCCCAGACCATAGATTCTGAAAAATATTTATTAGTTTTCTGCCCTAAAAGAGGATAGGTAATATGTTTCATTATTCTCAACACTTGATCTGTCTTGCATAATCCTTGCTGGAGTTTATGTACATTGTTGGTCCCTAGACCCTGACTAGGGCGGGGGGTCTAGAGCTAATCCCTACTTGTTTGTAAGGCTAGATTTCGATATGGCAGTATCAAATCACTCGAACATGAAACAATATTCAAAATATATAAGGAAATAATTTCAATCTTACCAGATTATGAATAAATAACACAGAATTGCTAGCAAAACTCAGCTGAGCTGCTGGCTATAGTATGGCGTCCCTAAATTTCTTTCACTTTCTTTCATATGGAAATCACCACACTTTAAAATCTGTGTCTATCACTGAACAACTATTGAAGAATGGCCCCACTTTCGCGTCTGAGCGCTAATGATATGATTGTCTGTGGCCAATCACTGCCTAGGTTTATTTTAAATTCAAATTTCCTACACTAAAGTCATTTCAGTCATGCTTCAGTCAAGTATGGATGGTTATCTGTTAGTCTGTCCGTCTCTACTTGTGTTTCAACAAAAATGTACTTGATTTTTGAACCAACCTTTCTCTCCCCTCCAAAATTTTGTCGTTAAAAGTTATTTTTAGACACAGCTACCACCCAAAACCCCTCTCTTCCATACTACGTAGATTTGAACACCTGCGTCTCGAGGTCGTGTTTTTTTGTGCAATTAGCGACACTTTTAGATTCAATACAGTCTGTCGATGATGTGAACAACACTGTCTTTTGTCATTATCTTCAATATTATCTATCCGTCTGTAAAATTAAGACCATATTAGTTCACTGCTCAGAATGGGCCATCCGGCCAGCTAATTTTTATATTCCTAACATTAATATTAAGAAAAAAGTACTTTTTAAATTTTGTAATATTTCGAACATCTGCGTTTAGCCGCTGAATTCAAATCAAGGGCTTGGTATCGCGCAAAAGCGTCCAATAAACGACTGTGGCGTAACATATCTATGGTCCCTTCTGTCGAGTTGCTTACTTTTTATGTCAACTTGGGAAACGTGACTTTTCTCCGTTTCCCCCCCCCAATTGCGTCTCCTTAGCCTTTCTAGTCTCACGCAATCTTTCCAGTCATATTTTTTTCCTTTTTGATCCGCCGTTCCCCTCCTGTCTAGCAAGTCAATTATTATGGAGGATGATGACCCGCGGTCTAGGCGATCATGTACTATTCGCAGCCTACGCATTATGTTTTTATCCTTAAATGTTATCTTTGGATGTATTTTACCGTTGTATCTCTGTCAATTTCACTACACATCTCCCCACTTGAAAACATGCCTATGGCAAGTTTCAAAACCAGCGATACACATAGGTAAAATTACTCCTCACGTCTGCCACTACTCTAATTTTGATCACAGGGGTGCCGACTGAGGAAATCTGCACCGACATTCGATTTGCCTGGGATATATTGGATACTAAACTGATAAGGTTGAAGCAACAAAGACCACCTCAGCAATCTTGCGTTTTCATGCTTAGCCTGAGACAAGAACACGAGAGGCTGATGGTCCGTCTCCACCACAAATGTCCTACCATACAGATAGATTTGAAACTTCTTTATTGCCCAGATTAATGCTAAACATTCTTTTTCGCTTGTGGAGTATCCTTGTTCCGCCTTATTCAATTTGCGGCTTGCATAAGCGACTGGTTTCAGTTCCCCATCAGGTGAAGATGATCTTTGCAACAAAGCCCCTCCGAGTCCTACATTACTTGCATCGGTTCTTAAGACAAAGTCCTGTGTCAAATCAGGCAGTTTGAGAATAGGCTTGCTAGTGAGTTTTTCCTTTAACTCTTGGAACGCTAGTTCACATTGTGCAGTCCAAATAATTTTATCTGGAAGTCCCTTGCGAGTCAGATCAGTCAGAGGAGCACAAATAGCGTTAAAATTCTTGATGTATTTCTGATAAAATCCGCATAACGACACAAATGATCGCACGTCCTTTTTTGTTTGCGGCCTAGGTGCTCTCTGCAGTTTTTCCAAATTCTTAGGATCAGGGGTCATATTACCCTGATATACAGTGTGTCCCAAGAATTCCAACTCTTTGCATCCAATACAACATTTTGTTGGCCTAGCAGTTAAGTTCGCCTCCCGAAGTCTATCAAACAACATCTCCAGAGCTTCAATGTGTTCTTCAAATGTCTCTGTGGCGACGAGAATATCATCCATGAAATTCGTGATACATGGGTTATTCAGGGGATCCAACAATTTGCGCATCATCTTTGAAAACACACTCGGAGCATTTTTCAGTCCGAATGGTAGCATATTGAATTCATAATGTCCATCCGAAGTGCTAAAAGCCAAATAAGGTCTCACTTCAGGCTTCACTGGGATCTGGTAATAGCCTTTACTAAGATCCACCTTTGAAAAGTATTTTGCCTTGTTCAGTCTGGCAAATAACTGTTTTGTGTCTGGTAATGGATCCACTTGTCCTTCTGTGACAGCATTCGGTTTCCTGTAATCTATGCACAGTCTGTGTTCCCCAGACGGTTTTCTCAACAAAACGACACTAGAACTAAAAGATGATTCACTGTGCGAAATAATCCCCTCCTTCAACAAATACTCTATTTCTTCCTTCAATGCCTTCTCCTTCGCGAACGGAATAGAATAGGCTCTCATACAGATTGGGTTTGAGTCTACCAGTTTCATGTCATACTGTAGCAAATTTGTATGGCCTGGTTTATCTGTTAATACATCTGTATGTTCCTCCAGAACCTGTTGAACTCTCTCCCTCTGGTTTTTAGTCAGGTGCTTGCTGACTTTTACCTGTGCTGCTGTTTCACAAGGATGTAATGGGTATTCATGTGAGGTGAGTGGTTCTTTTTGCATCTGGGTTGCAATAGCCAAGGTCAATAAGGGGGTGCTTTCCTGGAGTGGTCTGTCCAGATACTTCTTTAATAAGTTTACATGATAAACTTTCTCCTTCCCCTTTTTGTCAATTTTATAGTTTGTTCTAGACACCTTCTCTAGAACCGTATATGGACCTTGCCAACCAATTTGTAATTTATTCTGGCTTCCGGGTAGTAGAAGCAGCACCTTCTCTCCGACTGCCAGTTCCCTGTCCTTTGCCTTCCTATTAAAATATGCTGCATGTTTCTTCCTGGCTTGCTTCAAATTATCATTTGCCAGTTTCCATCCAGCTTTCAAACGAGTGGTCAGTTCGTTCACGTAGTGATACGATGAGGTAACCGTCTCTTCCGCCTTCTCATCTGTCCAGGTCCTTAATAGAGCTTCTAATGGACCTTTTATTGGCCTCCCAAATAGCAGAGTTGCGGGAGCCATCCCGGTTGAACTATGTGGTACCTCCCGGTACGCAAACAATGCGGCGGGCAGGAATTGATCCCACAGATCCGGTTTTTCGTGTGCCAGCTTTCTCAGGATAGAAATGAGAGTCCCGTTGAACCTCTCTACCTGGCCGTTCCCTTGTGGATGGTACGGACTACAATGAAAGTGCCTGGCTTGAAATAGCTTAAAAACTTCTTCCGTTAGTTTCCCCTTGAACTGAGAACCATTATCCGTCAAGATTTGATGCGGGAATCCTAATCGGGTAAATATTGTAAGTAGTACCTCTGCTACATGTTTTGAATCAATTGATGGCAGGGCTACCGCCTCTCCCCACATAGAACAAGTGTCCACCAGAGTAAGGATGTAACTGTTCCTCCTCTTGGTCCGAGTGAGAGGTCCTACAATATCCACTGCAACCCTCTCAAAAGGTGTTCCCACTATGGGCATTTCCCCTAGAGTTGCTGGAGCAGTCCAGTGCTTTGGAGCTACCCTTTGACATTCTGGGCAGGATTTGACATATCTTTTTATATCCTCCGTTATCCCTGGCCAGAAGTAATGACAAGCTATACGCTGTCCTGTGGCGCTAATCCCCATGTGACCACTGAAGGGAATCGCATGCCCGAGTTCCATCACTTTATCTCTATATGAAGTGGGAAGAACCAGCTGGTTATGACCATTTGTTCCAGTTCCGGCCTTCCTGTATAAGAGTTTGTTCTTCATGAAATATTCCCCCTTGCTCGGAGGTGTGTGGCATTTGGGCAATTTTTTAAAACATGGCTTGAGAGTCCTATCCTCAGCCTGCGCCTTCCTCATCTCCTCTGGATGAGCATTTATAGGTTCACCTTCTTCCTCCTTCTTCTGTGACCTGGTCTGCACTGTCGCCATGATCACAGGTTTCTCGGGATTCCCCAAGAAGACGTATCTACACCCCAATATCAGAGGGTAGATTGGTTCATCTATCACTGCTGCTCTGATTTCTCCTTCCACATAGCGAGTTTTCACCGTTATCCTTGCGATGGGAAGTGTCATGAGTGGTATGTCCTTAGTCGCCCCTTGTATTTCCACTGTTTCTGTGGTATACTGACTTGGGTCCACTAGGCTAGACTTCACAACTGAATCATAATCCAAACCTGTATCATAAAGGCACCTTATGGTGACCCCATTACAAATAACATCCTCACAAACTGGGGGGTGATAAGGTTCCTGTTGCTCCTTAGGATTAACCTTTAATCTTTGCGTCCCCGACTTCATTGCAGCAATGTTTGAAGGTTTCCTTCTACAAAATTCGGTGTTATCGTTATCCTTCTTGCACCATTTACACCATCTTTTCCCTTGGTTCAACGGTTTTCTTTCATTGAACTTTTGGTCATTGAACTGTGAGTTTCTGTCGCGATAGTCATTTCTTGGCCGCTCAAAGTTTGTCCTACCTTTATTTCCCTGCTCTCTAGTATTAAATTTATTAAATTGCTGTGGAGCTTTAAAATTGTCTATGTGCTTCTTCTTAGCACCACTTACCTCTGCCTGTGCTGCCTGATACCTCTCAGCAACATTTAAAATTTCCCCCAACTTCTCTGCACCTTGTTCCATGAGAAATTTTCTCATGTCTGGAGCCATGGACTCTCTCAATTGCTCAATCATGATCATTTCTTTAAGATCTTGGGTCTTCCCCAGAGCCGTCCATTTCTCCAAATAGGTTTCTAGTCTAGCAGAGAATTGGTGGTATGTCTCCCCAGACAACAGTTTGGCATTTCTAAATTTCTTACGATAAAATTCACCATTCTTCTCGTATCTTAATAACAAAGCCTGCTTTAACATGTCATAATTGTCTTGGTCTTCCCTGTTCATTTTAGCAAATACTTCATAAGAAGTACCTCTCAATCCTTGTGATAGCTTTAAGCTCCACCTCTCTCTCTCTAACCCATATGTAGTAGCTAATAACTCAAAACGTCCTAGGTACCCCTCTATGTCATCGTCTTTTTCAACAAAATGGTCTAAATGAAACCCCATAGCGGAGTTTGAGGCTCCCATACTGGGCGTAGCATCTGAGGCAAAAGGGCTGGCACCATTTTCAGGAGCCGGGCCTTGTAATTCCAGCTCCCTTAGTCGTAATTCGTGCTCCCTTTGCAACCTTCTATCTTCTGCCTCCCTTTCGGCCTTTTTATCTTCTGCCTCCCTTTGCTGTCGTTTTTCTTCTGCCTCAATCTGCAGCCTCTTTGTCTCAGCCTCAATTTGTAACCTCTTTTCTTCAGCTAACCTTTCAGCCTCTAATTTTCTTTCAGCCTCTTTTTTTAATCTCCTTTCTTCCCGTTCAATATATTTATCACATTCAGCCGTTACGTATTGAATTAAAATTTGACCATCCATTCCCATCTCCTTCGCGGTGAGCACAGCAGCTGATCTAAATTTTGCCAGCTCCGCCATACTTTTTAGACAATATACTAATATACAAGCTAAATCTCTAACCAGTAAATACACTAAGTACTTCTTATGACTATAGTCTAACCAATTCTAACTAACCAGTTAACTAATTAATTATTTCTGGCTGTGAAGATTCACCAACTTTTATCTGCAGGGACTCTTTTAATGTTAAAGGGAATTTTACAATTTATTTCCCTACTTTTATTTCTCCCACCAGGAGATCCTAATATTACTGTTGGGCTAATTATCCCCGGACAAGACCCCAATATATGTAGTGGTGTTTGATGGTATTGTATGATGGTGATATTACTAAATGTAATTGTATGAGGCCAGCTGTGAAGGCTCCTGAGATAAAATGTAGTTGTGAATTGTCAGAAGGCCTTTCTTGCTACCACTACGACCTCACACTTAATTTTTTTAATGAATGTGGCTACGTAAAGTGTCTAGGGTTATGATATGTAGTGTGGTGTAATAGGTTATAGATATACCCACAGATATTTAACAAGACTAATAATATTAATAAATGTTAAAATACACTGAACTAACTCACGTGTGTAAAATTTTTTGATAGAATTACATTTATTTTGTTCTGGATCAATTTTTTAGGTTGACCAGAACTTAAAAGGATTTAGAGATTATGAAAGAAATGCATGGAATATTATATCATAAATGCAATAGTGTACATATATATGTACTATACTAGTTAGTTTTATTAAAATGTTCTAGTAGTCATCTACTTGGGAGGATAGTTAATGTTTGTGCTGTTGGGGTGGCCTCATCACACCTGTCTATATTGACTACACAGTGTCCAGAAAATGGTGGGAATTTTTATGGGGATATTAGTAACTACACAGCGTTGGTGAATGTCCAGCAGACCAGAGGCTCACTCATCTTGTAGTTGTAGCTCTGGTGCTGAAATCAGGTGGTCCCACCTCTCCGTGTTGGCGGGCAATAATGGTGGTCTCTGTCACAAGTACTGCACAGATACACTCGAGTAAAGTCACCAACTGAATAGACACTGCTTTGTTGACAACAGAAACTCAAGCTCTGCAATCAAAGTATGGGCCATGTGTCAAAATCTATTCTCTACCCACGTCTGGACACAACACTGACACAACAACCACATCATACAGACAGGTCAGATCTCTCTGACCAAACAGCACATTTACCATGGTGGTTTTACATCAGATAGATCCTCCCAGACCATAGATTCTGAAAAATATTTATTAGTTTTCTGCCCTAAAAGAGGATAGGTAATATGTTTCATTATTCTCAACACTTGATCTGTCTTGCATAATCCTTGCTGGAGTTTATGTACATTGTTGGTCCCTAGACCCTGACTAGGGCGGGGGGTCTAGAGCAAATCCCTACTTGTTTGTAAGGCTAGATTTCGATATGGCAGTATCAAATCACTCGAACATGAAACAATATTCAAAATATATAAGGAAATAATTTCAATCTTACCAGATTATGAATAAATAACACAGAATTGCTAGCAAAACTCAGCTGAGCTGCTGGCTATAGTATGGCGTCCCTAAATTTCTTTCACTTTCTTTCATATGGAAATCACCACACTTTAAAATCTGTGTCTATCACTGAACAACTATTGAAGAATGGCCCCACTTTCGCGTCTGAGCGCTAATGATATGATTGTCTGTGGCCAATCACTGCCTAGGTTTATTTTAAATTCAAATTTCCTACACTAAAGTCATTTCAGTCATGCTTCAGTCAAGTATGGATGGTTATCTGTTAGTCTGTCCGTCTCTACTTGTGTTTCAACAAAAATGTACTTGATTTTTGAACCAACCTTTCTCTCCCCTCCAAAATTTGTCGTTAAAAGTTATTTTTAGACACAGCTACCACCCAAAACCCCTCTCTTCCATACTACGTAGATTTGAACACCTGCGTCTCGAGGTCGTGTTTTTTTGTGCAATTAGCGACACTTTTAGATTCAATACAGTCTGTCGATGATGTGAACAACACTGTCTTTTGTCATTATCTTCAATATTATCTATCCGTCTGTAAAATTAAGACCATATTAGTTCACTGCTCAGAATGGGCCATCCGGCCAGCTAATTTTTATATTCCTAACATTAATATTAAGAAAAAAGTACTTTTTAAATTTTGTAATATTTCGAACATCTGCGTTTAGCCGCTGAATTCAAATCAAGGGCTTGGTATCGCGCAAAAGCGTCCAATAAACGACTGTGGCGTAACATATCTATGGTCCCTTCTGTCGAGTTGCTTACTTTTTATGTCAACTTGGGAAACGTGACTTTTCTCCGTTTCCCCCCCAATTGCGTCTCCTTAGCCTTTCTAGTCTCACGCAATCTTTCCAGTCATATTTTTTTTCCTTTTTGATCCGCCGTTCCCCTCCTGTCTAGCAAGTCAATTATTATGGAGGATGATGACCCGCGGTCTAGGCGATCATTTACTATTCGCAGCCTACGCATTATGTTTTTATCCTTAAATGTTATCTTTGGATGTATTTTACCGTTGTATCTCTGTCAATTTCACTACAACGCCCATTGAGGCATATTGGGAATATGGTGTTAGGCCCATATTATCTTGACCGTCGGCACACGAGGGGTGATGTGGTCGGCATCACGCCGGCCGCCTTAACCTTCCCAGAGTAGCTCTGGTACCCATTTGGGGCTGGGTCGACCCAGGAGCCGTTTGTGGCCTAAAAATTTTTCCGCCTCATCTGGGGATCGAACCATAGACCACTGCGCTAGGAAGCCAGTGCACTAACCACTATGCCACCGCGGCTCCATCATTTAATATAGGTAGAGTTTAAAGTGGAATCCTGACCCTATTCCTTATTCTGGCTTGTCTAGCTGTCGTCTTGACGAGTCGAATCTTACAGTGCCGTAAATTCAAAAAGTGCTAGATTATAAGGCAACATTCGGCCCACGCATCCAGATTGCTACTACATGACAAGGCTCTAATCAGAAATGTTGTATTTTTACATCTCAGATGCCAAACCAATAGCATGCAATTTGCATATGTTAGTAGGGGTGTATTCCCTCTATCCTCTCACGCAAAATTCCTGCGTGACACACCAAACATGTGATGTTTACAAGTCACTCCCCATATAAGGCATCTCGTCTTGCGTTTATTATCGATCAAGTTTACAATCACGACTTCATAATCTATCACAGGTAATCTCTTGGAAGACGGATACTTATTCTCTGATATGTTTGCCCTAAATGGTTATGTCTTTCACACGGTTCAGCAAACTTTGTCAACAACCTGGTCAGATAGAAACTATTATCAGTGATAAGATAATCGACGGTGGCCATCCAAAGGTTGTTTACTTATTAATCGGGCGCCCCCACGCACTGTCTGCTCGGAAATGTGTTACAACATTTCACCCCACAGATTCAGGTGTAAATATGAGTTCAAACGAAAGTGATTGATTACCCTAATCAGCAAAACATGGTCGCTGAAGTCCCGACCTGACAAGAATTGAGGGAAGGGAGTGTAAACAATGAATCGAAAATACTCAAAATTGTCAGTCGTGGGAAAAAGAAAGTGAAGAGCACAGAATGAATTACACGCTGGCACAGAAGTTCTTAAAACAACCCCAACTGAAAAACCTACTACCACAAGAGGAACAACTACCACAAGAGGAACAACTACCACAAGAGGAACAACTACCACAAGAGGAACAACTACCACAAGAGGAACAACTACCACAAGAGGAACAACTACCACAAGAGGAACAACTACTACTAGAGGAACAACTACCACAAGAGGAACAACTACTACTAGAGGAATAACCACCACGGAAATACCGACTACCACCAGACGAACTGCTACTACTGAACGACCGACTACCACAAGACGAACCACCACTACCCAAAAACCGAATACCACCAGAAGATCCACCACAACGGAAAGACCGAGTACCATCACTACCGAACGACCGTCTACCACCAGAAGAAGAACCACTACAGAACGACCGATTACTACCAGAAGATCCACTACTACAGAACGACCGACTACCACCAGAAGAACTACCACTACAGAACGACCGACTACCACCAGAAGAACAACCATTACAGAACGACCAACTACTTCCAGAAGAACAACCACAACAGAACGACCGTCTACCACCAGAAGATCCACCACAACGGAAACACCTATCACCACGAGACGAACCCCCACTACGGAAAGACCGACTATCATCACAAGAACAACAGTTAGAGAAAGTAATTATGTTTCTTTTCTCCATCTTCTTCATTTCTAACAACTTTCTTTGAAGATTTTATAGTAACTAATTCTGGCCAGAGAAGTACTGCACTCACTAAACGTAGAGGAAAATTGGCTCCTAAATACCATCGCAATAAGGAAACTGAAATTCTTCTGTCATATAAAAAGACATAATGGTCTGGAAAAATTAGTGATGGAAGGCATGGTCCCGGGAAAAAGGGGAAGGGGTCGACCTAGACGACGGTGGACCCAGGACATCACAGAGAGTCTGAACTTGTCTTTGGCTGATGCAGGTCGACTTGTCCAGAGTCGTGATGCGTTCAGCGCAGCTGTAATGGAGACAACGTTCTGGAAAGAATACGTCACATGATAATGATGATTCAGGTCATGTAGACCATCATATGCCAGCTAAATTCTCCTCAGGCTTTTCTCTCATTTTTCAGTTTTCTTTGTGTTTCTTCTTCATCTTCTCAAAATCGTTACTTTACAAATTCTTCGTCAAGATTTATTTCTTTTAAATGCATTATTTGTAGGTTTTCCTCATTTTTGTCCAGCATGCAGCGTATCAGTTCCGTATTTATCTTCTTCTTCTCTTCTTCTGCTTCTTCTTCTTCTGCTTCTTCTTCTTCTGCTTCTTCAATCCATATTAGTTGTTAAATAAGCACCAGTTCACCATTGCAGTTGATTTCTGCCTGAGCCAGAATACTTCAGATAATCCTGCAGTGACGTTTTCTGCAGCAGTTTACACTGCATGATTAAGTACCAAATTCATGCATCCTTCATGAACCTCATTAATGGGCGGCTTTTTTCGTTCTTAGGTGACTGGGTTGAATTATTTGCCCTGGTTGACCAGTCCATTCTGTTGTTAAAGCTGTGTAGGCTTAAAGTTTCCACCACAGGATGAGGTGCCCATATATATAATATACTAAACTGCGCTAGCGACCAGGTGACCCAGGATCAAACCCGGGCGAGGACATTTGACGATTTTTCGTCGACCTGGATTTGGACTGGATTAACTCGAGCCCGCGCGAGGACATTTGAAAAAGTGCCGACCCAGCTCTAATGGGTACGTCCGAAATCGGCGAATGTCTGCCTGAATGGCGAAGACACCTGTCTCTGAATGGTCGCTGAAGAAAAAAGGAATACTCACGTAAAAATCAGTCTCAGGTTAGACATACTAACCTGAGATTTCGCCTCGAGTAATAGCGGGCGTACGCAAAAAAAAAAAAAAAAAAAATATATGTATATATATATGTATATGTATATATGTATGTATATATATATATATATATATATATATATATATATATATATATATATATATATATATATATATATATATATATATATATGTGACAGGGGCGCTAGGGGTGCCTCACACCCAAGACCCGTGCACTAAGAAAATTTATAAAGGATCGTTTGACAGGGGTTGCAATTATTGGTTGCTTGCAACCCTCTCAGCAGCAGACTTAACAATTCAAGCAACCCAAAGCCTTATGCAGATCAACATTTAATTCTACCGAACAGAACCGAACACCAAACAAACAATCCAACAAACAATCAAACGAACACCCAGTCAGTGTTCATAGACTGTGTGCTCAAGGCATTTACAGCTTGGCTCTTGTGTGTCTTCTTCGTCTGTTCTCACTGGGCGGCTGTCTCAACAATCCCAGTTTCACCACTTGCTACCCCTTTTATAGGCCCTGGCCTAACCACTCAATTTACTGCGCGCTTACGCGCATTAATCTGCGCCACACAGATAACACACGCGATTATTGCTCCAGAATGCATGAAAACACAGATATACACAACTAGAGCAAAAACACTACTAATATGTAGGCTTATTATGGCCTTGTAATAAATCTGCTTGAAGATAACGTGATCAAAAGGCACTAAACCACATAGACAACATGACTGCCCAGATGGGGCCATCGCCGAGAACGACAGACCTCAAGATGGCGCTGTCACATATTCCCCGCCTGATTTTGTTGTCGTCCCGACAACTGCACTAAATCAGGCGCTTCAGTCGTATTCTCCAAATCTGGAGGATCACCTTTTCCTTCACTTCGTCTCAGGTCATTGCTGGTTACTCTAATGCTCGGACTCGCTCTGTCCATTCGTTGGATGATATATGGACCCCCTGTCATTGTGGGAGCACGAACTACAACGTACTCGTCTTCTGACCACATATCACGAATCTCGGATCTCTCAGCGTCGTGCATTCTCTTCTTCACCAATTCTCCGACCTGTAGTGGAGTAGAACACGACAGCTTGTCACATCTCTCTTTCCGGACTGCTGCAAAACTCTGCAACGGTGGCTCTGCTCTTACGTGCGCCCCTCGTAGCCTGGAAACGTGTCCTTCAACGAGTTTTAGATGAGTCTCCTCCTCTAAATGCCGACCACTTTTCCCGGCGCCCTTATGGTGACAGTTGCCACGGCCATCTCTTGGCTTGCACTGTGACGGCAATGTAGATGTGTTGGTACGCTTAGAGAGGGCGCTCTTTGATGGGCAAACCGATATCAAATGGTCCGGGGACCTACAATGGAAACATCGCTTAGGAAGCGGGCCCTGGGGACACTTGGCTGCCATGTGGTTCGAAAGGTCTCCACAGTTGAAGCATCTTATTTTCCTAGGCTTCCTTGGTGCCCTGGGTCGCCTCCTGCTACCCTTACATCCCTGGCCGCCTTTGACTTTCTTCCCTGCAATAAGCGCCTCACACTCCGGTCGACCACCAACCATCTTTATCTTTGAGCCATTCTGCTCCCCTTCTGTAACCTGACTCCCAGCCGCAGAGGGGTCTAGTTTAACGCTTTGTGGACATCGATTCTGTACGTGGCCTAGTTCTCTGCATTTAAAACAACGAACTGTCCTGGTACGTCTCCCCTGCTCCTGAGACATCGCATCAATTTTAGCCTCTAATTGAGCCACCTGTGCTCTCAGCCGCTCTACTTCTGCGTTTAATGCATGCGTATCTGACACAGTCTCTGTTCTTGCCACTTCAACACTGGCAACACCAGCCCCCGAAGCTGCTTTGACACTGGCAACACCAGCCCCAGAAGTGGGCTCAGTCTCCAAAAACCGTAGGGCATAGTCCCTCACCGACGTGAACGATGCTGTTGGCTCCTTGATGATCATTTCCTTTGCAAGCTTTCTTACTAGGTCATCTCTCAGACAAGCAGCAAACTGGTCACGAAGAAAGGATGGCGCCAAAGGAGTGACATTGTTCTGCTTTTGTGCCCTTACAACACTTTCAAACACCTCGTGAATGCGATGGGAGAATTCCCAAAGAGACTCCCTTGCACCTTGCCGGGTAGAGTAGAACGCGGCCATTACTTCTGGGATGCTCCGACGCTCCCCATACACCCTAAGAATGGAATGTAGCATTGCTTCTGGGTCACCGTCGTCAGCCTGAATCCTCAGCTCCCTACGGACACTTGGGGTCACGCTGTCAAGAATAACATCTGCCTGGTCCTCTTTACTCATCATCCCTACTCTCCAGGCAGCTCTCACCTCTCTGACATATTCCTCAGCCGTAGGACCCGTGCGCTCCCCGAAGCACCGCACTCTCTTGTGAGTAGGTACCACGATGTACTGTACTCGTTCTGGTTGACGATCCAGCCCTACTACAGGGTCATCCACCTCAGCCACATCTTCGTTATCAGTTCTACTAGCAGCACGTGTGTTGCGTGCCGCCATCTTGTTGCTAGTAGAGTTGACTAGAAATCTTGACAAACTGGATGATCCCGTCCCTTGCCTTGCACTGAACTGGGTGTTCTACTGTTTCGGCTGTTGCTGCTCTGATTGCTGAAGAGTTGCTTCACTGCGTGCTGTCTGTCAATCCTGCCGACGACGCCACTTGTGACAGGGGCGCTAGGGGTGCCTCACACCCAAGACCCGTGCACTAAGAAAATTTATAAAGGATCGTTTGACAGGGGTTGCAATTATTGGTTGCTTGCAACCCTCTCAGCAGCAGACTTAACAATTCAAGCAACCCAAAGCCTTATGCAGATCAACATTTAATTCTACCGAACAGAACCGAACACCAAACAAACAATCCAACAAACAATCAAACGAACACCCAGTCAGTGTTCATAGACTGTGTGCTCAAGGCATTTACAGCTTGGCTCTTGTGTGTCTTCTTCGTCTGTTCTCACTGGGCGGCTGTCTCAACAATCCCAGTTTCTTTTTTTTTCTTTCTTTGGGTCTAATATTTTGCTGTGATACCCTGTTCAACCAAAACCCATTGAAGGGTTGCAAACGGTTATATTGGGGTATATAGTGTGTTAACATCTTCGCTGGTATCATTTTCCTAGTCCTGGAAATGATTAGCCCTGTAAAGGACTACTAGCTGACTGTCTGGATCCTTCGTCGTTGCTTGTATTTTTATGGTGTCGTGGCGTTCTCATGGAGTTCCTTTCCTGCCTTACAGGTTACAAACGGTTGTATTGCGGTATATAGGGTGTTAGCGTTAGTCTTCGTTGGTATCGCTTTCCGAGTCCTTGAGCTGATTGTTCCTGAAAAGGACCACTAGCTGCCTGTTCTGTAGCTACTTGTTGTCTGTTACCGGTTTGTGTTGTTCAAAGGCTGTCGCTATTATTTTTGGTAGCATCTCCATTATGGTTTTTAAAATTATGTTTATTTCCGCTGCTTCTCTTCTTTCTAGTTTGCTTTGTATTTCCTGCACGATTTCGGTTTTTATTTTGTCTTTAGTTTCTTTGTTTTGTTCTCTACTTTTTGTAAGGGTATCCTCAGCTATCTTTCTCTCTGTTTCAATTCTTTTGAGGATTTCTTCGTTCTCTTCCTTTAGCTCTGTGAGTTTGACGATGTCGACTTCTATCTCGTGTTTGATAGTTTTCATTTCCTGTAATATTGCCTGGGCGCTCTGTACGGCTCCTATTGTTTCGTCTCTTATGGCATCTGAGTCTTCGTTGTGTTGCTTGTTCGTCTCGAATTTGAGTTGTTGTTTTATGTCTCGCATATCTGTGGCTAGTCTTATCAGCTGGGCTCTTGTGTGCTGTTCTTGTTTACCAGTGCCGCCTGAAGCCACTCGGTTACTTGCTTCTCTGAAGGAGATGTTTTTGGTTACAGATTCCTTCAGTATGGCCTTTGTTTCATAGAAGGTCGGACAGCCACGGTATCTTGCTCCGTGGTTCCCAAGACAGTTTGCGCAGGTTCTGTTGGAGTTGCGCACTTTATAGTTATCATCATTTTTCGCATGAGGACATTCATTGTAAGTGTGACTTCCCGCACAGTATCGACAAACCGCCTCTCTCCTGCATGTTTTCTTAGTGTGCGAGAATTGTTGGCAGTTTGAGCACTGCATAACAGGAGGGATGTACTCTTCTGTTTTTCGATATCTATCGTCTAGGTTGAGTTGCCTTGGTCTTGAAGTCCCCTCGATAGTTAGGATAACTAGGTTTGTGTCCTTCTTGTCCCAAGTCTTCAGTCTTTCAACCTGTGTTATTTTTCTTCTTGTAGGCGGCTGTGGACCTCTTGTGTGGACCGGCTGTTGTCGATCCCTCTCACAACTATCTTTTTGGTCTTCTTGAATATTTCCACAGTAGCTTTAATCTGGTGGGGCAGCTGGACTTCTTTGTGTCCGGATTCAAGTTCGATCATCAGTTGGTTTGTTTTCTCCGTCTTGTTTAGAGTTATGATAACTCCGTTGTCGTGTCTTGAAACTTTAGATATGCTTCTCCTGCCCGTTATTGACTCAAGTATGCCGATTACTTTGTCGTCGGGTAGGGCCCTGAGCGAGGCCTCACCTCCAGACATCTGGGTGATCTTAATTATTCTCTCCTGTAGTGCCACGTTGGATACTGCGTTTTGATGCTTGCGAAGTTGGCACGTTCCAACTTCTGTCTCAGATTGTGTGTACGGTCTGCGGGACGGATTCGCATTCTGGGTCGTCTGCATCTGGTCAAGTTTCACCGGAGTTGGCTGGTCACTGTATGTTGGAGACTCGACAATGACATCTCGTTTTGCCGGTGGATTGATTTTGTTGGGTTTCAATGCTTTGTTACCCTCTGTCTTCGATGTTGCCTTGTCACTGCTCAATGTAGCTACCGCCTCGACACCTTGTTTCAGCGGTGATGTTGCTAAGTCTGGTTTCGGAGCTTGTTTGTCATCTGTCTTCGAATCTTTGGGTCGATCATCGGTCGTAGTATCAGAGGTTATGTTGTTCGTCTTCTGAGAACGACTGGCCACGACGCTAGGAGTATCCGTGCTCTCTGGATGCCTCTGTTTGCTCTTTGTAGGTTCTTGCTTGATGCTGCTGACAAGTGTTTGAGGGCTTGTATATACTTTCCTCTTTTTAGCTTGTTGCTTGGTGCGAGTCATTTTTGTAAATTCTGACGGCTGTGTTCGCCCTGAAAAGGACGCTCGTTTTAGTATAGTGCTGTCTTCACCGATGAAAGGATCATGTAATGAATGAATGATGTTGTCAATGAATGAATCCCAGTTTCGCCACTTGCTACCCCTTTTATAGGCCCTGGCCTAACCACTCAATTTACTGCGCGCTTACGCGCATTAATCTGCGCCACACAGATAACACACGCGATTATTGCTCCAGAATGCATGAAAACACAGATATACACAACTAGAGCAAAAACACTACTAATATGTAGGCTTATTATGGCCTTGTAATAAATCTGCTTGAAGATAACGTGATCAAAAGGCACTAAACCACATAGACAACATGACTGCCCAGATGGGGCCATCGCCGAGAACGACAGACCTCAAGATTTCGCTGTCACATATATATATATATATATATATTTATATATATATATATATATATATATATATATATATTATATATATATATATATATATATATATATATATATATATATATATATATATATATATATATATATATATATATATATGCCAGCATAGAAAATAATTTCAGGGTTATACAAATGTTATTAATTTCATTTCTTTATTTAAGAACAATTATGGAAAACCATACTTTCACCACCAAAGTGGCGAATCATAGTTGGGTTAGGTGTCCATCCAGAATCAATTCCGATTATGAAATTGAATAATTAAATATTTAGTGGATGGCATTCTTTCAAAAAAAATTTATGCCACTTGAATCTATCTGCAGCTACGCCCAAACCAACCACACTGTCCTCAACCACCACTAGGGCACCAACGACGACTACGACAAGCACGACTACGCCAACAACATCCACAACGGCCAAGCCTGTTATTCCAGGTAATGCTAATTCTGTTGATTTTGAATGTTGATTGTGATGACGAAGGTGTGAGAACCGAAACGGTTATCTTAGTATGAGGTGGCAAATATGAGATTGTGCACATAACCGGCAGCCTCATCATATAAAACACATGTTAAAGAAAACTACCGCTGCAAGAGGAGAAGGAATCTTCAGTGCAAGCTTCCAGCACAAGGATTAGCTGCAGTTGTGGCTCTCTGCTCCATTGTGAGCTACAAGAACAATGTGGATCATGATGATGGTTATTTACCCAAATTACAAACTGTCCAAGTAAAACATCTGTAATGATCAATGAACCAATTCTACCAGCTTTTCGGGAAAATATGTAAAAATGCGCGCATTGCACAGTGGAAACTAAATTGACCACTCTGCATTAAAAAACACGCTGGCCTTTCAAATTTTTTCATGGTGTATTGATCATAAGTCATGACAAGCTTGACTACAACGATCCAATGAAGTTGAACTGGAATGGACAGGAATAAAATAACAACAGGAGAATTAGGCCGTCATCAGCTCATGTAGCTTAACGAGCGAAACATAATTATTTTCTCTCATTTTCTTTTGGCGGGGTTCTTGCTCGTATACAGGTCCGGCTCTTTTGCAGTGCGGCCGCACCGGGCGCAGACTACGCCAAAATTTATTTTTAAAAAAACATTAACATTTTAAAAAGAAACAAAAAAAAAGAAATATAATATAACAGAAAATAGAAATAAAAAGATATTTGCTTGTCAAAAAACTGGCAATTTATTTTTTCAACGTCTATATTATTCCTTTGTTTAAAAAAAAACCCAGCGCATTATACCTTTTTCAAAAACATTGCATTATACCTCTTTTCAAAACCAGTGCATTATACTTTTTTCAAAAATATTGCATAATACCTTTATTCAAAACTAGTGCATTACACCTTTTCCAAAAACAGTGCATTATACCATTTCTAAAAACAGTGCGTTGTACCTTTTTTAAAAAACAGTGCATATACCTTTCTCCAAAACAGTGCATTATATTGTCAAAACTAGTGCATTATACCTTTTTTCAAAAATATTGCACTATACCTTTTTTTCAAAAAACAGCGCGTTATTACTTTTTCAAAACCAGTGCATTATACTTTTTCAAAAACAGTGATTCTTCTTTCTTTGATGCTTAGCCGCCGACCGTCAAAGCAGTCAGTGGCCATCACGCCTAGTGACGTCTTATAGGGCAACAACAAATTGATTCCACTTTGCTCGGTCGGTGGCCATCCTTCGTACAGTGTACCCCAACTCTGGTTCATTCTTTGCATCTCAGCCTCCACAGTCCTCCGCCAAGTTGTTTTTGGTCGGCCTCTCTTTCGTTTTCCTTCAGGGGTCCAAAGCATAGCTGTTCTTGTGATGGCATCGGGGTCTCTTCTGAGGACATGGCCAACCCAGCTCCAGCGTCTGCCAGCTATGATGGTGTGCATGTCCTCTTGCTTGCTCCGAGTAAGCAGATCTTGGTTGGTGACGGTGTTCGGCCAAAAGATTCGGTGAATTTTTCTTAGGCATGTTGTGTGAAAAGAGGACAATTTCGACATTTCCTTCTCTGTAATTCTCCAGCTTTCCGCACCATAGAGAAGCACAGAAAGCACACAGCTCCGATATAATCTTAATTTTGTGCTTGTGCTGTATTGAGAGGACTTCCAGATGTAAAAACAGTGCATTATACCTTTTTTCAAAAAGAGTGCATTATACTTTTTTTCTAAACCAGTGAATTATTCCTTTTTTTTTAAAGAGTGCATTATACCTCTTTCAAAGACAGTACATTATACTTTTTTCAAAAACATTGCATTATACCTTTGTTTTCAAAACCAGTGCATCATACTTTTTTAAAAACATTGCATTATGCCTCTTTTCAAACACAGTGCATTATATCTTTTTCAAAAACAGTGCATTATACCTTTTTTCAAAACCAGTGCATTATACTTTTTTCAAGAATATTGCATTATACCTTTTGTCAAAAATGGTGCATTATATCTTATTCATAAATATTGCATTAACCTTTTTTTCTCAAAAACAGTGCATTATACCTTATCAAAACCAGTGCATTATACCTTTTTCAAAAACACTGCATTCTACCTTTTTCAAGAACATCGCATTATATCTTTTTCAAAACCAATGCATTATACCTTTTTTCAAAACCAGAGCATTATGCTTTTTTTCAAAAATATTGCATTATACCTTTTGTCAAAAATGGTGCATTATACCTTATTCATAAACATTGCATTATACCTTTTTTCAAAAACACTTCATTCTACCTTTTTCAAGAACAGTGCATTACATCTTTTCAAAACCATTGCATTATAACTTTTTATAACCAGTGCATTATACTTTTTTTTTAAATATTGAATTATACCTTTTGTCAAAAATGGTGCATTATACCTTATTCATAAACATTGCATTATACCTTTTCTCAAAAACATTGCATTATACCTTTTTTTCAAAAACATAGCATTATACCTTTTTCAAAACCAGCGCATTATACCTTTTTCAAAACCAGTGCATTATACCTTTTTCAAAAGCACAGCATTATACCTTTTTTCAAAAGCACTGCATTATACCTTTTTCAAAAACACTGCATTCTACCTTTTTCAAGAACATTATAATTTTTTTTCAAAACTAGTGCATTATACCTTTTAAAAAAAACTGTGCATTATACCTTTTTCAAAAACAGTGCATTACACCTTTTTTCAAGAACTCCGCATTATAACTTTTTCAAAACCAGTGCATTAGACCTTTTTTTCAAAAACAGTGCATTATACCTTTTTCAAGAATAGCGCATTATAATTTTCAAAACCAGTGCATTATACTTTTTCAAAAACAGTGCATTACACTTTTTTCATAAAAGTGCATTATACCTATTTCATAAACGGGAGGGGGGGGAGGGTGTGGGGGGGGGGGGGGGGGGTGCGGCTTATCATAAGACTCCGCACCATCATAAGACTCCGCACCACCTTGAAAAGTTTCTATAGAGTAATAAGTACTTTGTTACTTTCTCAAAACACTCTAATTTCATTGGCTACAGGCCTTCGACAGTTTTTTTTTTTTTTTTTTTCATAATTTGCAAGATTTTATTTTATTTACTTTTTAATTCGTATTCTCTCAGTGTTGCTTAATTATTTTGTTAGAATTTTAGTGTTGTGGTGTGAAAACGTGCGTGCCTACTTTTGTGTGACTATTTTAATATACTACTGACAATTTCAGTTAATTGTAATTTTTTAGCAATACTTGTACCAAGTGTTCGTACGTTAAGTACTAACATTTGTATTTTCACTTACTTGGTGACATTAATTAGTTTAAATTTTCGTATTTAAAATTGCTTTTGTTATTTTCCTTTTTAAACCACTCGCCAAAATAAAATGCATACCTATCAGACACAATGGCTAATTAAGGATGGTCTACGGCTGGGCCACCTGAACATTTACCATTTATTAGGCAAACTTCCTGAGCTTACACAAATTCTGAATAAAAATTTTCATCTTTTTGGACTTTCCGAAAGTCGTTTAAACGACAAAATATCAGATGATGAAATTGCCCTAAATGGCTTTAAAACAGTTCGACGAGACTCAAGTAGAAAGCTAGAAACAGGTATAGTAGTATATATTTCCACTTCTATTAGTTATCGCCACATAAGTGATTTAGAGACAACAGAGACCGAGTGCATATGGTTAGAAATAAAACTACCGACTCAGGGACAATTTCTAGTCGAGTATCTTTATAGAAATCCCAGTGCAGGAGCCATCTGGTATGAATATTTCACCACCATGATGGATAAAGTATTTACCACTGCCAAAGAAATTATTCTTCTAGGCGATTTCAACATCGACATGCATAACACAAACCAAACGTGGGAAAACATCATACTATCTTACAACCTAAAACAAATAGTCAACCAGCCTACCAGGGTAACAAATGCATCATCCACAACAATTGACCACATCTACGTCACCTGTGCAGAAAACATTATAGAATGCTCTGTTCCTACTGTCGCGATGAGTGACCACTATCCTATATGTTGCACGTGGTCAAAGAATAAATATAAAGCCCCAAGAAATAAACATATCAGTATTAAATTTAGAAGTTTTAAAAATTTCAACCGTGAACTATTTTTACATGATTTGCGAACTGCACCTCTTGCCAGTGTTTACCAGATTTCAGATCCCGATGACGCCATTGCCCATTGGACACGTATCTTTCTTTGTGTGTTTGATAACCACGCACCAACTAAAGAAGTTCGTGTGAAACGACAGGTCAAATCTCCTTGGATCACACAAGCAGTGCTAGACGCCATGAGACAGAGAGATCAAGCTCACAAAAACAAGGACTTTAACACATACAGAGCACAGAGGAACAAAGTGCAATATTTAATTCGTAGTGAAAAAAAGAAATTACTTTAAAAATTTGGTTCAGAACAAAACAAACAGTAAAGATATATGGAAAGCAATCAACACCTTAGCGAACAAGCAAAATCTGTCAGTCTCGTCAACCCCTAACACTTCATTTACTTGCACAGACTTCAGCAATTACCTTCAGGCAGAAATAAACAGTCTTAAATCTACAATACCAAATTCACCTTGTGACTTAGGCAGGCTGTCAGTATTTTGTGAGAACAAATGTACCAACACAATCCCATCCAACATTCCGTTTATGACAGTTAATGAAGTATATAGCTATCTTCTAGGACTTAAAGATAATAACTCATCAGGACTTGACGGAGTCAGTAATCGAATACTGCGTCATGCGGCTCCAGCTATTAGTGATTCGCTTACATACATATACAATCAATGTATCGCACGGAGTTACTTTCCGTGGCACTTTAAAGTCGCCAAGGTATATCCTCTCTTAAAACCTGGCTCTTCCGACAATAATAACCTTGGTAACTATAGGCCAATCTCCTTAATATCATCGCTATCCAAACCACTAGAAAAACACATACATAAAATAACACTACAACACTTAGTTAACAACGGCTTGCTAATTGATAGTCAGTCGGGGTTTAGACCTAAACATTCATGTCACACAGCTCTAACTAAGATGATTGACAACTGGCATTTAAATATTAATAACGATAACATATGTGGGGCAGTTTTTGTAGACTTTAAAAAAGCATTTGATATGATAGATCACGCTATTTTAATTAGAAAACTAGAAACATCAATGTCGTAATTTTTATCTGAGAGGGTGCTGATGAATATTGGTCCCTTTAGAGTGTAAAGTGATATTGAAGGCTCTGTGAGAATAAGGATTTGGGAGAATGAGGTAGTAGATTCACAAGCGCTGGGAAGGAGCAAGGACAGTCTCTTATTACGACAATATCTGTTTTCTCACAGACTATTCCTATCTCTCTTCTGAACAAACAATTGTTTGTCAGTTCCAGTCGCTCAGGCGCTCACAGATTTGGTGATTCTGTCGCTCAACGTACATGAATACAACCTACACAGATGGAAATGTTTGGAGTTTTAGGCCAACCGACAACCAACACAATTAATGATTAATACCTTTATTATCATAAAGGACTCACACATAATTGTATATTTACAGTCAAAAATCAAAGGTTACAGAATACAAATATAATAAGGGAAGAGGGGGTGTTGAGGAGAAATATCCCATCCACCGTTTCCCGTTTATATTTACTAACCGACAAAACCCGGTCCCAAAGACAAGAAGGGGGGGGGGGGGTGATCAGAGATAGGCAATTTAACCCACTGGTAAATTTATTACTCTGAGGCAAGGGGTTACAGAAAAAGGGGGGGGGGGGGTGTAGAGGAAAAGCTAGGGTTCTCAATTGTCTCCCTTTAAATCAACAAATTTTACGGGAGGGGGAATGAACACAATTACCCAATCCCGCTAGGAGAGATCCCGTACAAGGAATATAATGCACCTTAGTACAAGGTCGAACTAATTAAAAGGGTAAAGAAAAGATAAATCTCCTTTCATTCAAAAAAAACACACTAGGGCTGGCCATCCCCACAAACACACACGCAGACTTACCGAAAGGTGAATTCTGGCACTTCATAGGAAATACATCAAAAAACAGCACTAAACCTTGGCTTAGGTAAAAGTATTTTTCTTCCGTGTACAGCCCCAGATTTGGGGTTTGTTGAAGTTAACAAAGTGTCCCGAAATCGCTGGACGTTGAAGTTTAACGGTACTGTTTGTTTATTAGAAAAGTTCCTAAAGAAAGGCACAGGCACTTGGCTAGGCGTGAGGTATGGTGTGGTTCCTAAAATTGGCACAGCTGGTGGAGATAACTTCCTTTTTCCGTAATGTCACAAGTTAAGAAAACACTGAGGTAAGTTCTTCTTCGGGGAAGGGGGTGGGGGGGGGGGGGGTTAAAATCCACTGAATATACGTGACAGACAGTGTTCAGGTAGATCGGTGTTGTTTTCTTCACAAATAGGGGCAGTGAATAAAATATGTTCTGCTTCCAGTTTTCTTTAAGGACTCTATATGAACTAGTATTTTTAAAGTGTTTCTTGAATGGCTGTATTCTCAGTTACGTTCAGAGGAGCGGGGCCCATTACAGGTCGCCACAAGTTTAGCTTTAAAAAAGTTCATATGTTACTGGAGTTATCAAATTGAGTTTGGCAGAACTCTGTATATAATTAATAATTGCTGGGATGCAGGTTGAATGATCGTTCTGAATGAAAGATAATCAAAACAAGAAATGCATTACAAATCATATTATAATCTGACGCGATAAATTACAGTTAGCCTATTTACTTATTAGCGTCGTCAATTAACAAATCAGGAAAACTTCCCGTGAGTTAAAACAATTAAAAGCACATCTATCTATACAGAACTAAACTGTATTAAAGTTATAATTCTCTTTAACGTCTGCAAAATAAATTTACGCGTCACTTGTATTAGGAAATACTTTTAGCTGTAACATTAGTTTGCACTAGAACTTTGAAAATGGGTTTATTTAATAAGGTTAAATTTACACCACAATCCATTGAAATCAATTGAAATAACTCGACCACTGATCACTCGAAGCTAATGTATAAATTACCGTCTGCACAGAAAGAATACACTCCAATAGTCACGAAGGTAGATGAAATCCAGCAGGAATCCGACTATGCTAGTGCAACTAGGATTCTGTCAGAGCGAACGATAAAATGCAGTTTATCGGAGTTCTCTATTTATACTTCTCGAATGTAACTTGAATAGGGCGTGTTAAATTTTCGCACCTTTCTTGAACTTGAGCAAAATTCGAGATACCTCGCCGTTGTGTTAATCGCTGCGATTCCTACGTTTTCCCCGGTCTACCGATTTCCTTCCGTCTCAGGCTTGCTTGCATGAAGGTGTGAAAAGTTTCCGAGAAGCTACTCTGAGCTGCGAGTTCCCTGTTTCTTTAGATCGTGTACCGCCGCGATTGAATTCTGAGATCTGTCTGTCTTTGATGGTGCCACTGTTCTGAGAGCTTTGGCAACTCCCACCAGGCGGGGTGACAGCCAGGTAAGAAAATGATCTGCTGTATATTGCTCTAGAAACAGGAGTGAGTCTGTGGCCCGTCCTCTTTTGGGCCGGCGTTAAGGAAAAGATTGCTATAAATCGTTCTCAGAAATGGTTGTGGGCGGGATTTAATCTCCCATCAAAGGCCATGTGATCCCAAACGTTCGCATAAGATAGCAGGCTACATATTAATGATCCAGCGTGTAAGGTTCTCGTGGAAATGCTGCATGCCAGTAAAAGTTACAACAGATGATCAGGGGTTCTAAAGTTATGAGAGGCCAATATTCTGTTATCATCCATCGAGTCAGGGAAATTCATTTGTCATACTTAGACGTACGTCACAATCAAAAGTAAACCTTCAACTAGTGACGATAATTAAATCATTCCTGTCTGACAGAAAACATGTAGTTTCTTACAATAACTCTTGCTCAAACCCAACCGTAATAAATACCGGCGTTCCTCAGGGCTCTATTCTTGGGCCTCTACTTTTTGCCATATACATTAATGACCTTCCACTGCACGTCGAGCACGCATCCTGTGACCTATTTGCTGATGACTGTACTGTCTACACGAGTGATACAAGTTGCAACACACTCGAACTATCGTTACAAAAAGATACAGACAATCTGATTAGGTGGAGCATCGGAAATCGCATGCTAATTAATATAATTAAAACAAAGTGCATGTTAATATCAACTAGACAAAAATTACAAAATTCAGAGAAAACAACACTTCAGATCTATATTGGTACCTTACCAATTGAAAACGTTAATGAACATAAAACTCTAGGAATAGTCGTTGACCAGCATCTAAATTGGAACTCACATGTTCATGCACTGACCAAGCAAACGGCACAGAAAGTTTACCAGTTAGCTAAAATCAAACATTTCCTAGATGAAGATGCACGTAAATTGTTCTATATATCTCACATACAAACAAACCTTGACTATTGCTCCACAATCTGGGATGGTTGTTCTATGTCCAATACAAAAAGACTCCATTCACTACAAAAGCTTGCAGTGCGTCTAGTTTCTGACAACTGCCAAGCACAATGTGTAGATCTATATAAAGATCTCAAAATACTGCCTCTAAGAAAGCGCTTTCTGTTCAACAAAGCTAAATTTGTTCACAAAATCCTGTCACAGAATGCTCCAACATATCTGTGGCCAATGTTCAAATACAGTGAAAGACGCAGTCAACGCCTTAACAAAATACAAGTGCCCAAGCCTAGGCTTGACTTATTCAAGAAAAGCTTAGCTTACTCTGCTGCTCATCTCTGGAACTATCTTCCACATTATCTGAAAGATAACAACCTCAGTCCCTATTCAGTTGAAAAAAAATTAAATTAAAAAAAAAAAACAAAAAAAAAAAACACACACCCACACAAATAGTAAAACGTCTTACAAGGAGAAGGACAAGAAAAACCTACGTTGCGGCCACAAGGCCTTCGTCAGGGACAGACAAACAAGAGACAGGAGGGAAAGAAAATGAGAATTAAGTAGAGAACATGAAACTATAAAAATAAGAGAAAAAAACTTCCTTAATATTAAGTCCAGTCACATGTGAAGCAAAGCAGGATGGCTGCCACTAAACCGGAAAGAGGAAGTTGACAGTACATAAAGATAAGAAATAATAAAAACAAGGACTGGAAAAGAGTGAGAAAAAAGTAATCAATAAATAATAAATAAAATAAAATAAATAAATAAAATATAAATGAATAAATAATAATAATAAATAAATTTAAAACAAATAAATAAATAAATAAAAACTAAATAAAGAAATAAATAAAATAAAAAATAATAAAGGAAAAAATAATTAAAAAAAAAAAAAAAAAAAAAATTTTATATAAAATAAATAAACAAATTAAAAAAAAAAAAATAAATAAATAAATAAATAAATAAATAAATAAATAAATAAAAAATGGTAATTTAAAAAAAAAAAAAAAAAAAAAGGGTGATCGCATCAAAGTAGAAAGTCATAATACAACAGGGACTCGATAGAGAAAGGCGTCTCAGACAAAAGAATGTTGGGTATTCAAACCATGTGGTTTGAGGCAACCCATAAGATGGATGAGGCGTTGTTCCTGGCGAAACCGACTGTTGGCGTCCGAGGAACAGTATCTGATGGCTGTCACCTGGATGTCAGTGGCACCGTGGTGGTCAGGGCCATTGAAGTGGATGGCCACAGGTGTGGAATTAAACTGAGAGATGTCATAGAGGTGTCTGCAGAATCGGTCGCCCAGTCGTGTGCCCGTTTGGCCGATGTACGTAATGGTGCAACGTTTGCATATAATAGCATAAATGACGTTGCGTGACTCACATGTGAAGCCATGGGTGATGGTGAACTTGGCGTTAGTCCCTATTCATACAATCGTAAACTTTTCGATTATTTTATGAGTTCTGATTATCTGCCCCCCTAATGTGATTATTTTTCCGAACACATGATATAATATCGAATGTAGGTTTAATGATGATGATAGTGTTTTTCAACATATTTTGTTTCATGGTGATACTTAGTTTGTATTTTTCAACAATACTTTATTTCATGTTTATAATTAGATACTGTGAATGTGAGTATGCTATTATTTTACTTTTATAACGTTGAAATCCTTGAATTGATGGGTAAAATGTATGTGAGAATAAATGAAACCAGTATAAAAGACGAGAGAAAGGAAGGGCAGAATGTCAGACGGGCCTGCGTGCCCAATTCTCAACCCTTTGAAAATAAAGTTCGTTCGTTCGTTCTATAGCCAGCTCTGCTCGTATATATTAATATACACACAGTTACACTAGCGAAAATGCATGGAGGCATATCTGGAGTCATCTTTATATGACCACCAGCTAAGCACAATGCTATATTATATATATATATATAATGTATATATATATATATATATATATATATATATATATATATATATATATATATATATATATATGTGTGTGTGGAAGTGTCGGTGAGGCGAATTACACCCTCATTTAACTTTTTGAGATCATCTACACACTTCCAGGGATTCCCCCTGTGGTGAAACATGTTGAGAACCCAGCATTGCACACTAAGCTTGGAGAAGTCACTTGAGTCCAAGACGTAACTCTGGATTTTACTTGGTTGGCTGCATGCATTATAATCTCCCTGTAGACTCATGATTGGCAACGAGGAGATGAGAAGTTGTTCTGTGTAGGACGTGACAACTCTTGGCAGAGCCTAGAACCAAAGCACATTATTTTAGTTCTGCATATTTAGAAAGCCCCCCTTTTATGGTGGAGAATGTACAGTATGTCATGCGCTTTGTCCTCCTAGCTTGGGACCAGATGTGATGGTCCTTAAAGTGCAACTGGGGCTCATGACTTCAATTCAACACATCTCGGAATGGCAGAAAAACCACAGGAAAATCCTAGATCTACAGTGTAGATAATACCAAGGAAGTTTCAACTTGATATTGGCTGCAAAAGGGCGAGAAGCTCAGCAGTTCTAGTTAAACAACAACAACAACACTAGAGAAAGACATACGTTGACTAAAATAAGCTCACCTTTATCAACCTTTGTTTTACTGCCTTAGAAATATGTGTTGGAAGTGAAGTTATCGATGGTGTGGGCTATAGGGAGCACTGGTCAGATTGCAGCAAGTTCATACAGTGCACTTTCCGGCCAGATGGGAGCACCACTGTCTACATAAAGACTTGTACGAATGGGACACTGTGGGATCAGAGAACTCTATCCTGTAACCAAGCCAATCTGGTGGATTGTCCTTACGGTAAGACGTAGGTTTTTTTTCTGGACTAGTTCGTCTCTTTTCTGTCAAGTCTTACTGTACTTCTTTATCCATGTCATGAATGTCTACAGTTAACTTCGCCATGTGTTTTTCTGTTTAGCTCAACCTCTGTAGCCGTGGGGATTCCAGAAAAAAGTCTGCCTTGTAATACTGTCAGCAGGTTTCCTCAGTGTATATATTATCCAAAGCCAGCGTATTCTTCTCACATCTTGCTCCACTGGAATGTGTTCTGTTCTTGTTATTACTTCAATATTGTTGATCTCATCATACCTTTTTAAAACATCCATTTATGAAAATCTGCAATTTTTGGTTGTCTGTTCTGTTGTTCTGCGTGTTTCAGACCAATGCAATATGACATCTTTGACGTTTGAATAATGTTGTAGCTTTTGGCCTGTTTTTAACAGGTGATCGAACACCTTAACAATTTTGTTATCTGCGCTTCTATGAAGTCACAAATATACATAATTCTCTATTCCAAAAGTGACCTTCCAAGGCACTCAGGATCATTAGAATCATAATGCATTTAGTTATGACCAATCGTTGAAGGTCTGTATTAAGTATCATTATTATTATACATTTTAGCTCCATGTAAAACATGCTGTACCCCGGGATCTCAGAAGAGACAATGAAAGAATAGAACTACCTACACCCTCAGACATGTCGTACAAGGCGACTTACATAAAGGTGTGAATGGTGCTGACTACCTCATCATCAAGTTAAACAGATTACCACAAAAACCACTGTGGCGCGAGCGTCCGAATGCTTGGTGAAGGTTTCTCGTAAAGACACCAGTTGCAGTAACGACGCCATGCTCCGCAAGGAGCTCAAAGGTCATCGATGCTAAAAAAACATGCCGTAGCTGGTAGCTCGGTTAACCATTTCTACTTTGTGTTATCTTCTATAGGTCTGCTTATGAGATCTCGGCTGCTCTGGCTTCCACTTCTACCGACCTTCTCCTGGTCTTCTTTCGTGTTTTTACTTTTCCTATCTGGGTTCGATTCAAATGCATAGCTGCTTATTTTTTAATTCATTTCTTTTTTCGCTCGTTTCGGATTTTGGAGCAACTACTGCAACTGATATTAAGCTCAAAGTCAACTCCAAAAAAAATCATATGCTTTCTTAGTAGTGGTTGTTGTAGCAATTCATTTTACCTATGCCTCTTCAAAGGCCCTCCATATCTACACAGGTTCATAAGTTGTTATTCATATGGTCATACCTTCTAACAGATCGATGCAAGATTCCTGGCCTGGACCGTTACCCATCAGCCACTAGCTGCCGGAGTTTCTGGGTTTGTCGAGATGGAAAGTCCGAGAGCGTATGCTGCCCTCCAAAACATTCTTATGACCACATAAAAGGATGTGTCCCAGATCCCCAATGCGTGGAGGAATGCGATGATAGAACAATAGTTCAGAGTAAGTGGCTTGATTAGTATCATATTTGGTGAACCTGTCATGTAATTATTTGCTATCACGCCATTATTGGTGATCATATTAGTTCATTATTAGTGAAACTTTCAAGTCATTATTGGTGATAATGCAATATTATCATTAGTCAATCTGCCTAAGGAAAGTTCTCTGAATCTTTTGGCCAAATACCATCACCAACCAAGAACCGCTTACTCGGAGTAACCAAGAGGACATATACACCATCATAGCTGGCAGACGCTGGAGTTGGGTTGGCCACGTTCTCAGAAGAGACCCAGATGCCATCACAAGAACAACTATGCTATGGACCCCTGAAAGAAAGCGAAAGAGAGGCCGACCAAAAACAACTTGGTGGAGAACTGTGGAGGCCAAGATGCACAGAATGAACCAGAGCTGGTGCACTGTACGAAGGATGGCCGCCGACCGAGCAAAATGGAAGCAGTTTGTTGCTGCCCTACAAGACGCCACCAGGCGTGATGGCCACTGACTGCTTTCACGACAGTCGGCGGCTAAGGATTAAAGAAGGAGAAGAGAATCATTAGTCATTATGTAACATTATATTTGGTCCTGTTATATCTTTGTACTTCTTCTATTTTACACGTCTCAAACTAAACGTTTACGAGTCCACCTTTACTCATTAAGACTTAATCACTCATTAAGACGTGAGCACTCATTAAGACTTGAGCACTCATTAAGATTTAATTATCCTATCTCGTAAAGATGTTTGTGACAAACGAGCAGTACCAAACAAGCCGCTGATGTTTGAGCAGTATATCGAGGGGCCGGGTTGGTCTTTGAGAACGTGTGCTCCAGGGACCGCCTACAATGAGATCACCTGCCAGTGTTCAGGCCAGGATGGCGTAAAGTCACCGGAGATTGGTAAGCCAAATCACGTGATTAATTATCATCATTACCTTAAAGCTCCGTATGCGGCACACGTCACCAACAAATGAACTCTAAGTTTTCCCGTCTTGTGTCATTCGTTTACGGCCACTCCATCTCGTATTTATCCATTTCATGTATGCTTTAAGTTCTTTTCTCCGTTTTCACGTGTTACCTTCTATTTATCCTATCTAGGGGATTACAGAACAGGGACTGCCTTGTCATGCTATCACTTGGTTTTTCTCATTTCAGGACGTACACAACACCGATCTTCTACTATCAACTTGTTCCACGCGTGTTTGTCTGCTTATTTCCATCAGTGCCCACATCAGTGATCATGTGATACCATTTCAATTCTTCTGTTCAACGCAAGCGTTCTCTAATGAAGGTCTATATCGGTGATTTTCTTCCCGCGTAGAAGTGCGGTATATTTTTCATCAAAGAAAGATAAGAACGAAAATAATAGCAGTTTAATCAAAATAAATGTTATTATAGTAAAAGTCCAAGAACTTCCGTCCCTATTGTTCCAGATCCTAAAATAACTCTGTGTGAACGGATTGATGACGACATTATATAAAAGATACCCTCAATTCCACCTAACATAAGAGACAACGGAGACTGATGACGTAATTCATAATTAATCTATAAAACAAAAGAAACTTAACATAGACACCAAAGACAGTTATAGGAAATGACGACATGATGACGTAAATTTAACTAGTGTAGTAACGATGACATATACATAAGTGGTGCACAAATGATTGTAAGCAGTGGTTTTAGCCAATAGATTCATTGGACTATAAGACATCCTGTATGAAGACTAATGTTTAGCAGTCTTTAGCTACTGACCTTGCAACAGGATGGGTGTGTTTTTGAGACAGACCGTTGTTGAAGAGGACTTAGATAGACTCAAGCTGGCTTGCCCCCTGACATTGGATATTGTATCTTAATTGATACAAAATTGGTATGGATTCGTCCGATTAGATACATACAACAATGACAAACAAAGTCATTTGTGTTTAACGTCGAGCATTGTTAGATTTAGGGTTGAACATTTTATTTTGGAGATTAGCTCAATAGTTGTCTTCCACTCTCCCATCGGCAAAATACACCAGCTTCTTAGTTGGTTTTGACGATGACACTTTGCACTACATAACAGATACATATGAAACTGGAATAATACCAAATACTCTTTGGTACCAGTTTCTAACGTAATATAATAGAGTAGGAAATTTTAATCTGCAACCGACATTACAAATATTTGATGAAAACAACTGTGTAAATTGAAGACTTGTAAAATAAAGATTATCGTTGGAATTTCTGCTAGGTTTATTACGGACATCATTGGATCGTTGAATTTTATTAAAAGTTCTGCATTCAGTTGGATCATTTGTAATGGATAGTACTACATTATATGCCACTCAAAGTCCAAGGAAACAGAATCAATAAAAACCTGGGTCCCGTAAATTATCGAAGAGAATTTATACCTCTGGTAAACAAAACCAGTATTCTCGATTATGACTCTTCAGAAATATATATAAAAAGAGAAAAGATAAAAATATAAAATAAACTTTACCCAGTATGTAAAACGGGTTTTTTTTTTTTTAATTACTGAGTTTGCTACTTTTCTTTGTAGCACGCCCCTTTCAACCATCTACCATGTACATGGAGTTGTTGGTTATATCAGGACGTGTTTCCTTTATTGTAATATGTTTTTGTTTGTATTTATTTTATACTATATTATCTCTAGTCGGTATTTTTCCTTTTGTAGTTATAGTTCAACATGGTTTTTAAAAGAAATTCCAAAATATGCTATTTTCTAAGTTAGTATGTTTTTAATTTTCACTGGATGGTTTCTTTGGTTAATCTGTATGTATCTGGGGCGAGTCTTTCACGAGTTTGGACTACTGACTCAAATCCTTATTTGTTTTTTATATGTTAGCTTTAGTTTTTGTAATATAGTGTTTTATTAACTTTTGCATTTCTGAAGGGGTCTTTGTGCCTATGAGATTTTCTACCCTCATTTCTACATTGTGGTTACTACAGTATGTCTTGATGTTTTGCCTCTGTTGGTCATATTTCTTGCAGTCCACCAGAAAGTGTCTAATTGTGTTTGGTTCTTGACACTCTTCACATGTGGGTTCCTCAATCATGAAATATCCAGTTCCAAGCTTGAGCCTCAGCAATTTTTTATTAATTGGTATTTTTAGTTCATCTTTTATTTGACATTTTTTTGCTTGGTTTTTTAAGGATTTTATATGAGTGTCTTGCTTTTTTACTTTGGTCCCATGCTGTTATCCACTCTTTAGTTATTGCTTGAGCAATTAAGCTCTTAATTTCAAACTTCCCTAAGCCTACTTCAATTTTAAAACGGGTACATCTGCTATGTACTTTTATAGCCCGACCTTTCACCCTTGTCGAGCCATCGTGCATTGTAATGACCTCCCCTTGTAATGAAAGAGAACCGTTACCCACTCGAACATGATCAAGACAATCATTACTAGGAGAGGTCACTATTATACACTTGTCTGCATAGAAGTTTCCCCGCATTTTTGTTTGTTATTTCTAATTTGTTTTAGTACTTTTGTTAGCTCTGAATTTAGTTGGTTGTTATTTTTAGGGCTTATTAGACATGGACAGATTTCTAATTAAAAAAATTAAAGTTAGATGATGAAAATGAATCAAGTTTACCAGGAACTAGTTCTGGTAGTATCAAACCATTATTCTCGCCGTTTGTACGTCGGTCACATCTAAGTGATGCAACTGTGGTTGAGAGTTAGACATTAGTTGTATTGTTTCCCTTTTATGTACTCTCCCGAAAATAGTAACACTCAACGAAGAATAGTCGGTGAATTGTGCAACACAAAGTGATATATGAATAAAATATAAGTTTTTGATTGTAGAACCCAGTTTCATTCCGGAAACGGATT
Organism: Oreohelix idahoensis; assembly: GCA_024509875.1. Lineage (NCBI taxonomy): Eukaryota > Metazoa > Mollusca > Gastropoda > Stylommatophora > Oreohelicidae > Oreohelix > Oreohelix idahoensis. Next base: position 784,692 of record JAMPIV010005127.1, on the reverse strand, counting down.
ACACTCATCAGTTTGTTAAAAATAACCTGAAAATGTAAGTTTTTTTATTGTTTCTTTAAAACAAAATTTTAATTTAAAGAATTGCAGACTTATTGCTGGAGCTACTCGCTGGAAATGAAACGGTTTATTGGAGCATAGATACCATGATTTCCGATTATCCCAACGACGCAGTTGATTTTCCAACCGAGTTATTTAACGAGCAGTACCCATCGTAATGCCACCGCGTTTGCTGAATTTAAAGATTGCTGCATGTATCATGCTATTGCGAAATCTGAACGCAAAAAAAAAAAACGGACTATTGAATGGCACGGGTTTGGTCATAAAAGTCTTGCATCGGAATTCCATTGATGCAGAAATTATCACTGGCAGTAATAAGGGAGAACGAGTCTTAATTCCTCGCATTGACTTAGAACCGAGCGAGCGCAGTTTGCCATTTAGGATGCGACGTCGTCAATTCCCTGTGATTTTAGCATTTGCAATGACGATCAATAAGGCGCAAGGCCAATCTTTTGATCACGTAGGCGTTTTCCTTCCTGAACCTGTTGTCGGACATGGCCAGATCTATGTCGCCCTCACCCGAGGAACAAATCATGCAAACCTGAAAGTTTTTGTTAAAGACACTTTTTATCAGGGAACATTCTTTGAAACAAATCCACGCACTTTCACAAAAAATGTTGTCATCAAAGAACTTTTAAATTGAATTTAAAAATATTGTTAAAATATATTACAGTTTTTGATTTACTTCCGTCATTATAGGCGGCTTATTGCTAGTAACGCATAATACAGTTAGTGTTAGTTCTAAAACCGGTTCCTTAAAAAAATTGATGGTGTGCCATGACAATTTTAGCACCTTGTTCAGTGTGCCGTGAGCTCAAAATGCTGAAAAGCCCTGATGTATATCTTTCTGGCCCTATTTGGTTCCCGGGTGGTCTCCGAAGAGACAAAGAAAGGATAAAAGATCTACTGCGTTCTCAGACATGTTGTACGTGGCGACTAATATGAGATTTAGCATGGGGTTGATACTCTCATTATGTGAAACGAATTGCTCCAGGAGTCACTGCTGCAAGATCATGCGACTGGTTTGTGCAGGCATTTGTAACGGGACCCATCTTTCGTAAGGAGAGCAAAGGAAAATGATGGTGATGATGATGATGATGATGATGGTGATATCTTTCTGGTTGTTATTTTACGTGATAAACACACAGCTAAAAATAGTCTTATTCCAATTCTTCTTGTTTTCTACTACTCTTTCTTCTTCTCCTCTTCCTCCTTCTTCTCCTTCTTCGTCTTCTTCTCCTCCTTCTTTTTCTTCTCATTCTTCTCCTCCTTACCCTTCTTCACGTTCTTCTGCTCATTCTTCTCCTCTTCCTCCTTCTTCTTTTCCTCCTCCTTTTTCTGCTTCGAAAACCCATCAGACTTCAGTTTGAATGTGTGTGAAAACAGCATCAGTAACTCAGTTTGTTGACATCTCCATAACGTTTTCCCTGGACTGGTACTGGCGACGACCATGTACGCTTTCTGTTCCCAGTTTGTTGACCACTCCTACAAAAAATTTTGGATAGTTAATTCAGCACTCATCAGTAACATTTAGCATTAGTTTAGTTGAACAAACAGATGTTATCTTAACTTGTTGTGGCCTGTGTGGAGTCTGAAGATCGTTACTTGCTCTCTTCTGTTATGAATATAATCGAATATAAATAACTTAACTAGCACGAACAAAATAATATTTTTTAAGAACGACAGTGTCTAATTTATCGAGCTTTTAATAAGACTGTATTTGTCCCGGGATTGCCTCCCCTAGCTTTGCAGTAGTGGTCCACTAATGGTCGCAACGAAAGCGTATCTAAAAGTAGGTCGTCCAAGGTATCTATCTTCGCGCAAGATCACTCTTGGCAAAGAGTAAGATAGAAGATGAATGGCGCTTCTTCCTTAAGGGAGCATTTACAAGATATTCCCAGAAGTCAAGAACAAACGCTGCTTAAGGGCTGAGTAAATTTGTTAACTTATTATCTGAACCGTCGCCTTTGGTGAAGGGTTTATGCAATGGTTCTGGCCCGTTCAAGCCCCCAGTTGGAGTAATCAAACGAATGCCCTCTTATAAGTAATGTCTCTCTCTCTCTCTCTCTCTCTCGTAATTCTTGTATTGAGGATTGATGACACATTCAAAAATACTACAGATTAGACGTTTTGACCGCATAAGTGAGTGTCGGTATACATAACTTATTTATTTATTGTTTTGTTTATATTATTTTATTTTTTATTATTATTATTTTTCTTCAGTCACTATCTTGTTTATTTAAAAAAAAAAAAAAAAAAAAAAACCTAGGCTACTCATTTTTTATTATGATTGTATACTGTAAATGAATGCTATTATGTTAAAATTTATAATGTTGCATGCCTTTAAATTAATGCTTAAAGTAATATGTGGGAATAAAAGGATATAGTATGCAAGATAAATGAGAGTGAAAGGGCAGAATGTTAGACGGGCCTGCGCGCCCAATTATAACCCTTCGAAAATAAAGTTCGTTCGTTCGTTCGTCGTTCGTTCTCTCTCTCTCTCTCTCTCTCTCTATATATATATATATATATATATATATATATATATATATATATATATATATATATATATATATATATATATATATATATATATATATATATATATATATATATATGACTATGAAATATTTTCGCTCATACGTTTGTTTTCTAATGACTGAATAAACAATTATTTGTTTAGTTTAAAATAACATACAACAAATTTAATAAGTCTTTAACATGGGAAAATAAATATGGAAAATTGGGTGAAAATTGAAATTAAAGTTTCCTCACAGAGGTTTAGAATGGGCTTTAGAACGTCTCTGATTTTTGCTGTAGTCTGTTTACACAAAAACTTAGCTCCAGATGAGTCCTGCAGCTGTGATTTCCGTCACATCTTTTTGGTGATGAGGACACTTCTCTATATAACTTGTCCACTGTAGGTGGTTAGTGTTGATACTCTTCCCTCACACTAGTGGCGTGTGAACTTCAGTACTTAAGTCTGATGGCTTGTAACCACGAATTGTGACAAATAGAAAGAAACAAATGCCTTCTGCTGAGTGCATTTGTTCTCCGCAAATTAACAGGCCCACTGTCATGCGCTCCACCCACCAATGTTAACCTCTCAGAAGAATTAAATTCCCGAGAACACAATGTAACTCTGGGAATATGATGAAAATTAACCAATATTCTTCTGGGTGTCAACTAGGAAATTGCGTCTGGAGTGCGTGAATATCTTTTTCTTTTCTTTGATCCTTAGCCGCCGACCGTCAAAGCAGTCAGTGGCCATCACGCCTAGTGGCGTCTTGTAGGGCAACAACGAATTGATTCCACTTTGCTCGGTCGGTGGCCATCCTTCGTACAGTGCCCCAACTCTGGTTCATTCTTTGCATCTCAGACTCCACAGTCCTCCGCCAAGTTGTTTTTGGTCGGCCTCTCTTTCGTTTTCTTTCAGGGGTCCATTGCATAGCTGTTCTTGTGATGGCATCGGGGTCTCTTCTGAGGACATGGCCAACCCAGCTCCAGCGTCTGCCAGCTATGATGGTATGCATGTCCTCTTGCTTACTCCGAGTAAGCAGATCTTGGTTGGTGTTGGTATTCGGCCAATAGATTCGGTGAATTTTTCTTACGCATGGTGTGTGAAAAGAGGACAATTTCGACATTTCCTTCTCTGTAACTCTCCAGCATTCTGCACCATAGAGAAGCACAAAAAGCACACAGCTCTGATATAATCTTAATTTTGTGCTTGTGCTGTATTGAGAGGACTTCCAGATGTTGTTTAGGCTAAAAAAGGCTGTTCTTGCTTTGTTCATTCTGTTGTTGATGTCTTTGCTTGCTTCGCCGTCTGGTGTTACTATGCATCCTAGGTATGTGAAGGTGTCTGTCTGTACCAGTTGCTGATTCCTTACTGATATGGGCTCAGGGTTGCTCACATTGAGCGTCATGACCTCTGACTTCTTTAAATTGATGTTCAAGCCCACCTGCTGGCTATACTTATTAAGTTTATCCGTTTTTTTCTGGATGTGTTGATGTGAATGTGCTAGTAGTGCAATGTCATCTGCATATTCCAGATCTTCCAATGTAGAAAATGTTGTCCATCTTATTCCTCTTGGATTGCCCTCTGTTGTCTGGCGCATCACCCAGTCTATGACTGTTAAAAATAGAGTGGTTGATAAGGGACATCCCTGTCGTACTCCTGTCTTCACTTCAAAGGTTAGGTTGCTCTGCCCAATGCTACACGTAAAGTTGGCATAAAAGCTTTTTATGAATGACACAATGCAGCTTGGAATTCCATAAGCCCTCAGTATGTTCCATAAACTGTCCCTATGTATGCTGTCAAAATCCTTTTCAAAATCAACGAAATTAATGTACAACTGTCTTTGCCATTCTGAGCACTGCTGTATAATGTTCCTGAGAGTGAATATATGATCTACACATCTTCTGTTCTTTCTAAATCCTGCTTGTTCTTTCCTCAGTTTGTGGTCTACTGCTTTTGAAATTCTCTGTAAAATTATCTTGCCTAGTATTTTGCTGGGAACTGAGAGAAGAGTGATTCCTCTCCAATTATTGCAGTCTGCAAGATCTCCCTTCTTGGGCAATGTGACAATTATTCCTGTGTTCCACTCTGATGGTGTTGTCCCCGTTTTCCAGACTTGTAGAAATAGTGGTTCTAATAGTTCTGCTGCTAGCTCAGGGTCTGTCTTAAATAGCTCTGCATTTAAGTTATCATGGCCAAGAGCTTTTCCGTTCTTTAACCCTTTGATTGCTGTGATGATTTCTTCTTTTCGTGGAATGTCTGTATTTACATCTAGATCGTTTTCAGCCTCAGGAACATTCAATTGTGTCTCTCGTGGTTCCTTGTTCAGAGTTTCTCTGAAGTGCTCTGCCCATTTTGCTTCCTGTCTCTCTGCTGTCGTGATGAGATTTCCTTGCTTATCTCTTACTATTGTAATATTGTTTGCACCTCGTTTTCCGCTGATGAATTTAGTTATTTTGTATACTGTGCTTTGTTCATTTCTCAGTGCTGCCTCTTCTGCCTGTCTTGCAAAATCGTCTAGGAAATTCCTTTTGTTGGCTCGGGTTTGGCTTTTAACTTCCTTGTCCAGCTGGCTGTACTGTTCGCTATATAGTTGCTTTAACCTGGGGGACTTCGCTTCTGTTTTCTTTCTTTTCATTTCCTTTCTCAGTGTTATGGTGTTTAATGTTTCTGGTGCTATCCAGTCTTGCTTCTTCCTTTCCTGGAATCCCAAGCATGATTTGCTGCTTTCCTTATATATTGTTTAAATGGTGTTTAATTTCTGGTCTATATCATCAGTTAATGTCTTTTCCTGACTTTTGGCAAATTGATATGGTTTCTTTATATCAGCCGCAAAAGCTTTTCTGGTAAGGGGGTCCTTCCATTTGCTGATGTCAAACTTTTCTGTGTAGTTACAGTTGGTCCAGCCCTTCTAAGTTTCACTTTCAGTTTTGCTACTTCTAAATGGTGATCACTTCCCACATCTGCACCTCTTCTTACCTTCACATCTTGTACTGCATGTCTCCATCTACCGTTAATCATAATGTGGTCTATCTGGTATCTGTCCCGACCATTTAGTGATTCCCATGTTAATTTGTGAATTTCTTTGTGTGGGAAAAGTGTTCCTCCAATGACCAGGTTGTTAATGCTGCAAAAACGTATTAATTTATCCCCGTTTTCGTTGCTGTTCCGCTGCCTCATTTCCTCATTACTCTTTCATTATATGTATTGTGTGTTCCAACTTTCGCATTGAGGTCTCCCATTACTGTGATAAGATCATATCTACTTGTGTCTTCCATTTCTTTCTGCAGTTGTTGATAGAATTCATCCTTAACCATTTCATCGCTGTCATTCGTTGGTGCGTAGCATTGTATTATTGTAGTATTGGTGAATCTCACTCTCAATCTTAATCTTATCAGTCTGTTGTTGATGGGTTTCCATTCCAGTAATGTCCTTTCTATTCCGTTCTGTAGAATAATGGCTACACCTTCATTGTGCTGGCCATCCTCTCTTCCAGTGTATAGTACTGTTTCTCCTGTTGCTGTTTTAACTTTTCCTGCCCTTGTCCATCTGCTCTCGCTTATCCCTAGAATGTGTAACCTATAGTTTCTCGTTTCTGCCGTGACCTGTTTTAGTTTACCCGTCTCGTTCATTGTCTTGACACTCCAAAATCCTTGTTTCACGTTTTGCGGCCAGGACGTCCGTTTTCGTCTCAGTGGCTTCCTTTCGGCTTTCACCACTGACAGTCATACGAGCCTCAGACTCCGGATGTCCATCCCGTAGCAAAGTTTGTTCATTTGTTGTCGTTTCCGTAACTTCATTTCTTTTTACATAGACATGGGTGTCAGCCCTATGCTAAAATCTCCAACCTGGAGGACCAGGGTGTCTGCTTTAGTCTGACCCCTGCCCGCGCAAACGTGACCAGCTTGGTAGAACCTTCCAGGAGTAAAACTCCCGCTGACATAGCTCTGGGGGTAATCAGGGTACGCAAGACGCCATACCTCGACAAGATATTGACACCGGTGATGGCAGTGCGTGAATATGATCTGCCTGAATTACAATTAAAAAAGGTATATAAATCTCACAAAATGATTTTTTACACTTTAGGCACATGTGATGTAATCATCACTCATTACTCGTCCTTACACCCATCTGAGTTCTGGGGCCATCTCTGCCGTCGGGTTTCGCCGCACGACCAGTCAGAAACAATCACCAGCTCTTGAAGTAGTGGTTCATGCATATACTATTTTCATATGTTGAGGTTGCCAGCCTCGTATATAACCACGTAGCAAGAAACCTGTAAAATTAACTTTTGTAATAGAAATGTTTACACTTACCCCAAATAATGGGTATGCACACTTCTCCTAGCACAGATTTAGAATGGACACAGCTCTGTATTAGAGCTTCGAGATCACTTAGGTCTGCAAATATGAGTTAATTCCTCTGACGGCTTTTGTTCTTCACATTCCTGGCCTGGGAAAACTGTTGATATAATTCCCTCTTATGACTTGGTCTGGGAAATATGAGTTAATTCCTCTGACGGCTGGTGAAAAAATTCCCAAGTTTCCAGTCTTGTATTAAAATGGCGGGTTTACTTGTTGTAGCAAAGTTGATTTTGCTGGGGAGGTTATGATGGTATCCTAAAAAGAATGAAAAGGTGTCTGCTATAACCGTGTGAGGTCAAGCACATGTAGGTCTCTGACTCTATAGATGATGATGATGAATTATACGCAGAGAACCTAACGCTACCTCCCTAGGTCTCACACGGTCAATCTTCTGGCTCTAGTGTATGGTGTATGGTGTACCTAGTGTCTAGGGGAGAAATGAATGATAGTACACAACAATCAAACACTTTAAGTTTCTATTAAAGAAGTTAATAACTAGCAGTTAAGTTTTTTCTTTGAACAAATATTTACAATTTATTTTGCCTGTCCATTCATAGCTTGTGGACAGGTCTTTGAAAATAAGGACAAGATAGTTTACAGAAAAGAACAATTAAAAATGTTGGGACAATCTGCCCAATAACTAAAAGTTATTATGTAGTTATAAATGTCCTTCCTGTATGAAATATTAAATTAGTTCACTTTAGTTATCTAATTTATAAATGTCCTTCCTGGATGAAATATTACAGAGTTCACTTTAGTTATCTACCGGGAGAGTCACTGTATATGAGGGCTGTAGTTCATCCTACCCCCATAATATTCCTGTGTAATATTTTGAAACACAAGAAAATGTCAGAGATGCACCAGATGTTTTACTCTTCAGCTGGGAGTCCTTGTTGTAAGATAATTCAATGGGTAGTTGCAGAAATTTCAAGTTCAACACTCGCCAAAGCTCCTACTGGATATTCGACAGCATATAAGTCTGGTTGGAGACTGGTTGGCGTTTATAAGCACTCAGCAGGTTTCCTGTCACCAGCCGGCTACAGGAACATAGACCCTCTGCAACAAAAGGACACCCTGGCCTTTTATCTCTGATCATTTATTCTAACACTTAATTTCCTACGTGGGTATGGGGTCAGCCTCGCGTGCCTTACAAATGCACTCGCCCCGAATTGTACAGGACTCCCACCTGGTTGTGACCACACCTCAAGTCCTTATAGTAGATACGCCACTGTACGTTCACATACTTTTCCTCCATACAATAATGTGGAGTAACCACATTTCCTGTGATATGATCTTCTCTTTTTTTCTTTTCACTTATATTTGCTTCAGGCATGTTAAACAGTGTTCATTGAACACAGAGGCTTACTAATCTATTTTAATACAATAATATGTCAACATAATTATAACAACATACATCAGTCAGATACCGTTTAATGTGTGGACTCAACAATGTCTGCTTCCGACATGTCCTTCACTTTTTCCCCAATAGCAGTATCTAACTTTGTAGTTGGACCAAACATATTAAATTTCATAAAATATCCTTACCACAATCAAGAAATATATAAACAAATGACGCTGATTTTGTGAAGAAATGGCCTCAGCTTCCTCCGAACTGCACAGACTGTGAATTTATTCTTTATTTAAGTTTAAAATTAACACAGCTGTTTTTCAGCGTATCTGTATACAAATTTTAGTTCAACTGGCAATAAATAATCAAAGCCTTTTGCTAATATCTACCAGCACTAGCCAATCGTAACGTTCTACTACTTGAATTCAAATGCAGTTTGAATGAAAAACCCAAAACAATTTTGAATAACTGGTGGTCGATTGGCCCGTCTGCTCTAGTCATGCCCAATACAAAAGATATCACGTTAGGATTACATTTCTCCTACCGTTCCCCTTTCCCATTCATACTCTGTTCACCCCAAGCGAATTTGAATGTACCTCCCTGCCTCTTTTTCCAGCTCGCGTCCCCCTAACGTTACCAAAAAAACATGAGCAGGAACGCCAGTGTGTCTGGTCGTGTGTTCTTAGATATTAGTATTTCTTCAATAACTTCTCTAATACTGGGACTATCCTATTATTTAAAGCACATTCGTACTCAGCTAAATCTACGTCACACTATCATATAATTCTTATGGGGAACTTCATAATGGTTTAAAATTTCCAATTTTTGTCATCGTCCATCGTCAACTAAAATTTTACACAAGTCCGCCATCTTTCCTCTCCTTCATCTTGCGAGCATGTATTTTTCAAATAACTACTTGTTTTAGTTACATCAGAAATGCTACCACTAGGAGGAAATAAAACTGTCTGCGTGGTTATGCCTTGGCTGACTTTTCCGCAGTGTGAATATATGCGTTGCAGACTGTGTCATCGAAGCGGGGTGTAGACGGGGCGGGTTTAAGAATTTGCGTTACTAGTTAGCATTGTATCATGTAATACTACCAAAAATGTAAGGATTCCTACTAATTTTGCTACAAAGTTGACAGAAAGTGTTACTTCAGATAGCTATATTGCGGCATGCTTCCGCCAATAGTTAATTGTAAGGCTAGACTACAAAGTGTAATCAGCAGATTGGGCAAAAGTTAAATATAGTAGTGTTTGTCGAAAACGAAACTAAAGCGTGTCAGACTTTTTCCGTGAAATCGTTCTATAGGCTTAGCACTGTGCAAAAAGCAGTGCTGCTGGCTTCGAAGATGCCAACCGTCAGACACATGCGGGCTAATGTATTTATTATCGTTTTATGCCTAAATCGTACTGAATTGAGCGTTTATTCTCGCATATTTTGCTACACTTGTGAATCCCAAAGTTGCCCAATACTCGATCTGGCACTTATAGTTGTGGAATTGTAAGTCCTATACTCTTTCCTCTGGCTTTTTTCGGAGGTGCTTCGTTAACGCTGCGATGCAGTCTGTCTGTGTGTGTCTGATTTATGCAGTATATCTGACAATCCTTAGTTTCAAATCCCAGCTGTGTTTCCGCCGAATGTCCCAAATAAATCAATTGTAGATTCTGGCGAACCAATCAAATCTATCTAGCACTGTTTGGGTGGGGAAATTTATCATTACTCATCCCAAGCGTATTTGAAAATATTAAATTTAATATGCACTCGTGGCCTCTTACAACAGTGATATCATATCGTTACATAAGACTTCCGGCCGCACAATATTGTGACCGTGTTTTCCTGGCGTAATGTCTTCCACCCAGATGTCTATCCCGACAGATTATCTAATTATCCCCTTTATCTGCGTGCCTCCGCCAGACGGATGTCTGGTCAGATAGTGTTGTCTTCTTTCATCGTACGCACAACACAAGCTTGTGTCAACACGATCAACAGCTTTCCAATGGGTTCAAATGTTTGACCGACACGATTCCTCAAGTGATCAGACGGATTCAAAGAGATAAGCGGTTGACCAGTCTGACGACTGGATATTGTTACGATAATACGTCTGAGGAAGGGTAAACAATAACATACGAATTACTCCCGTAGCAAATACAGCCAGGGGAGTGGCGTGTTAGAGACATCACCATGCTATGTCCAGCATATAGAGTAAAATAGTGAAAATAACCAATGAAAAGGCAAGATTTATGCCAAATAAAAGCGATGAGGGGAAAAAGGAAGAAAAAGAAAGAATACTGCATGTTCAGACGTTTTGTCACAGTATTGCTGGTTAAATTTGCTAAACTTCTTTCTTTCTTTTGTTAAACATCGCTCATTTCGGCTCAATTTAATTTTAAACAATAAAAAAATTGATTAAATGTAAAGTAAACACATCAATAATTTCAATTCTTGCTTATGTTAAATTTCATAAAATAATGTAAAACTTGAAAAGAATTAAGCGTTTACAAACTGTAGATTATATTTTTAATGTAAGTCGTCAGTGAGGGAGATGTTATGTTATTAACATAACTGATATAAGTAGACTTTGAGACCCTTCCCAAAACCGCATGTTCTTTTTTTTTCTTTTTTTTTCAGAATGTGGCCCTGAACTATATATACCTTTTAATGGAGATGTCCGCGACGAATCTGGCAACAATAATTACCTCCAGGTCGACGGTGTCAAGGTCGTAGATGGTACAGGCTACTTTGACGGGAAGAGTTTAATCCGGGTACCTAGGTTTTCTAACCTGGACTTCGGTGATACAGTTATTATAAAACTCAGGTAATCTTACCTGTCAGTATGTATCTATCTGTCTGTCCAACTATTTGCTTACCTACCAACCCATCTATCTACTTTATCTATCTATCTACTTTATCTATCTATCTATCTATCTATCTATCTATCTATCTATCTATCTATCTATCTATCTATCTGTCTGTCTGTCTGTCTGTCTGTCTATTCTGTATATCTGTCTTTGTGTTTGCCTTTATAGCTCTGTCTATATACCTGTTGCAGGGGCGGCCACCAGTTTTTACAGGCGGTTCGGTAAAAATTAGCCCAACGGATTGTTGAGAGCTTGATAGTCAATCATGTAATCTGGGTTTACAGTTCATCTTCTTTAGAGCTTCGTGCCTTTGATGTTAAGTACGCGAATGTGGGTTTAAATTAACTTGAGACCATGATAATGATGATTGAATTCCCAAATGTTCATTGACTGGATAAGTCATGGCTAGAGTCCAAACAAACAATTTATTATACATTCTGTAGACATCGTACGTTGATCATGAATTACATCACAAGTATAAATTAGAATCCTATGTTGAATTAGCTATCTTGTATATCAGTCCTTTGTCTCGTAATCTGAATTACTGTAGGCAGAACGACATAACTATATGCACGCGTGGTTGGAAAATCCAACGACCGACAGTGAGATTATGCGTCTGGCACTAGTATAACTAAAACGGACTGTTAATTCATCTCGACAAGGTTTAGTCAATTACTAACCTGTAACTTCATCTTTCTTCATCATAACAGTGGACTGACCCATGTCCATGAGAAAATACAATATAACCGTGTGGCCTTCCATGCCCGACACTATAAGAATATAAAGACACGTCTTCTCCGTTTGACGGTCATTTGAAAAAGGGTCCCGTCTCTTGGTCACCGTGCGTGACTACCAACGCTGAAACGTCACAGCGTTCACTAGGCTAATAATACTTTTTACATTACATTAAACGTTGTAACCCCTAAAATCGCATGCTGCTAACCTCTAGCAGACAATGCCAATTAATCTACCGTAACATTTCCCTGTCCACCGGGGGGGAAAAAAATCTATTAGATAGATTTTTTTTTTTTTCAAAAACCTATCTGAATGAATATCAAAAAATTTAACAATATCAAAAATTTAACAAAAATGCGGCATATGGCCTACGATGTTCTGTCTAGAACAGACGTCGTGGTCTTGTCGACTAACTAACAGTCATCTAATATATTAATGATCATATTATACATAAATGTTATATATAAATTTTATATGAACTAAAAGAGAATGGCTAATGTTGATATCTAATTAAATAATTAATTAACTCAAAATATGTCGCAATGAAATGTCATGTCAGACTAATCTAAAGAGTTAAAATTAAACTAATTAATTATATTGAGTGTGTAATAAGAAAAAAGTTGTTGAAAATCTAATGTAAGAAAAATGAAAGGATATGTTAAAGAGAGAAATAAATAAATAAAGAATAAAGTAGAGAAAAAAGTAATGTATAAATTTAACTTAGTTATGTGTGTTGGACATTAATTAAGTTTAGTATTAAGTTATTAATACCTATATAAATTAACCAATTTAAACAATAATGTAGTATGTGATGTATCCACATAATTATTAACTATATAATATAATAGTTACATACAATAACATTATCTAAGAATCATGTGAGTTCTTATTTTTTTTCTTCTTTAATTTTTTTCCAAATTTCATTTTTTTTTCAATATTTATCTCACTTTCATTTTAATTTCCATTATTTTAACGACTTAATTAAAATTAATTAAAGTTGGATAAGATGATCCATACGTAGGCTTGATCCTTGTGAATTCCAATTAACAAACAAATGTTTAAGTGTTTCAGTTCATAAGTATCGACGTTATTGACAATAGTTCATGTCGCATACTGAGTTACTTTGATAGTGTTTTCTATTACGTTCACTTGATGCACGGAAATGTGTCCAATAGTTTTATCAGTAAAGGATATCAAGCAAAGTCCTGGCGTAAATACGAACATAGAGTCAATTGATTTCATTCATTTCGTATATAAAGTCTTTAGTAAGCAGATACTTGTATTGTAGGCAATAGTTCATGTCTATATAGAACAGCCATTATAGTGCTATTTATTTTGAGTAAGTATCTGCGACGTTAATATAGTTCAGGACTCGACATCAGTAGGGTTTCGAGATAGAGTATCGGCCAGGACGTTATCTGCTCCTGTGATGTACTCGATTGAGAAGTCAAAAGGTTGAAGGAGAATAGCGAATCTGGTGAGCTTTGGACTTTTATGATTCGCCCGTCGTAATGATGCTACGGCTTTCTGGTCTGTCTGTACTACGAACGGGGCTCCCAGCAGGAACTTTTCCAACTTCGTTATTGCCCACACCACTGCTAAAAGTTCGCGGTCGACAGTTGAGTATTTGACTTCTGGTGGTTTCAGTTTCCGTGAGACGTACAAGTTTGGATGGAGGATGTCGTCATGATAGTGGAACAAACATGCGCCAATTCCGTAGTTACTCGCATCTGTGCGGAGAATAAACTTTTTGGAAGCATCAGTTAGTCTCAAGATTGGTGGGTTTGAAAATATGTTAATAATATTAAGGAAAACATTATCACACTCATAGTCCATGTCACCTTCACTGGCATGTCCTTCTTTAATAATGAGGACAAGACAGCCGTGATAGATGACAAGTTAGGTACGAATCTACTGTAATATTGGACTAGACCTAACAAGCTTCTAACCTGTTTCTTCGTTTGAGGAACGGAAATGTTTAAAATTTTAGAAACCGTACTGGGTAGTGTTCGGATATATCCTGCTCCAATAATGTGACCCAAAAAAGTTATTTCATGAAATGCTACTTGTAATTTTGTGGGTTTAGCAGTTAAATTGTTCCTTCTTAATGTGTCCAAAACGTTTTCAAGACCCAAAAAATGTACCTCAAAAGATGAACTAAATAAGCATATGTCGTCTATGTATGTAATAATGTCTGGTCTACCTGAAAAAATGTGTCGCATCATGCGAACAAAGGTAGCTGGAGCGTTAACAAGCCCAAAAGGCATAACATTCCACTGGTATAGACCTTGCGGAGTGGAAAACGCTGTGTAGTATTTAGCTTTTTCGGTTAGTGGTATCTGCCAATAACCTTTAGTTAAGTCTATCTTAGTGAATATAGTTGCGGTCGATAGACGTGGCAGTAAGTCGTCGAGAAGTGGATGTGGTTCGCTATCAACTATCGTTTGTGCATTTAATTTTCTATAGTCGACGCATAGTCTAATGTTATTGCCCTTCTTTCGGACAATAACTAATGGAGAAGAAAATGGGGAATTACTAGTTTCAATAATTCCTAAAGATAACATCTGTTTAAGTTCCTTAGTAGTTTTAGTAAGAAAGTGTAGAGGAACAGAATATGGATGTACCCGAATTGGAGTATCATCGTTAAGAGTGATGTCATGACTAATGACTGATGTGCGACCTGGAACGTCGGTCAACACATCTGGATAAGATTGTAGAAGTTCAGCAATCTGTTGATGCTGTTGCGGTGTAACCGACTAAGAGATGGTTACGTCCCGCCAAGATTCACTAGGCTGTACTACAGGTACAGGTAAAGCTAACTGTACCTCAGGAAAAGAAGATTCTTCTTCCTGGATAACAGACAAATTAGAATAGTGACATCTAGGTACGACAGTGTCATCTAGTTCATGAAAAATAGCTTGTAGATGTTCAGGTCGAGTATGAAATTGTTTGAGCATATTTATGTGGAATATTTTATGATGTCCCTTAATGTCCAGGACATAATCAACATCAGAAATCTTATTGATAACCTGGTATGGACCGTTCCACGAGATGAGTAGTTTATTATTGTTATGTGGCAATAACACATAAGCTTGATCTCCTGGAAATAATTGACGTAATCGTCTACTACTGTTTTGGAAAGTTCTAGCTTTTGCTTTAGCAGCCTCAGATGACGCTGTTGCCATTTTGCAGGCATCAATAATGTTATTCCGGAGATTAATTACGTATTCATAGGACGACTGGGTATCCTGAGTCATCTCGGAGTCAATCAATAAGTCTTTTATTAGTCCCATAGGACCTCTTGGTGGAGCGCCAAAGACTAATTGAAACGGAGAGAAGCCAGTTTGTTCATGTGGCACCTATCGATAAGCGAATAACACCGCTGGGAGTACTCTGTCCCAGTCCTGTGGATGGTTAACTGTAACTTTATGTAACATTTGTTTGAGTGTGCGGTTAAGTCTTTCTACAGCACCATTACTCATTGGGTGATAAATGCTGCTGAGATGTCTATCGATATTCCAAGTCTTCATTACTTCTGTCATAGTCTCAGAAATAAATTGAGATCCATGATCTGACAAAAGTTTACTAGGAAAACCTACTCTAGAGAAGATCAGGTGTAGTGCATCAGCTACATCTGTGGTGGTGGTAGTTTTCAATGGAATGGCTTCTGGCCATCGTGTGCATAAATCGATGCACGTGAGAATAAATCTATGTCCTCTGGCTGATGGTAAAAGTGGGCCAATAATATCAATGGCCATCTTGTCAAATGGTCTCACAGATATGTCACAAGCCTGAATAGGCGCCGTGTGAAAGGCTCCTCGTGCTTTCACTTCTTGGCATATAGTACAGGAGCGTACGTACTGTGAAATATCACGTGACACTCCTGGCCAAAAAAAAGAAGATAATACTCGAGAACGTGTCCGAGTATATCCCATGTGACCTGCGCACTTAGAATCATGTGCGTGTTGAAGTATGTACCGTCTAAAAGCAAAAGGTACCATGACCTGTTGTCTTACATGAGTTTTATCCATAAAACATCTTAGTAGAATGTCATTTTTAATAATAAACCAATGACTATTATTATTGTTCATAGCAAGATTGCCAACTTTGTCTACCAGTGCAAAAAATGTTGTTAATGACCTGTCTTCCTTCTGTTTTGCAGCAAAGGATACTCGGTCAATAGCAGAATGAACCTCGATACTTTCATGTTTGTCGGTTTCCTTGTTTTCAGTGTCCATAGTCTCTAATTGTTTCGTATGTGCTCTGGTTATTACTGCATTTCCGATGCATAGATTATTTTTTTCCCATTCAATAATCTCTTCTGGTGTGCAATCTTTACTTCCGTGTATGCATCCCACCATAAGGTCGGCAATTGGGTTTCTTAACATGCATGCTTTAACGTTGCCTGTGAAAAAAGGTGTATCAATATGTATAATAGCAGTTGGATAATATTCTATGGTTCCACCAAAGGTCATGCACCTGACATGTTCTCCAGTTGCACAATTTGGATGAACAAGTGACTGACGGATTCCGATCGTTGTCGATCCGGAATCTCTTAAAACTGAGACGACGGATCCATTAACTTTTCCTCTGTTGAAGATCAGCGAGCCTGTTCCGTCATTGACTGCTAGACTGACTTCTGGTAGAATGTGTCCGCAGTTCAGAACTGTCTCTTTTGCCTTCTGAAATATAAGATTACATTTTGGGCAACTATTTGCCACGTTATAATTCATTGCAAAACAAGTAGACGAGGACTGTATTTTGTCATTAGTAGGTGAACTCTGAACCCCAGGGGTTGTAGCAGTAGTAACGGCTGCCCCTGTATTATGATTATAATTTGTCGATCTACGAGAATGAGAACGATGACGAGAATAATCAGTTGAATTATTCCGTTGTCCTCTATTGTAACTGTTATCTCGATGTCTCGAGTTATAATTATCGCTGTTGTTCCAATTGTTACCGTTATTATCATTATATGAACGATTATAACTTGAGTTACGTGGATTACTGTTGTATCTGGACTGAGGTGAATAATTTCTGTTTTGTGGTCTTCCTCTATTAAAGTTATTGTTAAAGCTATTACGTCCCTTATGAAAATTAATTTCATAGTTTCCCTTGAACCTACCTCTGTCCACACTGTGTGTTCTAGGTTTGTTATTACTATGATATGCCATATTGGAGGCTACAGGAAGTGGTTCTCTTATTAACGAGCCAGAAATGTTAGCATTCGGATGAGCGGTGCAGTAATTTAAAGAAATTTTTTCTAACTCATCAATAGTTTCTGGTTTCCGTTCTTGCAGATAAGCAAAGAACGGTGGGCTGACAGAAGATAACACTTTATCCCTCAATAACAAATCGACTAACTTGTCGTAAGATTTGTTGACACCTGCTAGTTCAACCCATCTGTTAAAAGTATTGCGTATGTTAGCAATAAAACCTGTAAAGTCTTTATTATTATCTGGCAACAAACTTTTGAAACGTAATCTACATGCCTCTTCGTTCAAATGGAACCGACGTAATAACAAAGTCTTAATGGCCTCATAGTCTGTGGCTAATGTCGGATCAATATTTTGTGCTGCACTTGCAGTTTCGCCATCCAGAAATTCCTTGAGTTTAAGTGCCCATGCTGTTTTGTCAAGGTTATTGATCTTACATATATCCTCAAAGCGCGCCAGCGATGATGATAGATCGTCCACGTGTAACTTGAACGGTGGTAGCTTAAAGTAATAATTGCCCTTAAGTCGGTTGGAAGAAGATCCCGATTGAGCATTATCATTTTGGCTTGCTGCAGCACCCTGCGAATTAAGTTTTTCTGTTTCCAATTTAAGCCGTTGCAATTCCATTTCTTGCTGCAGTATGATTTCCTGTCGTTTCAATTTATTCTCTTCTTCAATCCGTAGGATTTCATCTCTTGCCACCTTTCTTTCTTCCTCTTCCTTAGCAATAGCTTTCTTTTCAGCCTCTTTTCTTTCTTTCGTTCCCCATCAATGGCCAACCAGTTGTTGCAGGGGCGGCCACCAGTTTTTACAGGCGGTTCGGTAAAAATTAGCCCAACGGATTGTTGAGAGCTTGATAGTCAGTCGTGTAATCTGGGTTTACAGTTCATCTTCTTTAGAGCTTCGTGCCTTTGATGTTAAGTACGCGAATGTGGGTTTAAATTAACTTGAGACCATGATAATGATGATTGAATTCCCAAATGTTCATTGACTGGATAAGTCATGGCTAGAGTCCAAACAAACAATTTATTATACATTCTGTAGACATCGTACGTTGATCATGAATTACATCACAAGTATAAATTAGAATCCTATGTTGAATTAGCTATCTTGCATATCAGTCCTTTGTCTCGTAATCTGAATTACTGTTGGCAGAACGACATAACTATATGCACGCGTGGTTGGAAAATCCAACGACCGACAGTGAGATTATGCGTCTGGCACTAGTATAACTAAAACGGACTGTTAATTCATCTCGACAAGGTTTAGTCAATTACTAACCTGTAACTTCATCTTTCTTCATCATAACAGTGGACTGACCCATGTCCATGAGAAAATACAATATAACCGTGTGGCCTTCCATGCCCGACACTATAAGAATATAAAGACACGTCTTCTCCGTTTGACGGTCATTTGAAAAAGGGTCCCGTCTCTTGGTCACCGTGCGTGACTACCAACGCTGAAACGTCACAGCGTTCACTAGGCTAATAATACTTTTTACATTACATTAAACGTTGTAACCCCTAAAATCGCATGCTGCTAACCTCTAGCAGACAATGCCAATTAATCTACCGTAACAATACCTAACTAATCTCTGTGTTAATATGTTTATCTATATGTAAGTTTGAAAGTATATCTGTCATTTTGTTTGCCTTTATAGCTCTGTCTATATACCTAAATCACCTCTGTGTTAATATGTTTATCTATATGTAAGTTTGAAACTATATCTGTCTTTGTGTTTGCCTTTATAGCTCTGTCTATATACCTAAATCACCTCTGTGTTAATATATCTATCTGTATGTTTGTAAGTATATCTGTCTTTATTTAAGGAATGTTAGATGCAGAGCATAATTAAATAAATACAATTATTTCCTGGAAATGCTCGTTATTTAGGAGAGTTGCTTTTTCCCCCAGCCATCATTCTATTTACCTGAGGTTCTTCTTCCTCAGATGCCATACTATCTGGCGTAGGAGATCATGTCTCTTCCCAACCTCCTGCTCACAGTACTATTTATCAACTATGTTGTTGACTTGTAGTTCCTGGGGTCTCTTATGAGACAAAGAAAGAAGAGGACTTATATGAGGTTGTGCATGAGGATGGCAACCTCATCATGTAAAATAAATAGCTTCAGAAACCACCTTTGCAAGAACGTGTGCAGGCTTCCTGTCGGAGAACCAGTTGGCGTGGTGGCTTTATGCTTCGTACGGAGCGCAAAGGAAAATAAACTACCCACAGTACTGTTGTTGTTATTGATTCAGCGGCGTTTGGGTTCTCGCCCCGCGGCCCAGTGCCATGTAGCGGTATCTATATGTGTTTGCAAGTTGTTCCACTTATCTGGCCTCAGAGGAAGGAACAAATCCTAATATCATCGAGTGTTGGGCACCAATGTTCGACTGCACGTTACGTCTGAGAATAAAATACGCGTATTTTGCATATTATATGGCAAAAAATAAAATACGCGTATAATACTTTAGTAGTCGTTAAATTAATATGCGTAAGTTTGACATGGGGCGCTTTCCAAAGGTTAGTGTGAAATTACATCATTGGCGCATAATTTGCCGATGGTCACAGCAGAAAAGTTTATATGCCCATTTTTGTAATGAAAGGTACAAGGAAGATGGAGGACGGGATAGTTCTAATGGTGTACCTCAAGCTTTGGTGGCCAATGGAGACTGCAACAGTCCTAGTTCCCTCTACCTGGTAACTGGTCAGGGACGACTGGACGTGGGCTTGCGGACAGAGGAAAGCAGAAGTGCCAACGTCTCAATACCTAACAGTGTCAGTCTTGAGTCATGATCATTATTATGTCCGTAGGCTTCTTCTTTGTTCGTTCTTTTATCACCTCGTCTATTTTTGTCATAAAGTTGGCGGGTCTGTTTCAAACTTCTCTCAGCGCTCTCATTTGTAACCGCGTATATATCTCCTAACGTTGGCGGTTCGCTTTAAGCTTCTCTCATCATTATCATTTAACCACATACATTTCTCTCAAAGTTTCTGTCTCAGACTTCTCTCAACGCTCTCATTTAACCACATATATTTCTCTCATAAAGTTTCTGTCTCAGACTTCTCTCAACGCTCTCATTTAACCACATATATTTCTCTCATAAAGTTTCTGTCTCAGACTTCTCTCAACGCTCTTATTTAACCACATATATTTATTTCCTTTAGTTGGCAGTCTGTCTCAGGTTTCTCGCATTGACATTTGCGTCCTGTGTCAGACTCCCGTCATCTGAATTACAGTTTTCCCTTCAACGAGGTTGATGAAGGCCATGCTATCAATCTGCTTTTCTGGTGGAGTAGACATTCTTGTCTTACTCACAAAGACACAAGTTTGTGTGCCAGTTTTTTTTATATTATGGTATCTCGTTTAGCAGTGATCGATTCTCAGCCTGAAAATTAAACCTGATCTCTTCCTGGCAAGTATCAGTGTACGAGTACTTCTGTGACATCTGGCTCTTTGGGTGTTCTGTGATCTGTTTTTCTTTGAAGCTATTTTTTTTATTATTAATCTCACTAGTTATCATTACGGAATGCTGTGCTATCTGGCATGACTGATTTTGTTTCTTGTTTTATCAACTGCCTGTTTCGTAAAGGGTTGAAAGGAGAATCAGTTATTGGTTTTAGATTTAGGTCACATACTGGAGCCTGGTATTCTGTCATGTTGTTTTGCTTCACAGTGTCAATCAATCTTCAGCCAGTCATCTACTGGTTATTGCCTCTTCCTAGCATATCTATTTTGAAGTTTTATCCCCGTGCTCTTTATTTATTAGGACTCATCCTCATAAGTCCCAAAACCGGGGCAACCCGTTACCCCCCCTCCCCCCACCCCGCCTCACTTTATCCCTTCACTGTTCCAGTTTTTATGATGTCCTAACGTTTTTCATGTATCATTAGACCATTTCTTGCCTTCTTGACGTTTCATGTAATACATTTAACTTCCCAACGAACATTATGTGTTTAAAAAAAAAAACTTTGCGTGCTTTGCCACCCCTTAAAAGCTAATCTCTATGAAACAAAATCATAAAGACCAAACTTTTCTTTTTAACAGGGTACAGGCTGGAAGGAGGCTGTCATTGTAGTTGACAAGAACGTCTTACTTGGGGCCCTCAATGGAGTCTCGTACCAAACCCTATTTACAGGTTAATCTAGTTACATGTGCCAACTAACAGATTTTGATTTGTGTTTCATCTTGTTTTGGTGAGGCACGCCACGTTCAATTGATACACAATGACCCATAGGTTATATTATGTTGTATGTCCAAACACAACCCTTACTATGGTTCAGATATGTGTTCAGATGTTGTATTTATTTTTTGGCCTGCAGTTTCTATCGGATAGGGTAGCCGGCCCAAGCCCAATACTCCTTATTGGACTTCTAAGTCATGCCTGGTAGGTTACTGTGTTACTGTTCTTTACACCCCCCCCCCCCCCCTTTAAGCCCAGGTAATCACGAGCGGTTTCTGGGCGAGAAATAGACTCTTAACTAAAAAAACATGACGATTTCTTTTTTTAAATAAAGTTTTGGCGAGGCGCGTCCCGTTCAACCCAGTCGTTAATATTAGGGCGCATCTCCACATATAAAAGACCTTTAGCTCTGATTCATCTGTTAAGTTAACTTGACGATCTAGATTTTTGCCCATGACCTGGCTTTCTGTCCCGTAACTGTAACCAGATGGAAGACATAATGAAAATAACTGATGAGAGATCGCAGCTATTGGGTCTGAAAATACACAGGCAAAAGACAATGACATTGAACGGATAGCACATAACTCAACGGCTTGGTGTGTACTTGTTATAGACCTGTGTTCCTGTGGGGCGGAAAGGTTATCAGTGCAATGTAAAGTGAAGTTGTTTTTTTTTTACGTCTTCACTGGTGTCGCAGGTTGTCTCCCCTGCTATGAAGTAGTGGTCCATTAATGGACAAACTCCGAGGAAAAGGATGAGGGTTTTTTTAAAGTGTCAACCTTCGCTTCAGATTACTCTTGGCAGAGATATAAATAGAAGAATGATGCTTCTGTTTCAGGGAGTCTCACAGGAATTTCTAGAATGGCAAGGACAACAACTGAGGCCTCTAAGCTGGCATAACATTAGTATTCGATACTCACTTCTGTGAGAAAGTATGTTTCTACACGTGTTGTGTAAGCCTCCAGCTAAAAGTGATTCAGCAAAATATTAATTTAATAGCTCTTTATATACTGATGCACATTAAAAACGCACCACTATTATATACTGATGCCAAGAAGCTGGAAAAAAAAGTGTGGGAATGGATTTTCCCCGTGTTTGTCATGAAGTAGAGAGCGAATGGCTGCTGGAATGGAAAGTGCATGATTCAACCCACGGGTTTGTGTACAGACAACATGAAAACAATGAAAGTTAGATACAGGCCTTACTGCAAGACGACCTTATGTTGGGCCAAACTTGACTCACAGACATCGTCAGCAGCGCCTGCAATGGGCAGAGCAACATGTCAGATGGACTAGACTGCAGTGGAATGCTGTCCTATTCACAGACGAGAGCAGATTGAACATATCCTTTGCTGATGGACGTATGCGGATTTTGCGACGGTGTGGAGAGCGCTTTGCAGATTGCTGTGTTCGTCAGCACAACCGATTTGAAGGTGGTAGTATTTGTCGCATAGAGATTTATGATCAATAAATTTTCTATATTCTTTTCTTTTCTACCCGCGTCCTTTACTTTATTATCGCTCTTTTATCCTTTTCCTGTTTTTCGCATTTGTTCGTTTGCGACTATATTACTTTCCCATTCAAACTTTCGCCTGTTTCTTTTCTCATTTAGAAACGCATTTTATTGCATAATATGTCAGTCCCTGGATGTGAGCGAATAGTGAGAAAATTCGCCTCGTCAGACATAGAGAGCAGACATTTGTCTACCTTTTCAAGCTGTCACGAGTTTTTCTTCGGAGTTTCTCGGCGTGAGGTGTGAACGGCGCCCTCATGCATAGCTCAGAAATGAGGCATTTCGTAGGAGGTGTGAAGACGCAATTTGGCAGTTATGGCCAGCGTCTAAAGTGAATGTGAAGTGTTAAGACGGAAAGGGGAGACTATTTTCGGATTTTCAAAATAACGTGGGATCCTTTGCCGGGTTTTCAGATATCTTACCCGGAGTTTAAACTTGACTTCATTCAGTTCTCCAGATTCGCAGTAGACATGTCGCTCGTGTAAAAGAATAAGCTGTATAGCGAAGTTTCTCAGTTTGTTTCGACAATTTGCCGAGCTTCTAGAATTCAGATATATATCAGCGTATAATTCTTAGTTT
This sequence comes from Oreohelix idahoensis, assembly GCA_024509875.1. Classification (NCBI taxonomy): domain Eukaryota; kingdom Metazoa; phylum Mollusca; class Gastropoda; order Stylommatophora; family Oreohelicidae; genus Oreohelix; species Oreohelix idahoensis. The sequence continues at coordinate 761,317 of JAMPIV010005127.1, read as the reverse complement.
GTGCGATCGCCTGTAGTTCTGTGCGGAGGTAATATACGTATATCTAGTAGTTTTGAGTGTTTTAGTGATAAATCGCTTATTTCATTTTACTAGTTAGATTTCTGTGCAGAAGTAATTAAATTGTAAGTCTGTTATATTCTCTAGTTGACGTGTTTCAGTGGAAAGCAAAATAAATTATAATTTCTGGCTTAAACTCATGCAGATATAAATAAATTTTATTAAATTGCTAGTAATCAGTCGAGTATATTTTAAACTAACTTATAACTGCACTGATTCATCATTGAGTATTGACGAAATACGTATGTATTTCTAATTCATGATGATTGATTTTATGAATATAACTTATAGCACGGGAGATTTAAACGATAAGACAAGCTCTACGCTTGCAGTTTATAATGTAAGTTATAACCGAGGAATAGTATGTATAAGTATTTTATATGTTGTTTTCTCTTTATTCAGTGAAACTGGGGTAGCCCAACTTTGCCAGCGTTTAAGTGCTGAGAAATATATGTGAAGAACTAAAACATTTTTTTCTTAAAGACTTGGGTATATAAAGTAAAACCTGTCTGGCATTGCTTTGGCATCCGGAACGACAGAGTACCCATTTCATGAACTTTAAGATTAAATGAAGTAACGGGCCTATCGAGCCAGACTTAATTCTTCCTGAGAAAAACCTCAAGTACATTTCAGCCCGTGTGGCAAGTAAAATATTACAATCAATAACCTTTCCGACATTGTTGACAAAGTGTGGTGTGACCAAGAATTTTACCTTTGATCGAAGATACAAACCTGACATTTTTCCTAAGTAGTGGAAACCTCGAGATTCTGACACTGTGAACCCGCTTAAAACTAATTCTTACCTCGTGATTCAAGTGACACTAACCTTAGTCTGAAAAATATTCGCATGAAGAGGACACTCCCAGGAACTTTGGATGAACCCAAAATCTGCAGAGCTGGGATCCGCTTCATTAAAAGAAAGGCAGTGTGGTGAAGTACATTGATGCAACGATAAAATCATTAATAAATTATATATATATTAAAGTCAAAATAATAGCAGTAGAAATAAAATTAGTAAAGTTGTAACGCGTCTTCTTTACCGCGCCAGAAAACGCATTGATTTAGGTAGGATAGAACATAGTGGGAAATCTTATCGCCGCGGTGGTAGTATTAGCCTTTAAAACGCGCCCGTCAAGGGTTAACGATAAAAGTTTGAAAAAGCTACTAGCGTATTGGTTCCAGGAAAAATAGAAAGAATAAAACACACAAACGCATAAGATTGAGAGAGCGGACACCTGCTGTCGGCTTGTCAAGTGTTAGAGGTTTGAATTAGCTACTCAGGCCAACAGTGCGAGACATGCCGTTAGCTTGTGTCGAGAACGATGTCGCAAGTTTGAAAATTTAAAAATACCCCGCTAGTCCAATACATTTCTAACCACAGACATTGTGGAAAATATATATATATATACACACGCATAATTACTTCCTATCGGGAAAAAGGAAGATCTGAGGCGAATTTTATAACATTCAAGTAGTGGAAACTTAGAAAACAACGAACACCAAAATGGAAAATATATTGAATTCTTTATTACTAGGTTTATGATCATAAAAGTTAGCTAGTCTAAGAGCTAGTCTTGTTCTGATGGGTAATATGCTTTCGAATCAAAAATCCGACAGATAGAAATAAAGTTATAGACAAAAGACGGTATTTGTTCGTACAGACAGACCAACACATGCTCGTTTGGACTTGCACTAACGGTGACTTTTTTTACGCGTCCTTGAAAAAGGCAGGAAAAGGTTACAAGTAGTCTGTTGTAGAACGGGGCAGAAAAGGGGGAGAAAAATTATGGGATGGCTTAACACAAAATATATTAACAGTAGAGATCTAAGAATGAGAGAGGAAAAAAAAAAACTTGGTAGTGTCCAAAAATCAAGTATAATTTGCTTTTAATTTCAAATTTCAAAATTGTCGTTCGTTTATTGGCCAAAGCCTTTCATATTATTAAGAAAATTCAACGACTTGACGCCATTTGTAGAAGATAGTCCCGAGAGCAGGACGTTGTGAATTTTGTGAAAAGTGATTAGCCCTAATAAAGTAAATATATATGAAAGTATAGGCATCACAGTCCAGCCAGCAGTACATCTGGAATCTGCTATTCAACGTACCTGTGTTTTTTTTCATTGAATTCTGGTAAGACCGACATTATTCATATATATTTTGTTTAAAAATGTGAGTGAGAGATGCTGCCATTACAACTAAGTAATCAGGTCCCAAGCTGATTTATGCAGGGCTTGAAGGAGAATTAGGATATAACACATTGCCAGTTTTGTAAATGCACATGTCTTGGGAAATAAAATGTTTTCTTAGGTGACCAGAGGGACACAGCTCACCTATCCCATTGTATGGTAGAAAAGAAAGATTAATAAGATTATTGCAGATGCAGTGCCGCCTTTGTAGGAGAGACAACACTGGTACACTGTGGAATGGATGTGCTGGATTGGTCCAGTGGATATGACCCAGCTCTTTATTTCTTATGTATGCTCTTTTGTATATAAAACACAGTCTAAATAAGATCTCACCCAGAAGACATTGTTTCATTATTACAGGGTCTTATCTGGAACTAGTCTGGTGCCAGAGTTCTATGTGAAAGCTGTTGAGAAGTTTTGGAGGCCAGTAGTGATAGGGGTCGCCAGTATCTCCCCTATTACTTTTGGAGCAGTGGTCATTCAGCAGAAAGAATTCAGACAGTTCCAGTGGGCCAGATAAGTGAAATATCTGGTACCCTAACAGTACATCAGCTATAAGAGCAGCATACCCCTGTATCCAAGAAATAAAATATTTCCATAGTAAAATGAACAGTGACATTAGCTGTTAAAGAGACTGGGAGTGATTAAAAAATCCCAAACAGCCATCCAGTGTTAGAAACCAGTTATAGACATATTTTAGTAACACTATTAATATAACTTAACAGTATTTGTTTGGACACTTGTCCCTGTGGGTCTAAAATTTATATTTTGTATATATCTTGAATTCTTTTCATTTTTAAAGTCCTGACCAGAAGAATACTAGGTTCAGGACCAATAAATAATACAGAAAATTATTAATTGTACAAAGTTATCACAGGTTTTACTTCCTTTAATCTTAGACCTTTAATACTTGTTTGTATGGCTGTGTATTATTGTTAAAGTACCATCACACCACACTTGCATATCCCTAGACATTAGACGTAGCTATCATTCATACTAGTCAAGAATAAGTCTGCTTGAGGCCATAAGGTGGTAGCAGAAAGGTATCATGATAACTCAACCCTAAATTTGTTAGAATCAGGAACCTTCACAGCTGGCCTCATTCAGTACATTAAGGAAAATATCAACATCATTTCATAACATCAAAACCCACCACAGGCAGTGTCACAGAGAGTTTATTGATCATAAATTTCCTATATCCTCTTCTTTTTCTTTCACCCGTATCCTTTATTTTATTATCACTCTTTACCTGTTTCCTGTATTTTTCGCATCCATTCGTTTGCGAAAAATATTTTCTTCCCCATTCTCAACTTTACCGTTTTCTTTCTCATACTGGTAAACGCATTTATGACATAACGTGTCAGAGAGAGAGCGTTAAAATGCATTCTATTGCATTAGGTGTCAGTGGACGAAACTGGGAATATATTCGTTTGGCCAGACATAGGAGCAGACATATGTCTACAGCATTCCCTGCACCAGACGAAATACACTGTGAATATTCGCTTTCGCCAGACCTATAGGCGACAAATTTGTCTGCATTTTCACCTGCCACAACGAGTTGCATCGGCTGAGCGCTCAGTGAGGCGCGATAGCCGACATCTCCTCGGCGCAGTTTGAGAGATTTGTCTGGAAATCCCAGCTGACAATGCACTCACTGTTGGCCTGGTCAGCGTGAGGTGTGAAAACGCACGAGTGTCAGTTCATGGTAGTCTTCTAGTTGATGTAAGGTGTTTTAGACGGACAGGGGAGATTATTTCGTTTGGCGAAATAAAGTGGGACCCTTTGTCTGGTAAAAGATATAACCAGAATGTTAAACTTTATTTTCATTCAGTCCTCAAAATTCGCAGTAGACAGGTTGTTCGTGAATAGAATAAGCTGTATAGCGAAGCCCTAGTTTGTTCGGAAATTTACCGAGCTCTAGACTTCAAATAAATATATCAGCGTATAATTCTAAAGTGTGCGATTACCTGTAGTTCTGTGTGTTGAGGTATATATATTATAATAATTATCTAATATTTTGTGAAGTGTTTCAAGTGATAATCGCTTATTTCATATTTCACTAGTTAGATTTGGTGCAGAGCGCTTAATTTATATACTCTGTATTATTTTCTAGTGACGTGTTTCAGTGAAAAGCAGAATAAATTATAATTTCTAGCTTAAACAACAATGTAGCTATAATGAATTTAATTTAACTGCTAAATAATCAGACGGGAACAATTTTTCTAAACTAACTTATAAATGCTAGATCCCTCATGAGTGTTGACGGAATACGTATGCATTCCTAATTCATGAGGATTGATGATTTTTAAATATAACTTATTGCACGGGAAGTTTTAAATGATAAGTCAAGCTGTACGCTTGCATTTTAAAAACGTAAGTTATATTGAGTACATAATATGTAACATATTTCATCTGTGTTTTTTCTTTATTCAGTGAATACTGGGGTAACCCAAACTTTGCCGGCGTTTTGTACACATACCTAATAAATGCTTATACTGGGCCTTTGAGCCAGTGCATATTTCTACACTAACTCTAATGTACATGCTGCCTTGCGGCGAGAAAAATTACAGAAATCTAAAACATTAACTTTCCGACATTGTTGACAAGTGTGTGGTGAACCAAGATTATTTGTTGAGAGAAGTTGTCCACCGGTCATCTTCCTAATTAAGGGAAACCTCGTGTTCTGACATTGTGTGCTCGTTTAAGCCTAATTCTTACCTCGTGAGTCAAGTGACACTAACTTTAGTCTGAAATAACTATCGCATGAAGCAGACGCTCCCCGGATCCATTTTGATGAAACCAACAAACAAATCTGCAGAGCTGGGATCCGCTTCATTTAACGACAGTAACAGATAAAAAGTGTGTGAGTGTCCCAAAGTTTGCGCCAGACGGCGAACCACAGCACGATTGTAAGTATATCAGGGCCCTGATGAAAGAACCGAGTGAAAGTAGACTGAAGGATATTCTTTGTCTGAGTCACCCACGTTGTAACTTCCTTTATGCAAGTTATTGCTAACAATATGTACCCTTAGAATAAAGCAGAGTATCAAGTCTGTCCATACCTTAAAAGGGGGAAACCATAGACTCAATCATATGTATCTGTAACTCTTTGGGGTTATCACTTTCTTCTAACGGGACTGTGAGCTATATATCCAGGGGAGGACCATACAAACGGGTCTATCACTATTGTAGCATTCCTTGATTCTTATGACTATTTGTATATGCTTTTGGTGTATTTTATATGTTGTGATGTAAGTTTACTATGATAATTAAACTATACCTACATTTTTTTCAGTGTGGTGGTCAGTTCGTTCCCATAATATAAAAATCTACGACAGGCAGATTGAAGTGTGTGGGTGTCCTGAAGTTTGCGCCAGACGGCGAACAACAGCACGATTGTAGGTAAGAATGTATGTCAGGGCCCTGATGAATGAACAGAGAGAAAGCAGGAACGAGTGACTCTTTTATGGTATACCAAATTTCACCCATTTTGTATTTCTTTATGCAAGTTTTTTGTTGCTAACAATATTTTCCTTAGGATAGATTAGAGTATCAAAGTCTGTTCATACCTTTAAAGGGAAATCATTAGACTACAGCAGATGTATCCGTGACTCTTTGGGGCGATCACTTTTCTTCTAACAAGACTGTGGGCTATACATCGAGGGAAAAGATCATACCAATGGGTCTATCATTCTTGTAGCAATTCATTGACTTTATGACTATTTGTATATGTTTGATGTACTTTTATGTGTGGTGATGGAATTGTATTATGATAATTAAAATTCACATAAACTTATTCCAGTGTGTCGGTCAGTTCGTTCCCAATTATCTATATTTCCATTGTCATAGTTTCACGTCTGTGTGTCTATTGTAGTCACTTATGTGTGTGTGTATGTGAGGTATATATAAATTAATATACAGTATATTATACTAGACGGTCTGACAAATCTTAATCTGTTGTAGATGATAGGCTGACTGAGACAAATCATCTCGCGGGTCAGAGACCGACTCTAATATATTTCCTCCATCTCACTCGTGAAATCTATTTCTATTTTATCATCTCACTGAGCTATCACTTGTTTCTATTGCTATTCAGAAGGGACAAAACCAAGTCTTAATTCACCTATCACAAATCTACGACAGTATTCACATTTGGGGAGGATTCAGTTTTCACCATCGCTTGCCTCTTCACGTCTTCCGTGGAAATGTTAATGCTGTGACATATCGAGATGAGGTTCTGGATGCATTGGTTGCTCCTGCGTTCACAAATTATCCAGACTTGCAGCTTCTCCAGCAGGATAACGCACGTGCGCACACCGCATGCATTACGCAGCAATATCTACAGCAGCAGAACATTGTGACGATTGATTGGCCTGCCCTATCACCAGACATGTCCCCTATAGAACATCTGTGGCACGAGCTTGGACGCAGAGTCTACAGGCAAGGTTCTCCAGCTAATCTGCAACAGCTCGAAGCTGCTCTTACACGTGAATGGGACTTGATTCCCCGGAATTTCCTTCAGAGACTTGTGCGTTCTATGCGGAGCCGCTGCCAAGCTTGTTTGCAAGCACACGGTGGACATACCAGATACTGAGGATAGTGTAAATGAATTTTTTTATTGGTTGCATTTTTGGTTTTCTCAGCCTGCACAAAATGCAATGAATTTCATAACAATCAAATGTACAAATTAATGACCAGCATGGATTCATGGGAAAATGAATAAAGATTCCAAATATGTAAACTTGTAAACACTTATATTTACATTTCACACTCTGTTCCTGAATTATACAGGTGGTGCGTTTTTAATGTGCTTCAGTATATTTAGACATGCGCCCTAATACCTAACCGACGGGCCTTGTGTCTAGGCCGAACGGGATACGCCTCGCCAAAACGAGGGAAGGCTTCAATTTTTAAAAAAAAAACTGTGTCTGGAATTTCGGAATAAATCCAGCCTATATGTTTCTTTTATCTCTTCCGCACTATATGTTTCCTTCAATCCCATCTTCAGAGCGGTGGAAAATTAAAACTAAATACTGTATTTTACCAATTTTAACTTCACGAAACAAAAGATTGCTTTCTTATACAGTTGACAAATAAAGTGAGTTTTATTAAGCTAACCTGTGGGTTTCCCACTGGAAGTGTGGTGAAAGCACCTTTAAGCCTGGGGACTCTGCACTATTAAGTACTGGAGAGGAAGAGCTAGTCCGAAATTTACCAAAGTTAACAATTTTTGTTTCATCCCTAGAGATGTACCAGATGAAATTTTGGGATCCTTCAGTAGATCAATATCCGATCCCTGTTTTAGACTAATGACATATAACATAATATGACTTAGTGGTTCGTAAGCTTATTGAAGATAATGGCTATAAAAGAACATAACACCTTGCTGTAGTGCTGTTGACTCGATTCGATGGACGTAATACACCATAACGACTCTTTCCGAGACTAGATACCAATTGTTTTTATTAGCGACTCAACTCGAGTTCGGACTTGCCAGTTTTGGCGAACCAGCTTTGCCGTCCCCAATGATAACGCGCTCAAATGAATATAGCGAAAATAGTTTCCTTTAAATCGATTAAATAAAATCAGTCAAAAAATAAAATAATCACAATAGAGATCGTTATTTTGTATTATTTTGTATTGCGATTGACTGGTTGTTCGACTAACAGCGATTGTGACTATAAACAGTTTTAAATATGAGACACAATTTGGCACTCGACTTGGAGATTACAGCTGGGGACTTAAGACTAGACTAGAGACTTGTACTAAGAGACATGCGGTTCGAGTCTTATTATAAAACACAAGACAACTTTGCCGTGCTTAAAACCCTTACAGAAGGAAGAGTTGAAGGCAAACGTGCAGGAGAAAGACAGCGTTATACGCGGGAAGATAACATCAAGAGATGGACAGGAAAGAGTCTATTCGATTGTACCATTAAGACAAGAGACAGAAGCCGTCGGAGATCCATTTCAAAATGGGGAAGGCAACTGATGTCAATGTATGACGCAAACCTGTGTCATATAGCAACACACTTTTCTTGTCTTTGAGCTATAGTATTTTTATTGTGATGCCATTTCCTCACTTTGTTTATTACTTCATTAATTCTCCTATTCTTACAGTTAAACATTCTCTTTTTCAGGTTCTATTGAACCGAGCAAATGCGCTCTGCAAATAGGCAGAGGAACAGAGTTCGCACACTTTCATGGCTATATGGACGACGTAAGGATTAATTCACATCCACGTTTTCACATTCGTCTGTACATCTGATATTTAAATTTCCATCATATTTGTACCCAGGGTTATATTGCCATTTCAATGAAGTTAATTCGCCGCTGTAAATGAGTACCCAACATATTTTTATTCAATATACTTTATTTTATTTTATTTGTTTCAGAGCTTTAAGTATATTAGCATTATATTCCTGGTCAGTTTTTCCATTTATGTGTGCCTAGAGCGTAAGTCATTGACTTCTCTTGACCTACATTATAAAATGGTTTCAATTTATGGAGCGTCTGATTGACAGACTGCCATCAATGGTACCTATACCTTGTTGCGGTATGGCAGCTTGTGTACACTGACAATCCCCAGAGCTGTACTGGTCTGCGCGGGTAGGGGTCAGACAAAAGCTGGTACTCTGGTCCTCCAGATTGGGGGTTTTAGCACAGGGCCGACACCTCTGTCTATGTAAAAAAAATCGCACATGTTACGGAAACAACAATAAATGGAAAAACTTTGCTACGGGACGGACATCCGGAGTCTCAGGCTCGTATGACTGACAGTGGTGAAAGCCGAAAGGAAGCCACTGGCATGAAAACAGATGCCCCGACCGCAAAACACGAAACCAGAATTGGTTTTTGGAACGTCAGAACTATGAATGAGGCAGGAACGCTGAGACAAATCACAGCAGAGATAAGGAACTACAAGATACATACCCTGGGAATAAGCGATAGCAGATGGACAGGTAAGGGGAGAATAAAAACAGCTACAGGGGAATCAGTACTTTATTCTGGCAGAGAGGATGGTCCGCACAACGAAGGTGTAGCCATTATCCCGAAGAAAGGAACGGAAAGGTGTTACGTACATTTATTACCTAAAGGGGGTAGTCTTCGGTCCTGCCAAATGTACGCACCAGTCTTAAAATAGTTATATTATTTGTGCGTTCGATTGATTCACGCACTGACGTGCACAATGCAGTGTGAGTTGCTTTGGACGCACGGGTAACCTAGTTAGGAAATTGTGACGTCATGTTTTGAACGGGGCAGTTCGGACCATGTTTATGTCCGATATATATTTCTTGGATTTTTCTGGCAAGTTTGAAGAAGCCATTATTTTGTAATGATATCTACTGGTATTCATGATGAAGCCAATAGTGGAAGTATCAAGTAAGTGTCGCCCCATGTCACATCGAATGTTTATTGAGTTAAATTAAAGTATCAGGCCGCTCCTAGTTTTGGTCTAGCGGGAATTCATCGTAGTATGTCATTCCTAGAATGGACAGACGGAGTCGTTACCCCTTTTGAATTACCGTAGAGGGAGGATACCTACGAGTAAACGAAGTTAATTGATTTGTATGCTTCACATGTTTTTATATGCCGTATTTTCGTCAATGCCAAAGTCGTGGCATGGATATAGAGAGGTTAGTCAACACAGAACTCTAACCTGGTCGTATTGTCGTGGATGACTTTGTTTGGATTTTATATATATGCTACCTAAGTACCGTATGGAAAAAGGTCTGGAATTGTTACAAGTATGATAAGAAGTATTGCTCCTTGAGAATGAATCCGTTGGCCATAAGATACGTCCTTGAAAGAAGGTCAACGGACTTGACTGCAATACATATGATATGGTAGAGGAAGTGATCCTTAGTCACTTGAATAAGAGGACTTAATTGTTAGAGAATCTTCATGAACTTGAAAAGTAATTATCAACATTTTTGACGTATGACCCTTTTGCACCTGTAACTATGATCGTCTTGTTCCACTCCGTATGTGTCACGTTAAATAAAAATATATGTACAGTCATCACAGACTTGTGTGCTGCCAGTAAGTGACCAGTTAAACACTACTTGTTGGAGTTCGTTTTGAAGAACATTTTCTGACATTTTTGTTTCTTTGCAACCATTCGCGTAACGAAGTTCTTCACCATTAGAATGAACGACCCCAACAGTAAATGGTATGCCAGTGTGGTCTGGAAATAAATAATTTCACAGGAACGTACTCAGTCCAAGTATCGGTTGAAAAGAAGAGTTGAACTTTCAAGGCGACAACATCTCAAACTTGGAACCTAGTGTGATGATGAATCAGAATCAACTTACGGTTACCAAATGCTCAAGGTCATCAATCAACCTCCACGTCAAGTTTTACAGTGACTGACTGCCTTGGGATCACCTATTCGTCATTATTACGTGCGAGCTGTTGTTATATACGCAGAGCGAAGTATTTTATCCTCAGACGTACATCCACGGAGACGAGGCACATTGTTTTTTCCCGGCACACGCGAGATGAGTATAACGTGCTTTCGTTGTACATTTTATTACTTTTAGCTGTGCCTTCTATACTTATGTCCATCTTTACATTTTCCATGTTATATGTTATATGTTGTACATTCGTCGTGGGAGGTAGGGAGGTTGATCTGACGAACGAGATCCATCTCGAAGCCAATTCGGGCTCTTCGTCAGACGTTCTGTAGGGCTCAACTTGTAAGTTTCAATTGAGCGATAATTCCGGTCCAAGGCTAGAAACCTTGCCGAAGTTCCGATCGCTAATTGTTCCTTATGATAGTATCTGTTTAGCTGTTTCGTCACGTTTACTTGTTGTTTTTGGTAGTTATTTTTACTCGTATTTAGTTTTATGATGAATTTTGTTTGTATTATGCGTCCGTCTCACCTTTCCTGTCGTTCAGTTTTTTACAAAACCTATGTTTTTACACTGTGTTGTCAATTGTCCTGTTGAGTATCTGATCGTAGTTGTCATCGTAAATTTTTACGATATTCTATTTTAGTTATACATTTCTAATTTTGTTGATTTGTACGATTGTGTTCACTCGTCTTTGATTATCGTGTCTTGTCGGTAATGTTTCTATTGTCTTTCACGTTGTTGATTTCATGACATTTCATTACAACCTGCCAATGTATTTGCACAAGTCGAACAAACTTTGGATAAACCACTGTATTGATTACACTGGCTAACAAAAAAAATTTTTTTTTTCTTTCTCTAACATTTCTATGTTTTTCTGGTCACTTTTAATGCGCTGTTTTTAAATCTGCAAACCGTTTTTCTCTATCAGGTCGGGATCTCTAGAAATACGCAATTGAAGTTTTTTAACAACGCATACAGTATTACATCATTTGTACAAGAAGTATAACAGTTATGTAGGCTTGAATTTCTTTGCAGTCGACTTTCGTCGGTGAATGGCATGTGGTACATCGCGATGAAGCATCCAACAATAATCGGCAAGCATGGTCACACTCCACCGTCCTTGATAACGTGACTCAATTACGGCGATATCTTGATGGAATCGTTCTCCATGTTCATTGCTGACTTCGCCAAGGTTGTCAGGGAAAAAGTCAAGATGCGAATCGAGCAAATGGATTTTGAGGGACATGTTACAGCCCATAATTCTGTATGCATCTATGCACTGCTTAACAATATGCACATAGTCGACAGATTTGTGATTTCCCAGAAAGTTATCGACGATCGATTTGAATGCCATCCATGCGCGAAGTTCACTACCATGTAACAAGTTCTCGAATTGTTTGTCTGCAATAACTTTCCTAATCTGAGGTCCTACAAAGATACCTTCCTTTATCTTTGCATCGCTAATTTGCGGAAACTTTTCTCGAAGATAAGTGAAAGCTTTGCTCGTTTTATCTAACGCTTTTACGAAATTCTTCATGAGCCCCAACTTTATATGTAACGGTGCTAAAATGATGTTGTCTTTGTTAACTAATGGCTCGTGTATTACATTTTTATGCCCGAGCTGCATACGATCCCTGATAGGCCACACCTTTCTTGCATAATGTTCCTGTCTGTTGCGGCTGTCCCATTTACATAGGAAGCAACAAAATTTAGTATACCCAGTCTGCATGCCCGTGAGAATTGCAATGACCTTTAGGTCTCCACAATTCCGCCATTGGTAGTCATTGTACTTTATTTTTGCCACAAGTATAGCCATATTGTCATAAGTTTCTTTCATATGAACAGAGTAGGCGACTGGAATTGATGAAAATAAATTTCCATTATGCAATAACACGGCTTTTAGACTAGTCTTGGAAGAGTCGATGAAAAGTCGCCATTCGTTGACTATGTGCTCATGACTGAGGTGCACCATTAGACCTTTTACATCTTTGCAATAGCAAATGTCATCATCCATCTCAAAGTATTGAACAAGTTCTCTGTGTCTATGACGAAATTTAGATATCGGAGTATTGGGCGCTAAAAGATTCCATTCTTTGAGTCGCGAACCGAGTAATTCCGCTTGTCCTTTGGTGAGAGCGAGATCACGTATTAGATCTGAAAGTTCTGAATGGTTAATTAAGTGAATACCATCATTCACCGGTATATAATCCGAGTCAGAATTAGTTTCTAAAGCAGGTAAACTATCACTTTCTGATGGTTCATTCACGTCCAACGGATATTGTTCTGGTGGAACTGGGATCGGACACGTGATTGGATCATGAGGCACTGGTTTCGAAACCGATTCAATATTTGGATAAACCACAGACTTTCTAGTTTTAAAAGTGAAACCATAGATATTTGTCAAGCAGAAGTAACAATCAGTAGCGTGATTTGTCGGTTCACGCCATATTACTGGCACTCCAAAAGGCATCGACTTATGCTTCGGCGATTTTCGTAACCAACCTGCCAATGTATTTGCACAAGTCGAACAAACTGCAGTTGGCTTCCAAGATTTATTTGCATCATCAACTTTCGAATCGAAATAAAGTTCATATGCTTTCTTTAGCAATGGTGTAAAGTTTTTCTGGTGAACACGATCGGTAAAATATCCGCACACGTAACAGAATAGATCAGCCGAATTTCTTCAACTTCTAGAAGCCATATTTCACTCAGAATTATTTCAAAATACAGTAACTATTTGAAATATAACGTAACATATGTCATGCATCTTTTAGCAGTATAAAAAATAGAATTATTTTGCATTTTATTAATTTTTAAAAAGTTATATAGTAAAAATGAAACGGAGCAAATAACGGTTTCCCAAAAATATATTTATTCACAAATATCTTAAGAACCCGACGTGATAGAGATAAACGGATTTCAAATTTGAAATCAGCGCAAGAAACTGACCTAAGAACACTTATTCTTATATAAGAAAGAAAAATGTTGTTTGTCAGTGTTATTAACATATTTCATAATTGTATGATAACAAAATATACCGTTCTAGGACAGGAACGAAGAACACTTGTTATAGTAACAAGGTTAATTAATTTACATTGATTAATTATCATTTTATAATTCAAGAGTATTGTGACTACTTATAAAGCATAATGTATTCACTAGATTATTTCATTAAGCAAGCAAAAGCTCTTCAGATGGCTCCTGATGAAGCAAAAGCATTTGCACTTGCAGAATATAAGAAAGCTCAAGAAATAGAAGCCGAACAGAGAAAGTTAGAAACTTTAAGACTAGAAAAACTTCAATTTGAGGCAGATCAAAAACGGATTGAGTCTGAGGAGAATGAGAAAAAAATGAGATTAACTGCTGAGGAGAATGAGAAAAAAATGAGATTAACAGCTGAGGAGGATGAAAAGAAGAGGAAATTTATAGCTGAGGAAGAGGAGAAAAAAATGAGATTAGCCGCTGAATTAGAAGAGAAACGATTTCAGCGAGAGGCAGAACAGAAGCAAAGGGAGGCTGAAGAAAGACTTAAAATTGAGATGGAAGTTAAACAAAAAGAAATGGAAAATAAACAAAAGGAAATGGAAGAAAGAAGATTAATAGCTGAATATAATACAAAACGACTTCAGCTTGAGATGGAAGAGAATGATAGAAAACGACAGCATGAACTAAAATTAGCAGAGTCAGAATATGAGAGACTTAGGTTAACTCAGGAAGCTAATTCTCAGAGAACTTTTGAAAGCCAAACTTCATCCAGACATGATCATTTTAAGGAAATTCACCTTAAATTACCTAAATTTAATCCCCCGTCGGATGACGTAATATTTTTCCTGGATAGATTTGAGGCCACTTGTAGGTCTTATAACGTGGATAAAACACTGTATTGCACATATTTATCCAGGTTACTTACTGGGGATGCTTTAGCAGTTTATCATACTACCAGTATTAATGAGAAGAATGATTATAATGCTCTTAGAGCCGCACTTCTGAAGAAATTTCAAATGACAGAAGATGAATACCGATTAAGATTTCGTACATTACTACCGCAATCAAGCAGAAATTTCAGTGATTTTCTGTCACAAATACGACAAACCCTAGAAAGATGGATCGAATTATCCAAAATTGAAAAGTCGTATGAAGGTATCTTCGATTTACTGATGCGCGATAAGGTACTATCGTCTGTAAATCCTACATTTCTCGCATTTTTACACGAACGGAAACCTTTATCTATGAAAGACTTAGAAGAACATGCAAAAAACTTCTGCACTGCTCACCCAACCATGGATCTAAGTAATGCACAGATTAAGAATGAATTGCCTGTTGCTTTTGCAGCACAACAAAACAATTTTTCACGAAATCGTTCCTTTAGTGCTGACAGGTATGTCAATAAGGGAAATAATTACAATTTTAACAATGATAACTTTTACAAAGGGAAGCAATTTCAACAATCTGCTCCATTTAATGTTTCTTGGAACCAAGCTCACAGATCTCGAGATTTTGGTAACAATAATTTTAAAAATAATCAAGGACATTATAATAAACAAAACTGGAGATCAAGATCTCAGGGTCCGCAAAACAGACAAGGTTCTTGGAATAAAAATTTTAAAGAACATCATAACTTTAATTATACAAATTATCGGACTCATCCAAATTTTAACTCAAGCAGAAACGACAATTATGGCAATTTTAATGCAAATAATCAAAATCGATCGCGTCGTAGAGATAGATCGTCAAGTAATACGGGTAGACATTCTAATGTCGCTTTAAGTGATACACAGGCTAACATTGAACAGGGTAAAGTAGCTGAAACTCACAATGCTATGTCTTGTTCTCTTGATTGTACCCAGGTGAAAGACTGTCCAGAATGCTCGACTCTTTTCCAGCCTAAGGCGATCACGACGCTTCGTTGCGGACATACCTTGCCTAGTCTACCTGTAGTCTGTACGGCCACTGCTGCGTCAGTACACCAGGGACAGGGCTCTCTTAAGTTTAACAAGGGATTTGTCAACAACATTTCATGCTCTCTCCTATTTGACTCAGGTTGTAGTACTGTGGGCGTCCGGACTTCGCTGATCAACCCAAGTTGTGCCACGGGCAGGGTTGTCAAGTGTGTGACTTTTGGTGGCACCGTTGAAACATTTCCCACTGCTATTATTGACCTTAATACACCATTTTTTTTCAGGAAAGATCCAGGCATGTCTCCTTCCGAATCCAATTTGTGATGTAATACTTGGTCGCATACATGGTATTAAAGAGTGTACACCACAGAAAATTGCTGAATGGGAAGAGCGACATATTCAAACTGCAAATGCAGTAGTGACTAGAGCGCAAGCTACTAATATGTCGCATGATACACCTATTGAACCTACAGTTCATACCACTTGTGATGATGATGCTCCTATTTCACGGGAGTTGTTTGCAACATTGCAAAAGAATGATGATTCATTAAAAAAAATTTTCAGTATGTGAACAAAAAGAATACCAGCAACAAACTTGCAAAATCTAGACATGACTTTATACTTAAAAATGGGATTTTGGTTAGAGTAATACGGGAAAAGGATTCATCCTTATGTTATCAGATCTTAGTCCCATCCTCTATGAGATCTCGTATATTACGACATGCGCATGACTCGCAATGTGCGGGCCATATGGGTTTTTCGCGTACCAAATCCAGAGTGCTTTCGGCATTCTACTGGCCAGGCGTCCATAGGGACATCACTCTCTATTGTCGGTCCTGTTTGATATGTCAGGAAGTTAAGGTACGGGGTCCATTTCATGCGGCTCCTATTCAAGCTGCGGACATCCCGATTAGACCATTTGATAAAATGGCTATAGACATTATTGGTCCGATGCTTCCATCTGCTAGAGGGCATACGCATATTCTTACGTGCATTGATATGTGCACTCGTTGGCCTGAGGCCATCCCTCTCAAGAACACTTCATCTGCCAGTGTAGCAGAGGCATTGATGTTAATCTTCTCACGCATTGGTTTTCCACGGAAAATCTTGTCGGATCATGGGGTTCAGTTCATTTCTGAATCCATGTCTCAAGTTATGAAGACATTAGGTATAGACAGATCTCTTAGTTCTATTTATCATCCGATGTCAAATGGGTTAATTGAGCGTCTCAATAGGACACTCAAGCAGTTGTTGGGTAAGATGACCCAAGACCATCCCCAAGACTGGGATCGGGTCATACCCGCTGCTCTGTTCGCGTATCGCGAAGTACAAAATCAAGCCACGGGGTTTTCTCCATTCCAGCTAGTTTTTGGCATGCAACCACGCGGTCCGATGTCGTTAATCCACGACTTATTGGTTGACGAGAATATTGAAGAGGAAACTCAATCCTCTTATGAGTATGTGATCTCTCTGAGAAAGAGAATCATAGATGCTTGTAGACTAGCTACTGCATCATCCGAACAAGCCAAAGAAAAAAGCTCGTCTATTTGCAAACAAGTATAGACGTCTTCGCCAGCTTATTCCTGGTGACGAAGCTTTTGTATTACTCCCTACGCATAACAATCGTCTTTTAATTACCTGGAGAGGTCCTTTCAGGATCATCTCAAGAATATCCGATGTCGACTACATCGTTGATGTTAATGGTAAACATAAAACCTTCCACATTAACATGTTGAAGGAGTATTACTCACGTCCTGATTATCTACAGTCAGTGTTCCAGGCAACTGACGATCCTACACCTCCTATTCAACACTATTCTAGTTTGTCAGTCATCCAAGAAGAAGAATCTTCTTTCGATGATGTACAATTACCAATACCAGTTGTACCACTCCATTCCACTGAGAAATGGAATGATGTTACAATCTCATCTACTCTTTCGGCTGATCAACGTCAGCAAGTCTCTAATATTCTACACTCGTATGAGGATGTCCTCACTGACATCCCAGGTCATACGTCAGTCATCCAACATGACATTATTCTGACTGACGATACGCCTATTCGAGTTCGCCCATATTCTATCCCTTTACACTTTCGTGATAAGGTTGATAAGGAATTGGATGAGATGCTTCAATTAAATATAATTGAACCATCTTCATCACCATATTCTTCTTCTATGGTAATCATTAGGAAGAAGGACAACAATATACGTCTTTGCGTAGATTACAGGAAATTAAACAAAGTTACAAAATTCGATGCGGAACCGTTACCTCTTTTAGACGACTTATTGGAGAAATTATCTCATGCCACATTCTTTTCGAAATTTGACCTTTCAAAGGGCTATTGGCAAGTGCCACTCACTCCTAAAGCAAAGCCATTCACCGCTTTCTCGACGCCACGGGGTCTTTTTCAATGGAATTTTATGCCATTCGGATTAATGAATGCGCCAGCTACCTTTGTACGCATGATGCGCCGCATATTGTCTCATCGTCCCGATGTCATTACTTATATCGATGACATCTGTCTTTTCAGTGACTCTTGGGATGAACATATTCATGGATTAAAAGCTTTACTTTCTACCTTACGGGATTATAACTTAACAGCGAAACCTTCAAAGGCTTTTGTCGGTTTTCATGACATCTCATTTCTGGGTTACCGCATAGGTCATGGTTTCATGTATACAGAAGACAGTAACGTCTCTAAAATTTTAAACATCTCGGCACCTAAGACAAAAAAAACAAGTTAGATCTCTTTTAGGACTAATACAGTTCTATTCAAAATTCATCCCTCATTTGTCTACTATAACTGCACCTTTTTCGTCTCTACTGAAGAAAGGCACATCTAATGTAATAAAGTGGTCGCAGGATCACCAAACGGCGTTAGACTATATAAAACGATTTTTTTTCAAATGAACCTTTTTTGAGGTTGCCTAACAAAAATCTCACTTTCATTCTTCGCAGTGATGCATCTTCTTACGCTATTGCTGCAGTTTTGATGCAGGAATATAACGGCACCTTATTTCCGGTGATGTACGTGTCCAGAAAACTTACGGAGAGCGAACTCAAATACTCCGTTCTGGATAAAGAGCTCCTCGCATTAGTATGGGCAATCACAAAACTGGAACGTTACCTCCTCGGCTCACACTTTGTGGTGGAATCTGACCAAAAAGCTCTTACCGCACTGAACACGAAGAACGTTAAATCATCGAAGTCAGCGCGTTACGCTATAGCGCTTCAACCATTCAATTTTGAAATACGAGCTATTCCTGGAGTGAAGAATGTGTTCGCAGACTGTTTGTCGAGATGCCCAAGCGAACTTGTCGAAACTAAACCACTTCCAGATGTTGAAACATCCTCACCGATAACATGAATAACTTTGTACATTATCATTGATTGTACATCTATAAAGACTGTTTATATAACTGAAGTATTCGTATAAGTATAACTTTCAGGATATACTTACTTATAGATTATAACATTACTTCTTGTGTAGTAACATTTTATTAGTACGGGAACATTGATACTATAGTAACGTTTTATTAGAACGGGAACAGTGGTATTAGAGTAACATTTTATTAGTACGGGAACATTGGTACTACAATAACTTTTTATTAGTATGGAAACATTGTTAAGAGCGACAAATATACATTTGTTATTCCTATGGAACATATTACACTACATATCGTGTTCGGGAATATATTTTATCGTGTATGGAACATTGAGAACATCGTCTCGTCGATTACTAACTAGTTGTAACTGAACATTGACATATTGATAGTGATATTGGAATTACTTAGAATATATTAGTAACTGGTTATTTGTTAGTAATTAAGAAATATATAAATTAGAATAATTCAATTTAATCTATTTAATTGATTATGGATCACACACATACTAACTTTCCTAGTTGTCACGTAATACCTGCATTCACGGGCCTTAGTTATGATATCTCACTGTTAGATCACTAGTCAACCGTACTAGTGTTAGAAAACATTAAGGGTGTTGATTCTTAAAGTGTTTAATTTTGCATTGCTTCATTTTTGCACATTGTATTTTCAATTTTTCTGTTTTATTGATTCTCTTGTCATTGATCATCATCAGTGTTGCTGTTCATTTTCATTTTTGAAAATCATAGGTTTCAAATTTTTTTTTTTTTTTGAAAACTTAGTTGAATTTTATTATCATCTTTTTTTTTATGGTTTTTTCATTTTTCATTTTCAACTTGTTTTTACTTCGAATATTACCACATCGTTCCAAAGTAGGTCGAGTGTGGATGTGTGCTTTAATGCATACTATCATTTAGTTATATTGATTTCGTTTAATATTCTTTTCTTAATATGGTATAACTTTATGCATTTCATATATCTTGTGGTAGTTTTGACTCACCTCTCTCGGGTACTAAGTTCAAAAAAATTAATAGAATTAATTTTTTTAAGGGGAGGTAATAAGGGAGCTGTTACGTACATTTATTACCTAAAGGGGGTAGTCTTCGGTCCTGCCAAATGTACGCACCAGTCTTAAAATAGTTATATTATTTGTGCGTTCGATTGATTCACGCACTGCCGTGCACAATGCAGTGTGAGTTGCTTTGGACGCACGGGTAACCTAGTTAGGAAATTGTGACGTCATGTTTTGAACGGGGCAGTTCGGACCATGTTTGTGTCCGATATATATTTCTTGGATTTTTCTGGCAAGTTTGAAGAAGCCATTATTTTGTAATGATATCTACTGGTATTCATGATGAAGCCAATAGTGGAAGTATCAAGTAAGTGTCGCCCCATGTCACATCGAATGTTTATTGAGTTAAATTAAAGTATCAGGCCGCTCCTAGTTTTGGTCTAGCGGGAATTCATCGTAGTATGTCATTCCTAGAATGGACAGACGGAGTCGTTACCCCTTTTGAATTACCGTAGAGGGAGGATACCTACGAGTAAACGAAGTTAATTGATTTGTATGCTTCACATGTTTTTATATGCCGTATTTTCGTCAATGCCAAAGTCGTGGCATGGATATAGAGAGGTTAGTCAACACAGAACTCTAACCTGGTCGTATTGTCGTGGATGACTTTGTTTGGATTTTATATATATGCTACCTAAGTACCGTATGGAAAAAGGTCTGGAATTGTTACAAGTATGATAAGAAGTATTGCTCCTTGAGAATGAATCCGTTGGCCATAAGATACGTCCTTGAAAGAAGGTCAACGGACTTGACTGCAATACATATGATATGGTAGAGGAAGTGATCCTTAGTCACTTGAATAAGAGGACTTAATTGTTAGAGAATCTTCATGAACTTGAAAAGTAATTATCAACATTTTTGACGTATGACCCTTTTGCACCTGTAACTATGATCGTCTTGTTCCACTCCGTATGTGTCACGTTAAATAAAAATATATGTACAGTCATCACAGACTTGTGTGCTGCTAGTAAGTGACCAGTTAAACACTACTTGTTGGAGTTCGTTTTGAAGAACATTTTCTGACATTTTTGTTTCTTTGCAACCATTCGCGTAACGAAGTTCTTCACCATTAGAATGAACGACCCAACAAAAGGTCTTTACTGGAATGGAAACCCATCAACAACAGACTGATAAGAGCAAGACTGAGAGGGAGGTTCACCAACACCACAATTATACAATGCTATGCACCAACAAACGACAGCGATGAAGAGATCAAGGACGAGTTCTATCAACAGGTACAAAAAGAAATGGAAACTACACCCAGGTACGATCTCATTATAGTAATGGGAGACCTAAATGCGAAAGTGGGAGCACACAATAATTATAACGAAAGAGTAATGGGAAAATGCGGCAGTGGAACAGCAAATGAGAATAGGGACAAATTAATAAGCTTCTGCAGTATTAACAACCTGGTCATTGGAGGAACACTTTTTCCACTCAAGAAAGTGCACAAGTTAACATGGGAATCACCAAACGGACGAGACAGAAACCAGATAGATCACATAATGATCAATGGCAGATGGAGACATGCACTATAAGACGTGAAAGTAAGAAGAGGCGCAGATGTGGGAAGTTATCATCACCTAGTAGTAGCAAGACTGAAAGTGAAACTCAGAGCTACTGGACCAGTTGCAGTCAAACAGAAAAGATACAACATCACGAAACAGAAGGATCCCATCACCAGAAAAGCTTTCGTGGTCGACGTAAAGAGAAGATATGATATTATCAAAAGCCAGGAAAGAACAGAGACCGATGATGTTGACCAGAGATTCAACACCATCTCAACAATATACAAGGAAAGCAGCAAGTCATGCTTGAGATTCCAGGAAGGAAAGAGCCAAGACTGGATAACACCAGATACACTAAATACCATAGCGAAGAGAAAGGAAATGAAAAGAAAGAAAACAGAAGCTAAGTCTCCCAGGTTAAAGGCAATATATAGTGAACAGTACAGTCAGCTGGACAAGGAAGTTAAACGTCAAACCCGTGCTAACAAAAGAACATTTCTGGATGACCTTGCAAGACAGGCAGAAAAGGCAGCACTGAGAAATGAACAAAGCACAGTATACAAAATAACTAAAATCATCAGTGGAAAACGAGGTGCAAACAATATTACATTAGTAAGAGATAAGCACGGAAATCTCATCACGACAGTAGAGGGACAGGAAACAAGATGGGCAGAGCATTTCAGCGAAACTCTGAATAAAGAAACACCAGAGACACAATTGAATGTTCCTGAGGCTGAAAATGATCTAGATGTTAATACAGACATTCCACGAAAAGAAGAAATCATCACAGCAAATCAAAGGGTTAAAGAATGGAAAAGCTCCTTGCCATGATAACTTAAATGCAGAGCTATTTAAGACAGACCATGAGCTAGCAGCAGAACTATTAGAACTACTATTTGCATAAGTCTGGAAAACAGGGACAACACCAACGGAGTGGAACAAAGGAATAATTGTCAAATTGCCCAAGAAGGGAGATCTTGCAGACTGCAATAATTGGAGAGGAATAACTCTTCTCTGAGTTCCAGCAAAATACTAGGCAGGATAGTTATACAGAGAATTTCAAAAGCAGTAGACCACAAACTGAGGAAAGAACAGGCAGAATTTAGAAAGAACAGAAGATATGTAGATCATATATTTACCCTCAGAAACATTATAGAGCAGTGCTCAGAATGGCAAAGACAGCTGTACATTAATTTCGTTGATTTCAAAAAGGCTTTTGACAGCATACATAGGGACAGTTTATGGAAAATACTGAGGGCTTATGGATATCCAAGCTGCATAGTGTCAATCATAAAAAGCCTCTATGCCAACTTTACGTGTAGCGTTGGGCAGAGCAACCTAACCTTTGAGGTGAAGGCAGGAGTACGACAGGGATGCCTCTTATCAACCACTCTATTTTTAACAGTCATAGACTGGGTGATGCGCCAGACAACAGAGGGCAATCCAAGAGGAATAAGATGGACTACATTTTCTACATTGGAAGATCTGGAATATGCAGATGACATTGCACTGCTAGCACATTCACATCAACCCATCCAGGAAAAAACGGATAGACTTAATAAGTATAGCCAGCAGGTGGGCTTGAACATCAACCTAAAGAAGACAGAGGTCATGACGCTCAATGTGAGCAACCCTGAGCCCATATCAGTAAGGAATCAGCAACTGGTACAGACAGACACCTTCACATACCTAGGATGCATAGTAACACCAGACGGCGGAGCAAGCAAAGACATCAACAACAGAATGAACAAAGCAAGAACAACCTTTTTTAGCCTAAACAACATCTCTCAGTACAGCACAAGCACAAAATTAGGATTATATCAGAGCTGTGTGCTTTCTGTGCTTCTCTATGGTGCGGAGAGCTGGAGAGTTACAGAGAAGGAAATGTCGAAATTGTCCTCTTTTCACACAACATGCCTAAGAAAAATTCTCCGAATCTTTTGGCCGAATACCATCACCAACCAAGATCTGCTTACTCGGAGCAAGCAAGAGGACATGCACACCATCATAGCTGGCAGACGCTGGAGCTGGGTTGGCCATGTCCTCAGAAGAGACCCCGATGCCATCACAAGAACAGCTATGCTATGGACCCCTGAAGGAAAACGAAAGAGAGGCCGACCAAGAACAACTTGGCGGAGGACTGTGGAGGCTGAGATGCAAAGAATGAACAGAGCTGGAGCACTGTACGAAGGATGGCCGCCGACCGAGCAAAGTGGAATCAATTTGTTGTTGCCCTACAAGACGCCACCAGCGTAATGGCCACTGACTGCTTTGACGGTCGGCGGCTAAGGATCAAAGAAAAAAAAGAAGAAGATGATTGACAGAGTGGTTAGTGCAATGGTCTCGCGCAGCAAAGGTGCGAGGTTCGATTCATGGCATCGTCACGGTTCAGTCTACCCAGCATCTACCCATCTGCAAATGGGTACCTGACTTTACTCTCAGGAAAGGAAAGGGAACTTATCATCCCACCTCTGTATGCTGGATCTAGTATAATGAAGTCTCTAACACTTCACTCCCGTACGGCAGCATCTGCTATGGGAGTACCTGTACCGTTTAACTTATGCCGATTTCAGTTACACCATTTCGCATCCCTGCGAAAACCGAGGGTTACCTGTATTCGTTAACTGTTTAAATGAGGGAGATTTGCATCATCCAAGATAACATTTCTAATGCTGGTTACTGAACTGTTTAAATGAGGGAGATTTGCATCATCCAAGATAACATTTCTAATACTGGTTATTGAACTGTTTAAATTAGGGAGATTTGCATCATCCAAAATAACATTTCTAATACTGGTTATTGAACTGTTTAAATGAGGGAGATTTGCATCATCCAAGATAACATTTCTAATACTGGTTATTTAACTGTTTCATTGTTTCTTAGCCTCTTTTCTCACCTTCTGTTTTCTATGTCGTCTGTCTTTCTACATTTCTTCTCTTTTCTTCTACAATTTCTACTGCCTGCCTTTCTATCTATCTATCTATCTATCTATCTATCTATCTATATATCTATCTATCTATCTATCTATCTATCTATCTATCTATCTATCTATCTATCTATCTATCTATCTATCTATCTATCTATCTATCTATCTATCTGTCTGTCTGTCTGTCTGTCTGTCTATCTATCTATCTATCTATCTATCTATCTATCTATCTATCTATCTATCTATCTATCTATCTATCTATCTATCTATCTATCTATCTATCTATCTATCTATCTATCTATCTATCTATCCATCCATCTATCTATCTATCTATCGATTATCTATCTATCTATCTATCTATCTATCTATCTATCTATCTATCTATCTATCTATCTATCTGTCCATCCATCCACCCACCCATCCATCCATCCATCCATAAACCACCCACTCATCTATCTATCTATCTATCTATCTATCTATCTATCTATCTATCTATCTATCTATCTATCTATCTATCTATCTATCTATCTATCTATCTATCTATCTATCGATCGTTTTGGCTGTCTGTCTGCCTGTCTTTAAGCAGTTTTGTTTTCTCCAATAGTTTTTTACCAATGGAATCCTATACTCTTTACGAGCGCAACAATCAAAAATTATTATTTCCATAAATTGTGTAGAAAACATATATACCTCAGATGCGTTTTCGTTAAAATCTATGTTAATCCCCTCCCCCCCCCTTTTTGTGGTTGTGTGTGTGTTTTTTTAATCATCTTGATAAACTGTTTTCCTAACTGTTTATTGCTTATATGTGTTGACTGGATAACGACGACATGTCATGTGACATATTTTAATGAGTTTCTTGTTATTGTCATTCTTTCAAGCTACCTATTCCTATTTTATTTTGATTTTATCTTTTTCTTTAATGTTCAGTTTGCCCTGATGGAGAGGTTGAGTGTCGAAACGTCATGTTTCTGTTCTTGTCTTCTGTAAAACTGACGTATATATGCTTACTGTTATCATGGTATCCCCTTTTTGCACATCATATTAACGCTCACTTATTTAATGCTTAAATGTGCAGTCTGTCGGAAATTTTAATACTCGATCAGTCACTATCTAACAAACAGGACAACAAGAGTACAGGTGCATGGACAGAGTAGCAGAAAGACAACAATTGAGCAAGGTGTCCCACAGGGAGAGTCCTTTCACCCAGACACTTCCTTACATATACACCACTGAAAACTTCAATGGGAATGTACACAATTCACTATATGCTGATGACCTGGCCATGTGGACTTCAGAAAAATACATCCCAAAGCAAGGTTGTGGATGAGGTATTCACTGTTAGATCTCGAAGGTTGGTCGAAAAGGTGGCTAATCAAAATCAATGAACAAAAACAACACACACTATATTTCTATAAAGTCAAACAAACCACAGCAAACAAAACTTCAACTTAATGGGCAAGCAGTGCGAGAAGAAAGAACACCGAAATACCTAGGTATCACATTGGATCCTCGTTTGAAATGAAAAACACAGATAACAAAAACACAGAAGAGAAGAGGACAAAACAGTGCATGGCCATCATGAAAAAATTAGCTGGTACCACATGGGGTGCTGATGAAAACATCCTCAAAAAAACTGTACACAGGCAGAGTCGGGCCTGTTACGGAATATGGCATCACAGCCTGGTCAACGGCAGTTAGGTCACATTTTGATAAAGTAAACAAACTCCAAAATCGAACAGAGCGTATCATAACAGGGGCCCTAAATTCCACGAAAAAAATCAACCATATGGAAAACAGTACAGGGCTACAGCCAATGGAGTATAGACGAGACAACATAATCTTACGAGTACAACAAGCTGAACAGTTTAAGACACTCGAAGGACACCCCATGTGCAAGAGAATAAACAAGCTAGGAAGAGGCAGGCTCAACAAAACTCGGGACACATGCATATACTAGTGGTTCAGCAAAAAATGCAATTTAAAATGGCGCAATTTACAGAAGTGAACGGATTGGCATATGGTAACAACCCACTTCACTCCACGAAAAACTGTTTGGAGATGCCAGGAACCTTGAGCTTACTACCCTTGATAACACCGCTTACACTATACGCGTTAATAATACCATTTAAATTAACCTTATGTTTCTCCCCCAGATAACTGTTTACCTGTGCAAACCTAAAGGATTCTAATCATTACCTAAGAGCAGAGATCTCCTGGCTGGCATTATCTAACAGTCGACGTCTTTTCTGAACATATTTTAGTACTGTGAAGTTTTCTGTGTTATAATCATGCACATTATGGAAATGGCAAACCAGTAACATACATTAATTAAAGACTCAATCATTGTCAAGGTATCATTTGTTCATTCATTACGCTTTGTCTCTATGTAGAGAAGTGATTCCCAACCAGAGGTTCCGCGAGGCGTCGTAGGAAGTGTGACGGTATTGCCTCCCCTGCTTTGCAGTAGTGATCCAACAGTGGCCAAAACTCAAGAGTATCTAATATGGGCCTTCAAAGGTGTCTAATTTCGCACAAGATTACTCTTGGCAGAGATATAGATAGAAGGGTAATGACACTTCTATCACAAATGAGTTTTCACAAGATATTCAGATAAGCGAAAACAATGCTACTTTGGCTTAGCATGTTAATTCTAGAATCTGCCGACAACTTTTGTGAAGAATTAAGCAAGGATTAATTTTAGCTCGTTCAAGCCCTCACCTCTGATTTACTCAGTGGAATTCGTATTATTCCGGTACAGCTCTGTTTAGAGTGTGTGTAGTACATTGACTGAGACAAATATGTAGTACATTTAAAATGATTGAAATCGAAGTTAAATTTGTAAAATTACAAATAACAAAATTTAATAATCACTTAAGTTTTAACAATTTGAAAATAATTGAATAGATTAAAAGCAAAGTTTCATCAGAGATGGATAGTAGAATTTTTCTTAAAGGTTCAAGTGGTAGCTTATATATTGAACTTAACTCAAAGTGGTTGTTTCTACTCATGCTGGGTTGGTTATTTTTACACTGCTCACGCTCGTCGCTGGTCAAGGTTGTAGGGTGTAGCTTGTTTCCCAGAAATGTCAGGGAGAGTCTACGAAAGTTGGTCTCTTGTCTTAAAGAGTAGGCCACTTGTTCCAGAGATAGTACTTTCTGCTGGTACCACCAATAACTATGATAAAGAATAGAACCGAAACGCTCTCCTGAGTATTGCGTTTTCCGACACATAGTTATGTGCCCCCCTCTTCTATTCCACCATCCCATTTAACTCAATATTTACCCTCGATGAGAATTAAATTTAATCCCTCGGGATAAAACTTTTTTTTACATTTTAATTGAATAGCTTTAGCTTTACATTACATTAAAATGAAAAGGTTAATAGTACAGATAGAATATGTTTACATTTACATTTTCACTGATTGAAAAGTGTTCACAATATAAATTGAGTATGTTTTCATTTATGTTTACACTGATTTGAAAAGTGTGAAATTTCCAGTAATTTTAAAGTGAATATGTTTACATAGACATTTACACTGGTTTGAAACTATAAGTATTATAATTAGAATGTACATCATTTCTTTCCCTCCCTGCTCCATATGGAACCTGGGACTCTTTATGCGTTTAGTTCTCTTCAAAAACTGGCAATAAAGCAATCACCAGCCCTTGGCAGTGGTGGTTCAAGAAATCATCATTCTATACGCTGAGGTTGCAAGCCTCAAAAGACTTGGACATCCACAAACTATTTTCACATATTAATATTCACATAGTAATATATATATATATATATATATATATATATATATATATATATATATATATATATATATATATATATATATATATATATATATATATATATATATATATACACGTGTGTTAGTTCACGGGTTAGTAATAAAATATAGATTGTAAAAATCACAACTTACGTCAATCCTGGCTCACAGACATTTTTGCTCAGATGAATAAAAGGCACTGGCAGATGCCTTATTTCACGGGTACTTGGGGTCGTTAATTTTAACTTTAATTCCCTTTCTGACTTTGTGTACCGTTTCCTCTGATATTCCGGTTTTCCTTATTTAAAATGATATAGATTTCCTGGGCTATTTTGTAAGACCTGATAGATTCTCCAATAAAAGGTGTCCGGTCTGATAAAATGGAATTCTGAATTCTAAGCTTCACTCTGGCAAGGTCTGGTTGTGACGTCTTGGCAAGCAATCTTCACAGTAAATTTGACTGACTGAAGTGTCAGGTTATATTTACTGTCCTGCCCCCGCATCTGTTTGTAACGAAGCTAAGAAAGCGCCAATCGTTTCATATCAAAAGGTTGGGGGAAGAGGAGGGGGGGGGGGGGAATTTCAAAATATTCCCGACATGGAAAAATTTTGAACATAATGTAGATGTCAAGTCTTCCGTATATGGTATGAAAATATCCGATGCCCTGGCAGGCGAACTCACAAACACATATGTAAACTCATACGATAAATGTGTTTCAGATGTAACAAATTGTCGTAGATTTTCGATAGGAGAATTAAGACTTGGGTTGGTCCCTTCTGAATAGATTGGAATGAGTGAGAGTCACAGTGTGAGAGTTAGTCGAAGAAATAGATTCCACGAATGAGATGATAGAATAGTGATAGAGGCTGTCTCTGAGATGCGAGAACGTCTTCTCTCTCTCTCTCTCTCTCTCACCTATCTTCTACGACAGATTTTAAGCAGTCAGACAGTCTACCACATATACATATTACCTATATTTCTATCTACTCACGGACACGCACATACACGTGACGACAGTTAAACACACAGACGTGGGAAATCTATAACCATGAATATATATATTATTTGAACGAGCTGACCAACGCACTGATTTAGTTCAAGAGAGATTTTATTATTATCATCTAAAAAAAATCTTCTCACAACACCAAAAATTACATCAAGGAAAAAAAAACATATACAAATAGTCATAAAATTCAAGGAAAATGCTACAAGGATGATAGCCCCGTTATGATCTTAACTCTAGGTTTAGCCCACAGCCCCGTTAGGATGACAGATGATGGCCCAAAGAGTTATAGATGCATGTGGTTAGGGTCTAATATTGTTCCCCTTTGAAGGTATAGACTGACTTTGACAGCAGTATCTATTCTAAAGGAACACGTTACTTAAGCAGCAAATCTCGCCTAAGGAAAAAAACAAATATAACAAGTGAGTGTATTATACAACGAACATCCTTCCGTCACTTTCACTCGGTTCTTTCATCAGGGCCCTGATATACTTACAATCGTGTTGTGGTTTCGCCGGCTGGCGCAAATTTTGGACACTCACACTTTTTATCTGTTACTGTCGTTTAATGAAACAGATCCCAGCTCTGCAGATTTGTTTGTTGGTTTCATCAAAATGGATCGGGGGAGCGTCTGCTTCAGGCGATAGTTATTTCAGACTAAAGTTAATGTCACTTGACTCACGAGGTAAGAATTAGGCTTAAACGAGCACAAAATGTCAGAACAAGAAGTTTCCCTTAATTAGGAAGATGACCGGTGGACAACTTCTCTCAAACAGAAAATCTTAGTTCCCCACTCACTTGTCAACAATGTCGGAAAGTTAATGTTATTGATTGTAATTATTCTCGCCGCCAGGCAGAAAATTTACGTAGAGTTTATGGAAGAAATTAAGATCTGGTTCACAGGCCCAGTATTGATCATTACAGTCTTTGAAAACCCGTTAGTGGGATATAGTATTTCTGTCTAACTCTGTTTGCATATGCACTGTCAGATCAGTGTTACTTGAGAAAACCCACGTGGTTCAAAATAAGGACTGTCTATTTCTTCACAAGTATAAACTCTTATTAAATGCTGGTAAAGTTCGGGTCACCCCAGTATTTCACTCAAACACAGAAGTACTAAGAACTTAAACCACTTCGACCAAACTAAAGGCCATCTCTATTAACAGAGATTATTTAGAAATCGAACGAAGGCTAGTTCTGTCTTTACTGCGAAGTTACTGAGTGAGAATGAAAATAAAGTTTCAAACTCGGGCCAATATCTTAAAATCAGACAAAGGGCCCCAACTTATTTCGCCAAGCGAAATTATCTCCCCTACTCCCAACATTTACGTCAGCTTAACGCGTGTCGTAACTGCCACCTACTGACCGAGATGTACGCGTGTCAGCTTCAAATCCCAGACAGCCTGTCTGCGGTGCGGAACGATTTTTCACGCTACGCCAGGTTTTTCTAACGAAAAACCTCATGCGTTTCTGCAAACTGTAGACAGCTGTCTCGTTCCTGCACTGTGAGGATGCCGGGTTTGACACCTTACGCGAGTGTCAGGTGAAAAATGGTAGACCAAAAGTCTGCTCTATGTCCAGCGAAACGAATTTTTCGCACATTCTCGTCTACCTGCGCGACTAAGTAATAGAATTACGTATCCCAGTATGAGAAAAAAAAAAAGGTAAAGTTTGAGAATACTGAAGAAAATATTTTTCGCAACCGAGTGATGCGAAAAATACAGGAAAAACAAGTACGGAAAGATAATAAAATAAAAGGATTTGGGTGAGAGAATAGGAAGAAGATGTAGGCAATTTAATGATATAAAGACCTACGTGACAGGACGTCCCCCCTTTAAGATATGGAAGCACTCCATGTCTACGTTATGGAATTAAATTTCCTATAACCGTAGCTTCGGGGTGTCTGTCTTCTTCCCTCTCATCTTCCCCCTCCCTCTCTGTCCAATTCCTACTCAAGTCTCTTCCCCAAAGTTTCCTTCCTCTGGAATGTCTCCCATGCGCGCTTGAAAGAGCGTTGCCGCTTCTGACATTTTTGAAAGATTTCCTGTGATAGCGGTGGAATATCCCTGCCACTATCATCATCTTCGTCAGCTCTGGCGATCGTCAGGAGATGGTCGGAGGTTGGCACTGGTCTTTCCAAGTATCTCTTTAAGAGATTTAAATGGAAAACCTTCTCCTTTCCTTGAATAGAGATCTGGTAGTTAGCCTTAGAAATCTTTTTCAGGACGGTAAACGGCCCTTGCCATCCGATCTTCAGTTGGTTGTTTCCGGTAGGGAGTAACACCAAAACTTCCTCTCCTGCTTCCAGTTCTCTTTCTTTCGCGACTTTCCTGTATCGGTTAGCGTGCTTTGTGCGTGCTCGCTTAAAGTTAGTCGTTGCTAGGTCCCACCCTAGTTTCAACCTTTCCTTCAAAACCGACACATATTTACTTGCTGAGACAACTGTCTCATCCGCCTTCTCGTCTGTCAGAGACTGAAGTAAGGCTTCAAGCGGGCCCTTAATGGGTCTCCCGAATAAGAGTGTAGCTGGCGGAAATCCTGTGGAAGTATGAGGAGATTCTCTGTAGCCAAATAATGCTGCAGGAATACAGAGATTCCCAATCTTCAGGTTTCACTTGTGCCAGCTTACTTAGCATTATGTTGAGGTTTCCATTAACACGTTCCACGAGCCCATTTCCGGCCGGAGTATATGGCTTAGTGTGGATGTGTTGGGTCCTCAAGATCTTAACGATCTCATCCATCAACAGGTTTCGGTATGGGGATCCGTTATCCGTCAACACTTGTTGAGGGAATCCAAACCGAGTGAAAATCTGCACGAGGGCTTCTGCGACATGCTTGGCATCTGCGCATGTTAGCGGGATAGCTTCTGCCCATAAAGTGCATGTATCGACTAAGGTCAGGATAAACCTGTTCCTTCTTTTAGTCCTTTCTAAGGGTCCTAAAATGTCGATCACAACCCGTTCGAATGGTGTTCCCACTATTGGCATTTCACCCAAAGAGACTGGGGGTTTCCGTTGCTTGGGTGGTACACGTTGGCACTGGGCACAGGATTTGACGTACCTGATAATATCAGTGTTTACTCCTGGCCACCAATAATGAGTGGTTATACGTTGCTTTGTGGCGTTCTGTCCCATATGTCCGCTGAAGGGAAGAGAGTGCCCCATTTCTAGGATTTGGCTTCTGTACTGTTTCGGTACTAGGAGCTGGTTGTAACCTTGGTCAGGCTTGCCCGTTCTCCGATAAAGTACGCCATCCTTAGAAAAAATGTCCCCGTGCTGGTTGGGTTCCTTAGCCATGGGCAGTTTCCTAAAGCAGGGTGCCAAAGTAGGGTCCTTGTATTGCGCTTCTTTAAGTTCCATGGGTAACAAATTAGGCGCAGGCTCCCGTTCCTTCTTGGTTTGCCCTCTTGTAGTTACTGCTGCCACAATCGGCTCTTCCGGTTTCCCAATACACACGTATCTCCCGCCGAGTATGACTGGGTAGATGGGATCATCCATAACAGCCGCTTTGATCACGCCTCTGACAAAGTCAGAGTGTATCTCCACCAATGCGATGGGAAGCGCTGTAGGTGCCTCACTCTTACGAACTCCACAAAGTTGGACGGTCTCTGCTGTCTCTTGACCGGGTTTGACCAGGTTTCTGGCAACAATGCAATCATAAGAAAGCCCCGTGTCAAATAAGCAAGAAGTTTGAGAACCGTTCAAAGTAACAGTAACTCGCGTTGAGGGTCCACCCCCAACAGGTTGGGAATCACTGTCAATAATTCCACCTTGCGAGACTGTTAATAAGCATCCGATGCGTTTCGGCTCGGTGTGCTCGGTCTGATCATATGTCCCGTGCTCAGGGGTTCTCCCTTTGCCACCTTGTCCTTTCTGGCTGCGCTGCCATGTAGGGCGGTCGGGTTGATCAGACTGTTTGGGGTGGTTGGGGTACTTGTTCTTGTAGAACTTGGATTTTTCAGGAGGGGGGTTTTGAGGTCCAGTTTCTCTGTGGTTATTCTGATTCGAAGCATGAGAAGGTTGATCTAGATTATTTTTCCGAAAATGCTCCTCTGTCGGTTTCCGCTTTGTGGCCGGTAGTTCAGCCAGCGCATTATGGTAACGCTCAGACTTTTCTAAAATGTCTTCAAGTTTTTCCGCCCCCTGCTCAGCTAGAAATCTCCTGGTATCAGCAGACAAAGTGTTCTTTATTTGTTCTGTTAAAACAAATTCCTCAAGACCTTCATAGGTAGAGGGGAGCTGCGAGAGCTCAAGGCACTTTGTCAAATATCCCTTTAGACGGGAAGAGAACTGGTGAAAAGATTCAGAATTCTCCTTTCTGCTGTTGCGAAACAGTTGCAAAAACCTGCGAGCGTTCATTTCAAAGCGCTCCAGTAACGCTTTCTTCAACAGATCATAGTTGTCTTGTTGGCTGCTTTCCAGTTTGGCGTAAACATCATAAGCAGAACTTTTCAAAGCCTGGGAAAGCTTCATGTTCCAACGCGACCTCTCTAAACCGTACAGAGTTGCAATTTTCTCAAATTTTTCTAGCCAAGTGTCAATCTTCTCATTTGGACAAGGGAAAGATTCTAGAGCAAAAGACATAGCAGTGAGATGAGTAGATTGAGTGTTAGAAGGATCAGTTAAGGAAGAATGAGGAGAAGACTCTCCATTGCTGGAGGTAGAGGCAGCACCACGACTTTGGAATTCTAGAGTTTTAAGAGCCAACTCATGCTGTCTCTCTTCTCTCTCCTTATCATGCTGTCTCTCCCTCTCCTTCTCTCTTTCCTGATGCTGTCTCTCCTTCTCTTTCTCTCTTTCCTCATGCTGCATCCTGCGAATTTCCATTTCCTCGTCCATCTTCTTCTGCTGTAAAGCTTCGGCTGCTTCTTCTTTCCTCCTTAGTTCTTCTTTTTCCTCTTTAGCTTCGGCTGCTTTTCTCTCCGCGTCATATCTATCGAGTTCGTCTCTGACAAATGCTTTCGCTTCCTCTCCTTCCAGTCCCTCCTCTCTCGCTTCGTCCCTGAGGAGTTGTCTAAGCTTTGCCCTCTCGGCCATATTATGTCAGTGACTGAGACTAGTGGAGAAATAAACTAGGAAAAAGGATACACTAGTTCCTACCACTTACGAGAAAAAATTTTCAAAAATTCAACAGATGATATCCTTAACCCTGGGATACCTCCTCCAAAGATAAAAATCTAACTATCGCTGCTATTAATCGGCAATAAAGCACCTAATGCAAAACACGACTACGCCAACTAAATGGTAGTTAAGATTACTTCTGAAAAATAAGTTGCTACAGTGGAAACAAAATAATTATAGAGAAAAATAATCCCTTAATTTAATCCACTATCAAGTTTACCCCTGAAGACAGTTAGGGTGAGGGAGGCAATTAATCTGGACAAATAGTCCGAAACGGACTCCTTAACTTTAGTTCAAACACCTTCCTGCTTCAGAACCCTTGTGAATGTTATACACTCACCAAAACTTTACCAGCGTTTAGTATTACAAAATCATTAATTAACATGTATTCCGACAAAATCAACCTGTAAACCAAATGTATAATGCTTCTTAATGCTGTGGAAAAAACTTATCAGTTTGTGTGGTCAGCACGCCCGTAAACAGATCGTTAGTCTAGGGGATAAATTATTATAAAATAAAACTCACAAGACAATCACACTCTTACTCTATTACAGAATAAAGAATCTTAAGTACAAAATCCAGATAGAGGAGTCCACGTTTGTCGTACTCGTCTTCCTATTCTAAGTTCAAAAATCCTTCGGACGAGACCACATTTGTCGTATCGTCTCAGGATTTTGGGTTCAATTCCCGGTAACGAGCAACCATTTGTCGTATCGTCTCAGGATTTTGGGTTCAATTCCCGGTAACGAGCAACCATTTGTCGTAGATTTTCGATAGGAGAATTAAGACTTGGGTTGGTCCCTTCTGAATAGATTGGAATGAGTGAGAGTCACAGTGTGAGAGTTAGTCGAAGAAATAGATTCCACGAATGAGATGATAGAATAGTGATAGAGGCTGTCTCTGAGATGCGAGAAAGTCTTCTCTCTCTCTCTCTCTCACCTATCTTCTACGACAGATTTTAAGCAGTCAGACAGTCTACCACATATACATATTACCTATATTTCTATCTACTCACGGACACGCACATACACGCACATACACGTGACGACAGTTAAACACACAGACGTGGGAAATCTATAACCATGAATATATATATTATTTGAACGAGCTGACCAACGCACTGATTTAGTTCAAGAGAGATTTTTTTATTATCATCTAAAAAAAATCTTCTCACAACACCAAAAATTACATCAAGGAAAAAAACATATACAAATAGTCATAAAATTCAAGGAAAATGCTACAAGGATGATAGCCCCGTTATGATCTTAACTCTAGGTTTAGCCCACAGCCCCGTTAGGATGACAGATGATGGCCCAAAGAGTTATAGATGCATGTGGTTAGGGTCTAATATTGTTCCCCTTTGAAGGTATAGACTGACTTTGACAGCAGTATCTATTCTAAAGGAACACGTTACTTAAGCAGCAAATCTCGCCTAAGGAAGAAGCAAATATAACAAGTGAGTGTATTATACAACGAACATCCTTCCGTCACTTTCACTCGGTTCTTTCATCAGGGCCCTGATATACTTACAATCGTATTGTGGTTTTGCCGGCTGGCGCAAATTTTGGACACTCACACTTTTTATCTGTTACTGTCGTTTAATGAAACAGATCCCAGCTCTGCAGATTTGTTTGTTGGTTTCATCAAAATGGATCGGGGGAGCGTCTGCTTCAGGCGATAGTTATTTCAGACTAAAGTTAATGTCACTTGACTCACGAGGTAAGAATTAGGCTTAAACGAGCACAAAATGTCAGAACACGAAGTTTCCCTTAATTAGGAAGATGACCGGTGGACAACTTCTTTCAAACAGAAAATCTTAGTTCCCCACTCACTTGTCAACAATGTCGGAAAGTTAATGTTTTTGATTGTAATTATTCTCGCCGCCAGGCAGAAAATTTACGTAGAGTTTATGGAAGAAATTAAGATCTGGTTCACAGGCCCAGTATTGATCATTACAGTCTTTGAAAACCCGTTAGTGGGATATAGTATTTCTGTCTAACTCTGTTTGCATATGCACTGTCAGATCAGTGTTACTTGAGAAAACCCACGTGGTTCAAAATAAGGACTGTCTATTTCTTCACAAGTATGAACTCTTATTAAATGCTGGTAAAGTTCGGGTCACCCCAGTATTTCACTCAAACACAGAAGTACTAAGAACTTAAACCACTTCGACCAAACTAAAAGCCATCTCTATTAACAGAGATTATTTAGAAATCGAACGAAGGCTAGTTCTGTCTTTACTGCGAAGTTACTGAGTGAGAATGAAAATAAAGTTTCAAACTCGGGCCAATATCTTAAAATCAGACAAAGGGCCCTAACTTATTTCGCCAAGCGAAATTATCTCCCCTACTCCCAACATTTACGTCAGCTTAACGCGTGTCGTAACTGCCACCTACTGACCGAGATGTACGCGTGTCAGCTTCAAATCCCAGACAGCCTGTCTGCGGGGCGGAACGATTTTTCACGCTACGCCAGGTTTTTCTAACGAAAAACCTCATGCGTTTCTGCAAACTGTAGACAGCTGCCTCGTTCCTGCACTGTGGGGATGCCGGGTTTGACACCTTACGCGAGTGTCAGGTGAAAAATGGTAGACCAAAAGTCTGCTCTATGTCCAGCGAAACGAATTTTTCGCACATTCTCGTCTACCTGCGCGACTAAGTAATAGAATTACGTATCCCAGTATGAGGAAAAAAAAAACCCAAGGTAAAGTTTGAGAATA
This sequence comes from Oreohelix idahoensis, assembly GCA_024509875.1. Lineage (NCBI taxonomy): Eukaryota > Metazoa > Mollusca > Gastropoda > Stylommatophora > Oreohelicidae > Oreohelix > Oreohelix idahoensis. Next base: position 724,309 of record JAMPIV010005127.1, on the reverse strand, counting down.
CTGAAGAAAATATTTTTCGCAACCGAGTGATGCGAAAAATACAGGAAAAACAAGTACGGAAAGATAATAAAATAAAAGGATTTGGGTGAGAGAATAGGAAGAAGATGTAGGCAATTTAATGATATAAAGACCTACGTGACACAAATTCATAACTTTCTCAGAATGTAATCTATTCGCAGACGGGTAATCTCGTTATCTGTCCCACGCTCTGGCCTTTATCAACGATTCAAGCAAACACGCTGGCGATTGTAGGGCTAATCTGTAGCGGCCAAGCTTTGGTACACAAGAATTACCAACTTGTCTGACGTTCAATATTACCTCCGCCGCTCCTTGCAAATGTGATGTGTTTATCATCAACAAGGAGTGTCAAATGTTTGAACAAACAAACTCTCTGCTACATAGCAAACAGAAAGAAAAGGGTTCGACCTTGGAAAATCTTACTTACTTCGTCGTTCCCCTTCTACAGTGAGGTGTAGAGGTTTGGAAAAGAGAGCACCAGACTATCGTATCGGCTGTCTTCCTCCTGGCGTGGTTCCATTCTAGTCCTCGGTCCTTCAAAGAGTGTCTAATGTTGTCCTCCCAGCGAACTCTGGGTCGTCCTGGGGGTCTAGATCCGTGGCTTTTTGTTTCCCATGCTTTTCGTGGTAGCCGATTGTCTCCCATTCTGCAGACATGGCCAAACCATCTTAGTTGGGACTGTTCTACTTGGGTCTGCAGGGGGTGGATTTTAGGCCTTGACGTATCGTCTGGTTGCGGACCATGTCTCTTATTGTTACTTCAACCACCTTCCTCAGATACCTCATTTCTGAGGTTTGGATCTGGCTTTTGTGGGTTGTAGTCATTGCCCATGACTCGCATCCATATGTCAAGACTGGGACATAGGTGGAGCGGTATACAGCTATCTTCGTTTTCCTACCAACCTCTCTCTTGCTGAGGAATCCTCGATTTATGGCCTGAAAAAGTCTCCCAGCTGCTGCTTTTCGAGTGGCCACCTCTTCTTTGATGCCTCCTTTCGGTCTATAATAGCTCCGAGATATTTAAAGTAGTCGACCTGCTCCAGGACCTGTTTTTCCAGCTTAATCTGATGTCTTCTTTCTTCTCGTGATATCACCAAGGATTTTGTTTTAGAGCTGCTTATGACCATCCCTCTCTTCTCCAGCTCTTCCTTCCATACTTGCAGGTTGGATTGGAGATGTGCCTCTGATTTAGCAATGAGGGCAACATCATCAGCAAATGCCAGCTCTGAAATACATACCTGTCTCATCTTCCAGTACCCCACTGAATACTTTCTTGTTCTCTCCTTACATGCCTTGATAACATCGTCCACGAGGAGTATGAAAATCACGTAAATAAAATCAGTACAAAAATGTAACTGATTACAGCCGTCGTGAAAAAGTGTTCGGAAAAAGGTGGCCCCAAAAATCCATCTCGTGAAAGTGGGTTCCGCTAGGCGTGGTACGGGATTCTGCGAGATCTCGTGAATAAAATAATAAAATTTGAAATAATATAAAATAAATAGGAAATGTTTATCAAGCGATTGTCAATACTAAATTAGTTTTCTTGCGCTCACTAATTCCTGATTTGTTTGCTCATTGAGTATGTAAGGTTATTGGGAAAAGGATGGAACGGAAAGTCGAGTTCTGTACCTGACAACTGGAGGAACTCTCGCCAAAACTTTATGGAAGTTATGTCCCTTGATGTAGAGTAAGTTAACTGTTTTATCCTACAGACGCCTCAGCAAAATCAATCACTTTTCTGGTCTTTTCTATGTTGCTTGATTTCTTGAGGATTTTTTTTAAAATTCAAAGCTTCATAATTAAGCAACACGTCCGTTTTAGAAGACATTTAAAAGTGGTTCGGTCGCTCTCACTGACGTCGAATAGTTCATTACCCTTCAGTTGCCTAAGAAGCAAAGGTCTACAAAGAATTCAAAGCAAGCCTTCCTGTTCTTTGCCATCCTTTCAAGTTCTCTCCATGTCTCCTTTATCCCTCTCTAGCTTGTCCCACCTCTCTTCTCCGTGTATTGCTTGGTTTTTCTCTAACTCGCTTACCCTGGGGATCCCAGAACAAGGACTGTATTGTAATGCTATAATCAAGTTTCCTCAATGTGTTTCCTGTCCATCGTCAGCGTCTTTTTTCTCACCTCTTTTTCCACTGGCAGCTATTATGATGTTCAGAATGATTTATGTCACAGAGTGATTTATGTCACAGAGTGATTTATGTCACAGAGTGATTTCACAAGCTTTGTTTAATATGTATTACCGTCAGTTCTTATTTGGGAGATTTGTAAACTTCGCATGTTTATATACGAACAAATCAGCGTAGCAACAAATCAGCGCTTTTAACGTGTCTACGTGTATTTGTTAAAACCTAGATAAAATTAAATCCATGTAACAGACTTTTCATAGGAAGGATTTCTATGCATTGGGTTCGTCCATATTTGACGTAATGCAGTGAGAGTTGGGAAGGAGCTCAACATTTTGTGACGCTGTGTGACGATAGACGAAGGGGGTTGGGGGGGGGGGGGGGGGGGGGGAAAGAAGGGGGGAGGGTTAAGAAATATGACGTCACACACAAAAAATGGTTAAAATTGCGTGACGTCATATGTGGACGACCCATTTTTGAAAACGTTTGGTATGAGTTCGCAAACTGTAAAGGTTGAGAAACACTGCAGTTGAGCATAAGCCTCCAAAAAAGCCGGCACCAAAGCATTCAGTTGCCATCCCAATGCACAACTTTATATTAGTCGCTCTTACGACATGTCAGAATTAGTGGTCGTCCTATTATTTCTTCGTTTCCTTAGAGATCCCACAAGAATTACCACGGGCAATATCGTTAATGAATGTTGTCTGTCTTTATTTCGCTTTTGTTAGCAATAGCCTTTTAATGTTTTGACCTTATATGTGTGATACCACCACCTGATGCATTGGGGTAAGATCTGCGATTCGGAACCTCATAAACATACAAATCGAGAGGAGCAAAAAAGATGAAATGACAGACATATAAAAATAGTGATGAAGAGAACAAAGTCTGAGAAAATCTTCTTCTTCTTCTTTGATTCTCATCTGCCGACTGTCAAAGCAGTCAGTGGCCATCACGCCTGGTGCGTCTTGTAGGACAGCAACAAGCTGCTTCCACTTTGTTCTGTCGGCGGCATTCCTTCGTACAGTGCCCAAGCTCTGGTTCATTCTTTGCATCTCGGCATCTACTGTTCTCCGCCAAGTTGTTTTTGTTCGGCCTCTCTTTCGCTTTTCTTTGGGGGTCCATAACATAGCTGTTCTTGTGATGGCACCAGTGTCTCTTCTGAGGACGTGACCAATCCAACTCCTGCATCTGCCAGCTGTGATGGTATGCATGTCCTCTTGGTTACTCCGAGTAAGTAGTTCTTGGTTAGTGATAGTATTCGGCCAAAGAATTCGGAGAATTTTCCTTAGGCAGATTGTGTGGAAGTAGGACAGTTTCGACATTTCCTTCTCTGCACCTCTCCAGCATTCCGCATCATAAAGAAGCACAGAGGGTACACAGCTCTCATATAATTTTAATTTGGTGTTTGTGCTGTAGTGGGAAGACTTCCAGATGTTGTTGAGACTAGCAAGTCTGGTCTAAAATTAATCTCAGGATATCATCAAACTCCATAATTCTCGCCGTTTGTACATCGGTCACATCTAAGGGATGCAACTGTGGTTGAAAGTTGGACATTAATTGTATTGTTTCCTTTATATGTACTCTCCCGACAATAGTAACACTCAACGAAGAAAAGTCGGTGTAGAACCCAGTTTAATCCCGGAAACTGATTTAACTCATCATTTTGTTAAAAATAACCTTAAAATGTAAGTTTTTGATTGTTTCTTCAAGACAAAATTTTAATTTAAAGTTTTGCAGACTCATTATTATGGATCAAAATGATAAGATGGCTGCAAAACGAGCTGCAGATGCTAAGAGGAAGGGACGATCGCGTCAATTATTGACGGGTTATAGCTAGTTCTTGTATATTACGACAAGATCACTAACGGAGAACTCGTAGCGCACCAGACAAAAACAAGTGGAACAAGAGATCGGGACAATATGTTGACATTAGATACAACAGACACTGAAAACAACTATGTGATAGTATTGCAAAGCAGTCCTTATTCTGCAATTCTCTGGTTAAGATAAATAGAAGGAACCAGAAAAACACATGGAAAAGAGAAATGGAGGACTTAAAAGGGATAATGAAGGCGTGGGAAGGTATTGACTGGATGGCACATGATAGGAAGATTTGATATGAGTTTGTTGAAGGCCAATGCTGCACAGGGATTGAAGGGTAATTATAACGGTGATGTTCGTTAACATGTAATCCACAAAGGACGAGAACTATGGAAGGAATGGCCTTTAATAAACGAAAAATCTCGGGCTTGACCGATAGCAAGAGCGAATTTTCAGGAACTTGCAAAGGACAGAAAACGCAAGATGCCCCAAAAATAGAACACACTGAAGAGCTACTGTTGATAATCTTTTTCTAAAAGCGTTTCTTCTCCTTCTTCTTTTTCTCCTTCTTCTTCTTCTTCTTTTTCTTCTTCTGCTTCTTCTTATGTTTCTTCTTCTTCTTCATAAACTTTGAGACGTCATCTTGAATAAGAAAGCGGTTGTCAGTATCAGGTTGTCGGTACCTTGAAAGAATTTATCCAGAAGTGATACTGGTGAAGGTGACATGTGCTTTCTCTGTTCTCCATATGATGGGCAATTTTGCAGCAGCCGTTCAGCTGTCATTTTATCAGTGCCACAACCACATTCATCAGTAGTTCCTATCTTTAGCTTGTTGAACAGGTGGTATCTCAATCTGTTGTGGTCTGTACAGAGTCTGAAGATTACCACTTGTTATTTTGGTAATATGCATCGTTCTTGTGGTAAAAGCGTTTAGTAATTTAGTGAGCAAAAAAGATGGTTGACTAGAGATAAGAACATATTAATATTTATTGTTTGCTTAAATTTCCCAAATTTGGCGAGTAACAATAAATACTGTTATAACAAAGTTTCTGTTATATGTTTCTTTGTTTGTTTGTTTGGTTTTTTTTTTGGGAGGGGGGTTAACCTATAATTTGTTTGTTAAGCTTATCGTTTGAACTGAAGAACGTAAATTCAATTTTTTAAATTATTTGTTTTTAATTTTAGCAGTGTTTTATTAATATTTCACACAACTTCAAATGAACTTATTGTTATTACTACTATAATACTACTACTACTACTACTACTTTAAAAATAATAAACACTGATTTTTTTTTTCTTCTGAAAAAAGTGGTGTGTAGTACCTTTACATTACCTCCTTTCATTTTCTTCAGGTCTCATCCAACACTTAGCTTCATTTCCTGATGTCTTAATGCAACTGATTCTTCACTTCTTTACTGCTCCATGCAACACTTCGCTTATTTTTTTCTCTGTCCCATACAACAATTTCTTCATCTTACTGTCTCACGCAATACTCCCTTTGTCTTCTTATTTTATCATACAACATTTCCTTCATTGTATCATTCTCATCCAATATTACCATTTTTTTCATTTGGTCTAATATATTTTCCTGCACTGTGTTAATGCCCTATCTCTTTATTTCGTGCTATCTACCATCTTTTCGACAACTTAAAGAGAGGAACTACCGATTAGTGTAACTGTGGCACCGATAAAATGACTGTTGAACATCTGCTTCAAAGTTGCCAATCATACGCGGAACAGAGAAAGCGCACGTGGCCGACACCAGTACCATTCGTGGAAAAGCTCAACGGAGATGCATATAGCCTCAAACTGACTACTGCTTTTTTTGAAAACTTTCAGGTAAACGTCTGAGAGTTTACGAAAAAGAAGAAGAATCGTGAATAACCACACTGCCAACTCAGAACCACAAAAATAGAGCTTCATGGACACTGTCACGACAACTACGCAATTATAGACTAAAGCACCGGGTAATGACCCAAGCTAATTTTAGACGTAATCACTATTATAACAAGCATATTCACCAGTAAAGGCCTGAAACACAAGACAAGGGCCGCAGTACTGTGTCTAAGAAATCATAGGGGAGAGAGAGACCGAGAGAGAGATAGAGAGAAATACAGAGAGAGATAGACATAGAGAGATGGAGAGGGATAGAGAGAGAGACAGAGAGAGATAGATAGTGAGAGAGATAGAGAGACAGAGAGAGATAGAGAGTGAGAGAGATAGAGAAAGACAGAGATAGGTAGATAGAGATGAGAGAAAGAGAGACTTGAAACTTAAAGGACCAGGACAAAGTATTTGGGCAACTTTGAAACTTAAAAGTAAACCCGCATTTTTAAATACAAAGACTGGAGACCTAAGGAATCAAATCACCCGTCATAAGAGGAATTCTAAAATTTCCCAGACCAAGTGATTCGAAAGCATCAAACCTAAGTTGCTGTGTCCATTCTAACTGTGCCAGGAGATTGTAGATCCCATTTGGGTTCGTGGAACGAAGCTATCAGACTGTTCGTGGAACGAAGCTGTCAGACTGTTCGTGGTACGAAGTTGCAAGACAAAAGTTTTGACGCCACTAGTAGTGAGTAAAAAAGCAAGGATTCAACACTAACCACCTACATTGGACGAGTTGTGTGAAGTGCCCTCATCACAGAAGAATTGACCAAACCACGGCTGCAGGACTCACTTATACCAGCTAAGTTCTTGTAAAAGGAACCAGCAAATGGACCATTGTTTTTATTAATCCTCAAACCAAGTCTCAGTGAAGACAATTTTATTTACATCTAAAATTCACTATCATTCCATCGTTGTTTTAACCTGTTAAAAACTAATTGTCAAAACTTCTGCGTCCTTTCAAGTAAGTTGTTGAATAGTACAAAGTTGGAAAGGCAAGGCTTGCAATGATGCTACGTGAGTCAGCAGATGACGTGGTTAAGTCCATTCAGCCCACACTGAAAACGGGAAGGAAGTGGAGAGTAGAAGATGCTGTTGATGCTGCACAAGAGTCGCTCAAACTGAGGGAGGTAATCGGATACACACAAACGAGTAGACTGGGATTTGGTCATGGAGACATCCGCTGGTGGTCCAAGGCATCAAGCAGGGAGCGCAGAGACATGGTAGTTCAGGAGATACGAGGATCTGAGAATGATAAGAGGTTGCAAAAAGCAGTGCAGCAGGCTTAACAAGGCCAATGGACTACATGGGAAGGAGCCCTGCAAAGGTCCTTGACATGGAATGATTTATGGCATATGGCACCTCTTAGGCTCAGCTTCGTTGTTAGATCAACGTATGACCTTCTGCCATCGGCCACAAACCTTGTGAGATGGGGAAAGTCGGATGATGAGCAGTGCCCCCTGTGCCATGAGAGGCAGACACTTGAACAAGTGCTCTCAGCTTGCAAGGTGTCATTAGGGCAAGGGCGATACACATGGCGCCACAACAAAGTGCTAAATGAGCTGGCTGCGACAATAGATCTGGCAAGGATGAAGGCGAATAGCAATGTCAGGCCGAACACCGCAAACACATACTTTCTGAGAACAGGAAAGTCAGCACATCCAAAACCGAGTAAATCAGGTGCAGAGTTTTTTTTTTTTTTTTTTCGTACGCCCGTGGCGAGGCGAAATCTCAGGTTATTACTATGTCTAACCTGACATTGATTTTACGTGAGTATCCCTTTTTACTTGTACAGAGACAGGTGTCCCTCGCCATTCAGGCAAATACTCTCCGATTTCGGAGGTACCCATTGCAGCTGGGTCGGCTCAGGAGCCGCCAATCCCTGGTGGACAACACTCCTTCAAATGTCTCGCCAGGTCTCGAGTTAATCCAGTCCAATTCCCGGTCGACGAAAAATCCTCAAATGCCGTCGCCCGGGTTTGATCCTGAATCACCCGGTCGCCAGAGCGGTGTTGTAACCACTACGCTAGTGCGGCTCCTAGGTGCAGAGTTGAAACGGGTGATTCCTTCGGTTATCATTATTGTTTGAATATTACAATCAGTCTCTTGACTTGTTCAATGTTAGTTATTTTATTGGTTAGCTCTGACAATCTAAGAAGTCCCTTCGAATTCTGATTTGCATAATTTACAATAATTGATTTTTCTTATGAAGAGTTCATCGTGCTGATAAATATAAACATTGAACAGCTGCGGAACCAAACCCGTAACGTAATGAAGTTATCAAGCCTTCAGTTTGAGTCCACATGTATTGGCTTTTTTTCACATATACAACATCCAACATTTCATAATCTTCATATACAGTTCATTATAATAAGAAATTCCAAGTAATACAAGTAAGTATCCGTCCGTGTCAAAATAATATGTCAGATGAACATCATGCTGTATACATGCGCTGCTGTAATCAGACAGCCAGAAATGAGCGCATGAGTTCTCGACAGCTACAAAGTGAATCATATTCGATTTTCCTTCCATAATTCAGTTTACATATAAATCTCATAATTCATACTATTATCCGAACTGACCCTGAGTTCTATATTGAATTCATACTTATGGCTATATACTAAAGCCTCTCATTGGAAGGAATACAAGACACGACTTCTCTGCTCGACAGACAGCATAAAAAGGGAATTTTAGCATGTATTTCGCGTTCAGTAGTCCGTAAAATATCAACATATTCTATTAATGCTATTGACCTCCAAATTTGCGCACTGCCAACCCCAGCAGCCGCCGTCATTTAAAATAACGCCGTAACAAGAGTACCATCTCTCGTCGACTGTGCAAATGACTGGGAGATGGCGGTAGACCTACCTGGATGAGGGAGGGGCATATCCAGAGGGTATCAGGAAATCTTGAAGACGGCCGGATATAGTGCTGCATTCTTCATCATCGCACCGTGCCATTTGAATCCAGATTGGAAGAGCAACATTTGTTCAAAGCGGCCAAGTATAGTGATCTGGTCGCGGATCTGAGACACGATGGGTTCACTGCAAGGGTCATGGCTATTGAGGTGGGTGCAAGAGGGCTCGTGGCTGCATCAATGTATGATTTATTGAAACTGTTGGGGCTAAGAAGACAGTCGAGAACAAGGGCACTGAAGAGGCTTAGTGAAACTGCGGAAAAGGCATCATGCTGGCTGTGGAACAACCGTAATGGGCTATGGAACTCGGGACAATAAATTATATCCCCACCTGCGTTACAGGAAACATCTGGAACGTGGAAATTTTTCTAAGTCCGTAATGCATTGAGTTTTTCGTTGTATTGAGGAAGGGACAGTGGCTTACACGCAACACGCGGCGCAAATTATATGAGATGTCGGGCGCAAGGAGACTTCAGTTGCTAGCGTGCATTGGCTTCAAGCTTCTTTGGCTTTGCGCAGGTGGGTCAGTGTCTGTCCCTAGTCGGGGTGTGCTGTGGCACAAAAGTTTGTTTTCAATATAAGGGTTGCTTTCACAATTGCCTCCGGCTGACAGAATTGTGGATTTTAAAGCTGCAACCAAGGTGGAGTTGGTTCATTTTCTACCTATGACAACAGGAGGCAGAGACACCTGGGAATCATGACTCAGGGTCCCCCCCCCAGAGTGTAAAGGAGTATACAGGGCCGAAGCACTTGTATGACGGGGGGACCCTTCTGATGATCAGATTGCCTCCTGTTGTATCGCTCTGAATAGAGTTTCCTATCTTAATTGATTATTACATTTGTTACATGTTATTTTAAAACAAAACAATCATAGTTGATTCAGTTATTATAGGTATGAAAGCAAACGTATGAACAAGACTCTTTAACATGCTCCTATATACATCTAGACATATATTTACATCTATAGAGCAAATACTTATAAAATAATTTTGCTGGATTTACACCACCTGGGATCTTGAACGGGCTAAAACAATTGCTTAATTCTTCACAAAAGGCGACGGTTCAGATATATCTTAATAGTGCTCTGCCCTATGCAGCACTGTTCTGGACTTCTGAAAACATCTTGTGAAAATCTACCTTGAGATAGAAGTGTCATTATCCTTCTATCAACAACTCTGCCAAGAGTAATCTTGTGCGAAAGGTAGACACCTTTAAAGACCAAGATTAGATACTCTTGATTGTTGGCCACTCATGGACTACTACTGCAGAGCTAAGGGGAGGCAATCCGTGACACAGTCACCAGCCCTTGCATGATGAAATCATCATTCTATATGCTGAGTTTGCCAGCCTCAAGTGACTTGGACATCCACTTGCAACTTTCACATATTAATATTCACATGACAATATATACATATTAGTTCACATGTTAGTAATGCAACTCCGCCTAGACCGGTCCCAAGCCCGGCTGAAAAAGGAGGAGGGCGGCCTGCATGGAGGCCGTGAGGAGGCAGCCCCTCCACCATGCAAAGGCACAACAGGCCAATCACCTGTTTGCTTTAAAACATGATTACGCGAACTACAAGAGAGAAAACCGGACTGATTCTAAAGGCGACGAACTGGAACGGACTACGGACTACGACTTATGGAACTTGGAACACAAGAAGTATAAATAAGAAAGAAGAGGAGCTGGTGGAGGAGATGAGGAAAGCAAAATTAGAAATCCTGGCTATAACGGAAACAAAGAAAAAGGGACAAGGAGTCATGGATCTCGATGGCAACACGCTGCTCTACAGTGGTGTACCCACATCTGAAAGAGGTAAAGGGGGCGTGGGTTGCATTGTGGCCAAAAACCAGAAGGATAGTATCAAGGGATGGAACTTTGTCTCTGAGCGCATTATGGATTTTTTTTTTCGTACGCCCGCTAATACTCGAGGCGAAATCTCAGGTTATTATACTATTATATTTAACCTGAGACTGATTTTACGTGAGTATCCCTTTTTTTCTTGTACAGAGACAGGTGTTCCTCGCCATTCAGGCAGATCCTCGCCGATTTCGGAGGTACCAATTAGAGCTGGGTGGGTTCAGAAGCCGCCAGTCCTTGGTCGACGACATTCTTTCAATAGTACTCGTCAGGGCTCGAGTTAATCCAGTCCAAATCGCGGTCGACGAAAAATCTTCAAATGTCCTCGCCCGGGTTTGATCCTGGGTCACCCGGTCGCCAGCGCGGGGTGGTAACCACTACGCTAGCGCGGCTCCCATCACGGTTGTAAAACTAAAAGAAGGAGAAACCATAGGCAGCCTGGTCATAGTGTATGGGCCGGGTGAGGATGAGAGAGCAGAGGTCAAGGAGGAATTCTTCGAACTGCTTCAAAGGACAGTGGATGACTGCCTTGATGAAATTATCATGCTCGGAGATTTCAATGCCAGAGTTGGAAATGACCATGTTAGATGGGGTGGAGTTATCGGAAGATATGGAGAAGATACTCTCAATGACAATGGAAAGCGACTCCTTAGATTCTGCAGTGAGCAGAATCTGATTATTACAAAGTTCCCCCATAAGCGCATACATGCATACACTAGATGTGAACCAACAAAGAATGAGAAGTCAGTGATCGACTATGCCATTGTTAGGAGGAGCTCATTCAAATGTGTCCGGGATGCTAGAGTCTGTATGGGGCCAGAGATTGGAAGTGATCACTACCAGCTTACAATCAAAAGAACAACTGAAAGAGTTGCTCAGCCTAGGAACTGCCCAACACCACACAAGAAACCAAGTAAACGAACGGGAGAAATGAGCATTAAGACCTACAAGCTGAGAGAGCCAGAAATTAAGACCAGATATCATGGGCCTTATTGCGACAGCGGTGAGGAACACAGAAGAACAACCTGATGACTTGGAAACCCTCTGGCTTAAATTCAAGGACATCATAAAGACAGCTGCTGCAGAAGTATGTGGTGAAGTCCGACTTGGGAACAAGAGAAAGAGGACACATTGGTAGACAGAGGAAGTCAAAGAGAAAATAAGAGAGAATAAAATGGCATGGAAACAATACTTAGGAGCTAAAAACACAGCAGGAAAAATAGAGAAATATAGAGAATATGTGATACTTAGAACAGAAGCAAAGAACAAGGTGCTAGCAGCAAACCAGAAGTCCTGGGAAGAATTTGGAGAAAAGCTAGAAAAAGATGCGCAAGAAAACCAGAAATTGTTCTATAAAACCCTAAAGAACGCGAGGAAGGAAAAACAATGCCCTCTCAAATTTATAAAAGACTAGCAAGGCAAATTGCTTACTGCCCCAAAGGAAGTAATGGAAAGATGGAAAGACTATTTCTCAGAACTCCTTGATGGTGAGCAAGGTCAAGCATCAGAAATGATAACCACTAGCACAGAAGAGGAAACCAATGGTGATGAAGTTGACATAAAGATGGAAGAACTGAAGGCAACACTTGAGAACATCAAGATGGGCAAAGCAGCAGGGCATGATGGTAAGTTAGTAATGCAAAAGATAGAATGTAAAATGTACAACTTACGCCAATCTTGGCTCACAGACTGTTTGCTCAGAGAAATAAAGGCACTTGCAGATGCGTTTACACTTGTACTTTAACAATAGGTTCCAACGTTGACTCCGTATTTTCAGTTTCCTCAGATCCCGGTTTTCTTTATTAAAATGATAAAGTTTTCCTGGGCTGTTTAAGTCCTTCAAAATGCTCCAACAATGTCCGGTCCTATAAATAGAATTTTGATTTTAGTTTTAACTCTGGCAGTCTGGTTGTCATCTTGGCAAGCGATTCCCACAGTGAACTAGACTTGCAAAAAATGTCAGATTTTATGGCCCTGTCTTCCCCCGCATTTTTTTGTTACGATGCTAAGAAGGGCTCCAATCGTTTCAAACATGCGTGTTTTCGTGGGGTAATTCAAATATCTCCACGTAGGAAAAATTATGTGCGTGTTGCAAATGGTCACGTCTCCCATATATGCAAGTGACACGTCCGTACACTCTTTCGACAATGTATTTCAGATGTAACATCTTACTTTTATCTAACGTAATCTGTTCATAAAAGTCGGACAGGAAACGATTATGTCAGTCATGTCTGTCCAAAATGTGTCGCACAGACAAGTAATCTCTTTATCCGTCGCTTGCGCAGACAAAATCCGTCTGCGGGCAAGTAATTTTATCGCCGGGCACGGCCCGAGCAAACAAAACCATGCGAAAACTGACCAGGCCCATATGGGTTTTACCTGCGTTAATCTCCGCAAAGCTGTGAAGCGCTAAGCAAATGTGATGAACCATCACCAAAAAAAGAGGTCTGAATGTTTGAAAATACAAAATATCAGCTTTATAGCAGAGAAAGAAAGAGGTGCCGACCAATGAAAACCGCCTAATAGGTCAGTGCAACAACTGTCACATAATACGGCCGTAGTGGACAAGAGAGCGACCCAAAATTATGTGACAATAGCATTACCAGGTAGACCTTGTTGTGGAATCCTCAGGATAAGAGAAGTAGAGAGATACCATAACACACATGGAGAAGAGAACTGGTGACAGACATGAAGGGGATGAAAAGACGTGGAGAGAAATTAGGCTAATGGCACGAGACAGGCCGACTTGGCATAAGTTTTATGAAAGCCTAAGTTCCTTGAGGAGCTAAAGGGTTGTCAATGAACGAAACCCGAGGCCTGTGGAAACCGATTCATCCTAGCAAGTAAATTTATTTCTTCTTCTGCTTTTCATTTTTCACTCTTTATGGACGTCCATCAATGGGACCTATACCTTGTAGCGATATGGCGGCTTGCGTATCCTAACAACCCCCAGATCTATGCCAGCGGGAGTTTTACTCTTGGCAAGTTCAACCAATCTGGACAGGTCTGCGATGGTAGGGGTGAGACAAAAGCTGGTACCCTGGTCCTCCAGGTTGTGGGTTTTAGCACAGGGCCGACACCTCTGTCTTTGTAAAAAAAAAAAACTTAATAATTACGGAAACAGCAACACGTTAAAAAACTTTGATGCGGGACGGACATTGGGAGTCTGAGGCTCGTTTGTCAGTGGTGAAAGCCGAAAAGACGAAGGATGGCCGCCGACCGAACAAGTGGAAGCAGTTTGTTGCTGCTCTACAAGACACCACCAGGCGAGCTGGTCATTGACTGCTGTGACAGTTGTCGACTAAGGACCAAAGAAGAAGAAGATGGAGCATGGAGCCACTACTGAATCTGGTCGACTTGCATGAAGTCTTCATGACAACATTCAAATCCTTTTGCAGCAGTGATTCCTTATTAGGCAATGCCTAAGGGAGCATCAAAGACTGTGACGATACGGTTGTGCGATCTCACGTCCACTTCGTCAGTATCATTTTCTTCTTCATTTTTCTCTTTCTCCCATTCAATTCGCTTATTATTTGGCAATTTTTTTACCTTTCATTCATTCCTTTTACTCTTTATGCTGAATCTAGTAGGGTGAAGTCTCTAACACTCTACTCCCCTACGGGCGTATCTGCTTTACACGCAGAATTGTTTACGTTCCACAAGGTACATGCGATAATACCAGATAATTGTACAGGTCATACGCTTGTCTTTTCTCTCAGTCTGACCACCCTTTGAAACGCGGCGGTCCAACATTTGACCCCAGTGAAAAGCTGATGACCGTGTTGACACAAGCTTGTATTGTGCGTACGATGAAAGAAGACACCATTGTCTGACCAGACATCTGTCTTCCGGAGGCACGCAGATAAAGGCGATAATTGTATAACCTGTCGGGGTAGACATCTTGACGGAAGACATTACGCCAGGAAAACATGGTCACAATATTGTGGGAGGCAGATAGGTGCAGCCGGAACAATATTACGTTTTATTATAAAAAGGTCACGCGTGGAATTTTAAATTTAATATTAAAACACACGAGGAAATAATTTGAATTAAAACTTCCCCACCCAAACAGAACTAGAGAGATTTGATTGGTTTGAAGTGAGAGCCGGTATATTCAATGAATTCTATTGGAACATTCGGCGGAAACACCATCTGTGATTTGAACTGAGAATGAGAGATATAATCTAGTGAACTCAGAAACACAGAACACACAGCTTCGCAACTTCATACGAGCAACTCTCAACAGCCAGGAAGACCTAGAATTCCTATATCAAAATAGACAGATCGACAGTATTTGGGCAACTCTGAAACCCTAAGAGTAATCCCGCATATTTAAATACACAGACTGTAAAACTTCAGGACCAGGACTTTATTAATACAAGACTGGGAACCTAGGAATTGGATCATCAGTCATAAGAGAAATAATATCCCAGACCAAGTGTATCGCAGAACACACGTCGAAGAGGAATTATTAGTTTCCCAGGCCAAGTGTATCACAGAACACCGTCATAAGAGGAATTTTTCAGACGAAATTGATTCGAGAGTGTCGTAAATTTTTAAAAGATAGGTCAGAAGATATTTATGGTCCCGTCTGAGCAGAGGTGATAGTGGTAAATAAATGAGAATAAACGTGCAAGAAATAGATTTTCACGAGGGAATAGTGTAAGAGGAAGATCTGTCTCTGGAATGAGTAGTTTCTCTAGTCCAGCCTATCTATACTACTATATTTTAATATAAGACGACCTTTCTCTCCCTATATGAAATATAAGTTACACTACACACCCACACACAAACAATTATGTGACCACAATACACACAAAACGGGAACAAACTATGGATAAGTGGGTATGGGTCTGACCAACACACATATGTAGTTCTTTTAGTTGTTTATTATCATTAAACATTTTACAACATCAAACATATAGAGAAATCAAATAAATCAAATTTACAGATATATGAAAATAACCGAATAAGTGTCCTCCCCTTGTTGAAAAAAGATCCCAAAAGAAGTTAATAACCCAAAGGTCAAAGATACGCACTAGATTACAGAATAGACTGTGAAGAACAAGTTCCCACTAAATTGCTGCTCAGTAAAGTACTCAGTTTGGCGAAATTAAAAAGGTAGTACAATGATTGTAACCAAGGAAACTATTTACTCTCTCTCTCTCTCTCCCTCTCTGTCTCTCACTCTGCCACAAACACGCTTGCTTACCTAATCATGGTGTAGTTATCCCTTGAAAAAATTGCAATAGTCTGAACATATTTTGTCAGTTGGGTTGCCCAAATCTGGCCCCAGTCCAGCCTTTGTATCGAATAATAATTACAAGGTGGACGCCAAATATGGTGGTTTATTTTTTCCTGGATGACTCCTGTGTCACCGCAAATAGTTACTGAAGCAAGACGTTCTTGGGACGTTCACAGTTACAAAAAAAGGAAGAAACGTAGTTCCTGTATTGTCTAGCCTCTGGTTGCTAAGACGAATGTTACAATATGGAAAAAAACTGATAATGATGGTAAATCCTATCGGCTGACTCTTATAGTGAGTACCGATTTTGAAACAGCGTAGTTTTCTGGATCACTCCGTTGCCACGACTGTCAAACGTAAGGAATATATGTTCTTTCGTATGCCCAGTGGGCTGAAAAATTTTGATAAATATATCTGGGTAATGTACCGTCCAGTTACGATTAATCTTATTGTTTCTATTTGGTCTCTCTCTGAATGAAGAAAGAGGACCAAACAGGTCCACAAATCGAAGACCCAATAATAATAAGAATGTTACTGGTGATATTAGACCGTTGACCGCTGGTTTTGATCGAGTGCTAGATAAGGAAGAAAAGAACATTTAAAAAAACTGCTACTCATCTGTTCGTAGGTTTCCCGCTATGGCATGTCGTGAAAGAAGGGTATGTGCCATCCCCCGTTATTGCCTGCGAGAAAGTGAGCAGCGCACAAAGTCCATTATTCAATTTATCTATATGCGCACTATAACAAAATCCGCCTGTCACTACTAGCTATTTATCGGCGTCTGTTGTTTAGTCACATAATATTTACTCTAGTCACTTATGTAATTTCACACAATGAAATATAATGCGAATTCTATTCGGTCACTGGTCCGTCACACTTAATAATACTAAGTCAGCCAAGCCGTATCTTCTTGTGTAAGGAAACTGGCGTATTTGTAATTACATTACTCTGAACGACTGGCAAGAAATATCTATGCGTTATGGTATTTCACTAGTTTTAAACGCTAAGGAATTACAGTGAATTAAATGGTAAACTTAACACATTTTAACACTTAATCACAATTTCTATTACCTCAAATCAGAAAAATGAAATCCCCACGAAACAATTTAACACATTTAGCAAAAAAATGGTTCTAGTCTGGCGTGATTAGATTATCCAAAATTTCTGTGCGATGACTGATAATTGGTATAGAGGGACGCAGTATATATATATATATATATATATCTATATATATATATATATATATATATATATATATATATATATATAATAATAAATTCTTTAAGCACCAAACACGGCGCATAAGGCAGAAACCAGTGCTCTCCAGGTTGTTCGTTGTGACGCCACTCCTCTTAGCTCTTGCACATTATTTAGGCCCAACGTTCTTCCTTCTCTTATTATTGTTATTCTGAGTGTTTCTTTTGGTCTTCCTTTTTTCCTCTTACCCTCAGGAACCCAAGTGAGCGCCTGTAGTGGTATTCTGTTGTTTTGCATTCGTAGGACATATATATATATATATATATATATATATATATATATATATATATATATATATATATATATATATATATATATATATATATATATATATATATATATATATATATATATATATATTTATAACCACTTGATTACGCGAACTACAAGAGAGAAAACCTGACTGATTCTAAAGGCGACGAACTGGAACGGACTACGGACTATGACTTATGCAACATGGAACACAAGAAGTATAAATGAGAAAAAAGAGGAGCTGGTGGAAGAGATGAGGAAAGCAAAATTAGAAATCCTGGCTATAACGGAAACAAAGAAAAAGGGACAAGGAGTCATGGATCTCGATGGCAACACGCTGCTCTACAGTGGTGTACCCACGTCTGAAAGCGCTAAAGGGGACGTGGGTTGCAATGTTGCCAAAAACCAGAAAGATAGTATCAAGGGATGGAACTTTGTCTCGGAGCGCATTGTGGTTGTAAAACTAAAAGAAGGAGGAACCATAGTCAACCTGGTCATTGTGTTTGGGCCAAATGAGGATGAGAGAGCAGAGGTCAAGGAGGAATTCTTCGAGCTGCTTCAAAGGACAGTGGATGACTGCCTAGATGAAATTATCATGCTCGGAGATTTCAATGCCAGAGCTGGAAATGACCATGCTAGATGGGGTGGAGTTATCGGAAGATTTGGAGAAGATACTCTCAATGACAATGGAAAGCGACTCCTTAGATTCTGCAGTGAGCAGAATCTGATCATTACAAACACAAAGTTCCCTCATAAGCGCATACATGCATACAATAGATATGAACCAACTAAGAATGAGAAGTCAGTGATCGACTATGCCATTGTTAGGAGGAGCTCATTCAAATATGTCCGGGATGCTAGAGTTTGGAGGGGGTCAGAGATTGGAAGTGATCACTACCAGCTTACAATCAAAAGAA
Source organism: Oreohelix idahoensis (assembly GCA_024509875.1). Classification (NCBI taxonomy): domain Eukaryota; kingdom Metazoa; phylum Mollusca; class Gastropoda; order Stylommatophora; family Oreohelicidae; genus Oreohelix; species Oreohelix idahoensis. The sequence goes on along the minus strand of JAMPIV010005127.1, from coordinate 706,007 downwards.
CAAGAGTTGCTCAGCCTAGGAACTGCCCAACTGTTGCGCTAAACTTGTCGCAACTTATTCTGACTATATATTCTGACCATGCATTCTGACTATATTGAATTTTTTAATGCATGGGAAGTAACTCATGGAATTGTAGTCACTTCTTATTTCTACTAGTTGTCTAATCGTGTGACAATAGTCTGATAGTATAGTTGCCGATAGTTTGTGTGAACGATTTTGAGTCATGTCCATATACGGAGCGCTCAGATCGCCAGTTCTTAGAAAACAGTTGGCAATCGCAATGTTTCAAGATTCATTTCCTTTTTAGGTTCGAATCTTTAGTCGAACATCGTAGAACATTCTTTGTTTCGTAAATTAGCTGAGTTGTATTCGATTCGGGTGTTCTGCGCATGTCTTTGTTTGTGGCAGTGTTTTGAATGATTTCCGCCCAGGTCAGTCTGAGCAGAAATGCTGGTAAGGCGAGACGTAGCGGTGTGCTAGCGTCTTCGCTTATATTATTCAGGAAGGAGTCCTCATCATTGTTGTTCCTTTTTTGAGATGATATATCTCTATGTTATTCCAAATGCCTGGAGGCCTTTGTGATTTATGTGATTTAATTCCTGATGAACAGGTAACTGAATATTTTTGCTGAGTAACTTTATCGGCATCTTGTGATGTTGACTTTTGCCTAGCCTGCCTCATTATAGAGTCTATGATATGACAAGTTTGCTCAGCTCACGATCCACTTATATTGTCACGCATCGATTGATGCCTGTCCTAAGGACCATTTGCTTCCTGAACTTTATTGATGGATCTAGGTTTGATACCTTAGCTGTTTAAGGAACATAGAGGACGATAATGTGACGCTCAAAAGACATGCCTGTCTTGTTGAGGTCGAATATAGGAGACTAGATTTAATCTCCCATTTGATATCTACTAGCTCTTATGGAAAGGGGAAGTTTACTACCTGACTACATGTACAGCTGATTACGATATCCTAAAGGGCATATGATTTACATTATTTGATGCTGTATGCTGTTCCTGTTGAATTGACTACGTCGATGATACAATGACTGTTGTACTATACCTGTGATGTTTCTGCATAACGATGTCCATGCATCTTGTCATTGTGGCGTACACAATATATACACAAAAAAAACATCACTGCTGTTAAAAGCTTTATTGACTTTCTACGTTGTATGGTCTGATGTGACGTCCATGTATGATACTGTAGCTATCTGACTCTATCCTTACGTCACACACTTAAACCAGACTAAAGACACCATGTTACTGTGCCTCATCATCCCTGGTGTCTGAGGGTGATACACTACTCTGCAAGTGCCAGTATTATCATACCTTTGGAAAGCAGATGAAATATAGCACCCTCAACATTGTGTGGCAAATGTGACATCATCCACGGAACATTTATACGCAACACACATTATGCTACGCAACACCAACATCACGCAAGAAACCAAGTAAACAAACGGGAGAAATGAGCATTAAGACCTACAAGCTAAGAGAGCCAGAAATTAAGACCAGATAATAATAATAATAATAATAATAATAATAATAAATTCTTTAAGCACCAAACACGGCGCATAAGGCAGAAACCAGTGCTCTCCAGGTTGTTCGTTGTGACGCCACTCCTCTTAGCTCTTGCACATTATTTAGGCCCAAACGTTCTTCCTTCTCTTATTATTGTTCTTCTGAGTGTTTCTTTTGGTCTTCCTTTTTTCCTCTTACCCTCAGGAACCCAAGTGAGCGCCTGTAGTGGTATTCTGTTGTTTTGCATTCGTAGGACATGACCGATATATGACCATCGTCTTTTCCTTATATAGTCGGAGACATATTTCTGCCTAGAGTCTTCTCTTATTTGTCGATTAGTCTTGAATTCTTTCCAACTGATGTTCATGAGTTTTCTAAGACATTTGTTCTCGAATGTATTCAGCTTGTTCTCCAATGATTTTGTTATTTTCCAACTCTCACAGCCGTATGTTAACACTGAGATAACATTTGAATTAAACAGACGAAGCTTGGTATGTATATTCAATGATCATAATTTCCAAATGTTAGATAATCTATTGAAGGCGCTAGCTGCCAAAGCAATTCTAGTATGGATTTCTCTTGTTGTGTCACCATCCTGAGTCATTTTACTGCCTAAATAATTGAAACTTTCAACTTTCTGTAGTTTTTCCACGTTCAAGATGATATCAAAGGTCTCGTTAGAAAAGTTCATAGCTTTAGTTTTAGAGGCATTTATTTGGAGACCTATTTTAACCGAGAGATGACACACATTATTTACTGCTTCTTGGGATTGTCTGGGTGTTGAACTTAAGAATGCTAAATCATCTGCGAAATCCAGGTCCACCGGGAATTTTCCATTTGTCCATTTTATACCTAATTATTCATTGTGGGTATAGTTTCTCATAACCCAATCAATAGCTATTCCAAATATCACCAGATATCAGGGGCTTATTGCTACAGCGGTGAGAAACACAGAAGAACAACTTGATGACTTGGAAACCGTCTGGCTTAAATTCAAGGACATCATAAAGACAGCTGCTGCAGAAGCACGTGGTGAAGTCCGACTTGGGAACAAGAGAAAGAGGACACCTTGGTGGACAGAGGAAGTCAAAGAGAAAATAAGAGATAAGAAATGGCATGAAACAATACTTAGGAGCCAAAAAAAAAACCGCAGGACAAATAGAGAAATAAAGAGAATATGTGATACTCAGAACAGAAGCAAAGAACAAGGTGCTAGCAGCAAAACAGAAGTCCTGGGAAGAATTTGGAGAAAAGCTAGAACAAGATGCGCGAGAAAACCAGAAATTGTTCTATAAGACCCTAAAGAACACGAGGAAGGAAAAACAATGCCCTCTCAAATTTATAAAGGACAAGCAAGGTAAATTGCTTACTGCCCCGAAGGAAGTAATGGAAAGATGGAAAGAATATTTCTCAGAACTCCTTGATGGTGAGCAAGGTCAAGCATCAGAAATGATAACCACTAGCTCAGAAGAGGAAACCAATGGTGATGAAGATGACATAAAGATGGAAGAACTGAAGGCAGCACTGGAGAAAATCAAGATGAGCAAAGCAGCAGGGCATGATGGTATAACACCAGAAATGGTTTAGTACATGGGAGCGTCAGGCGACCTATTACTCTTAAGGGTCCTACAGGCAGCGAGGTGCAACAAGACCATACCAAAGGATTGGGAGATTGCCATCATAACACCAATTTTCAAAAAGGGTGACAATCGACAATGTGGAAACCATAGAGGCATATCACTTTTCAGTGTCCCTGGTAAAATCTACTCTAGAATCCTAGAGCAGAGACTCCGACGCCTAGCTGAGCCACAACTGGATGAGGTCCAGTGTGGATTCCGAACAAACCGAAGTTCTCAAGACCTAATCTTCACACTCAGACAGCTGAGTGAAAAACCTCTTGAGTATAAGAGTGAGATCCATCTTTGTTTCATAGATCTGGAAAAGGCGTTTGACAGGGTCCCCTGGAGCAAACTTTGGGACTGTTTGGCACGGAAGAACATTCTAGTACCTATGATTCATGCTATACAGAGCTTCTACAAGTCTTGCAGAAATTATGTGAGGACAGCAAACCATAAGTCAGAAGAGTTCAGGACCGCCACTAGTGTAAGACAAGGTGATATCCTGTCACCTTATCTTTTCATACTCCTCATGGACGATGTTATCAAAGCATGTAAGGAGAGAACAAGAAAGTATTCAGTGGGATACTGGAAGATGAGACAGGTCTGTATTTCGGAGCTGGCATTTGCTGATGATGTTGCCCTGATTGCTAAATCAGAGGCACATCTCCAATCCAACCTGCAAGTCTGGAAGGAAGAGCTGGAGAAGAGAGGGATGGTCATAAGCAGCTCTAAAACAAAATCCATGGTGATATCATGAGAAGAAAGAAAACATCAGATTAAGTTGGGAGAACAGGTCCTGGAGCAGGTCGACCACTTTAAATATCTCGGAGCTATTATAGACCGAAAGGGAGGCATCAAAGAAGAGGTGGCCACTCGAAAAGCAGCAGCTGGGAGACTTTTTCAGGCCATAAATCGTGGATTCCTCAGCAAGAAAGAGGTTGGTAAGAAAACGAAGATGGCTGTATACCGCTCCACCTATGTCCCAGTCTTGACATATGGATGCGAGTCGTGGGCAATGACTACAACCCACAAAAGCCAGATCCAAACCTCAGAAATGAGGTATCTGAGGAAAGTGGTTGAAGTAACAAGAAGAGACATGGTCCGCAACCAGACGATCCGCCAAGGCCTAAAATCCCATCCGCTGCAGACCCAAATAGAACAGTCCCAACTAAGGTGGTTTGGCCATGTCTGCAGAATGGGAGAAGATCGGCTACCACGACAAGCATGGGAAACAAAGAGCCAGGGATCCAGACCTCCAGGACGACCCAGAGTTCTCTGGGAGGACAACATTAGACAATCTTTGAAGGACCGAGGACTAGAATGGAACCAGGCCAGGAAGAAGACAGCTGATAGAATGGTCTGGCGCTCTCTCTTCCAAACCTCTACACCTCACGGTAGAAGGGGAACGACTAAGTAAGTAAGTAAAGTATATTTTAAAGTATGGACCACTTTTTCACCGTAACATAAATTTAGTTTAATTGTTCAAAATGCCCGCCATAAGCAAGAATACATGTGACAGAATAACCTCGAACGTCACATTTACCTGTGCCATCCTATCACTAATTCAGTGCTCTTCACTTTAGTTTTTATCACCTTTGACAGTATTTGGTTTTTGTCGAATCATTGTTTACACTCCCTTCCCTCCATTCTTGTTATTATCGTGATTTCAGCGACGGTTTTTGCTGATTAAGGTAATCAACCCCTTTCATTTGAACCGATATTGACACCTGGGATCGGTAGAGAGAAGTGTTGTTTACTATTGTGTAACATATCTTCCTGCCAGGCCAGATAAGTGCATGGGAGCGACCGGATTAGTAAGTAATCAACCTTGGAATGACCACAGTCGATTCTCTCTGATAATAGATCTGTCTGCCCAGCTGTTCATTGTTGGCTTAAGACCGAGCAAATGACATAATCGTTTCCGGACAAGACTCGGCGGAAGAATAATTATTCATCTTGAAAGCGATTACCTGTGATACATGTTGAAGGCGTGAGTGTAAACAAAATCGATAAAAGATGGAAGCTGGCTGTTAAGTAATAGCATACCAGTGTTAAATATCCTTCTTTGTTGAATTCCACCAGAGTTAAATGCTGTTTCTATATATACTGTTGAATGGTGTATAGATATGAAGTTGTATTGTTCCTTGTTCACACTGACATCAACTATTTACAGGACCACAGTGTTAAGAGGTATGGTGGTCTGTGGAAGCTCCAATGTTAAAGACTTGTTGTTGGCCCCAGCGTTGCTCGTCAGAGTGGTTGTTAGGAATAGGAATATCAACTCGACCTATGCAGTGGTGTGTAGACATAGAGTGAGAGTATAATACGCGAATGATGAAAGAGTTCAAAGAGTTGATAAATGTTCTTTTTCTCACTCATGTATGGCTGGAAGTCATCGACGCCAACTGCTGTGTACTTTTTGTTACAGTTTAATTGGACGTACACATTCGACAGCACGGATACAGTGACAAATCACAGGTTGGCATAATACATCATGGTACAATTGATAAATGGTCTTGCAATGATACATGGGCACTCGTTGAATCATAGCACAATGGAATGTCAGTAGACTGTCGTGAAATATTCTAATCCACATATATAAATTATCAGGTAAATATAAAGCCTAACAAATAAATTCTAATAAAGAAAAGAGCAATGGTAAAATAACAGTGCTGTCACAAAGAATGTACTCTAAATCCCCCTTTGTTTTATGCTTCGTCTGCAAATTGTAACGTTTCCACGTTAAATATAAGCCACTGCATAAATACAAGCGTTTCTACAACACATTAAAACGGGTATTGCATTTCTGAGAAAAACATTGAGAGGCACACTGCGTAATGACCTAAATTAATCCTAACATTAATTATACGGCGTAACTAAAGACAGATGGACTAAAGGATAGAGAGAAGGGAGAGGCATAAAGCCGAACACGTGCAACACAAAACACGCGTCGCGCGATACACAATTACTACTATCACGCGTGTAAGGCCACATGCACTAACTTTTTCGGACGGACAGTGATAAAAAACACTAACCTTCCCAGAGTTAGGTTTTTAAATCCTGAAAAACTCTTATTAGAAAGATGACAATAGATGGGTTTACGTTTGAAAACATTACAGTACCCAGACAGCACATCTTCGAAACAGGAGGTAGAAGGAATTGCATATTTTGAACGCAGCATTTTAGCTCTATTAAATATATATATTTGGGTTCCTTAGGGTTTGCTGACAAAGAATATGTACAACGTTATGCAAATAGTCTAGGAATTAACAAGTTATAGCCAAAATAAAATGATGGTGCTGTCAGACAACACCCAAAATCAGAATCGCTCAGTGGTAGATTTTTTTACACCACCATTGTACGGGAAATGGGCCACAAGTTACATTTGAACTGATTGGCTGGAATGATATGTAAGGCTAAACACGATTAGTCGGACTATAAATGCTATCCTTGGTTGTTAGGGGAGACGTAGGAAGTTAAAATTTTTTCAAACACTTGTCGAAACGTGGCTCCATTGGCCAGACTCGCTGATATACTCACTTAGGAGCGTTAGTTCGAGACCACTAGTTCAAATAAGCTTGATAAAGCAACAGTGCGTTGAAGCCAGCTCATATTTTTGCTAAATAAAAGCCTGGAACATAAGCAGATGGGAATTTGTGCCAGTATTTGTGCCAGAATTCATTGCTAATCAATGTATCTGTGTTTGTTTCCATGAATTGTGGTAAGCTTGAAACATTCAGTATCTTTTAATGAAAATTGAATGTGAATTGTTAATTTATGCCTGTATATATGTGTAGTTCAGTAGCAAACATGATGTAAAGCCTATAATGCTCCAGCCTGAACAGAAGGTGTCGGAGGAAAGTAAAACTGCATGGAATGGCCAAACAGTACACTGACACCTAGATTATTGATTAGACAGAAATAATGCTGGAAGTGCAGAGGCGTAGTAACCATTAAGGAGGTTAATACTGGTATAAAGTATTTCAGATGAAGCTGACAGTTGGCCTAACGCTCTGAACTCAATGTTTGTGATGTATTGTGCTCAGTGTAAAAAGAGAGTATAAATTAGTTATGAAGTAGAAGGTACATCCTTCTTGTTTTCAGGGACCGTGGTCTTGACGTTATTGAGCAGCACCTGGTCAGAGCTTTGCTGAATCCAGAGTCGGACAGCATACTCCTTGGTCCATTTAGCTATCAGTGAGGTGTCTCCAGAGCACAGGGGAGAAATCGAGCAGAGGAGTCTTTTCCTGCCGCCATCACGCAAGATAAGCTGATCTGGCCAGCTGAGCTCAACATTATGTACCCCCATCTTAAAATAACATTGTAACATAAACTTAAGAGGGGAAGTAAATTGTTTTAATATCAGGAACTGAGAACATCTCCAATACTAGTTCCAATAAAAACAAACTACTGAAGTCATGATGACAAATACCAACAGAGCTTGAACAAAACAAAACCAGTATTACCTCATATTACTACTACACAACTGACACACATAGGATACTTTTAATAATATATGTCACTACAATATTCATATTGATAAATTCTGTACTTATAACTTGTAATTAAAATTGATTGTGATTCCTGGTTCCCTTTGTATTTGAATCAGGACACATATTCATTCATGACAGCAATGAATACATATTGTTATTTGAAAAGTTATCAGTGACTCCTTTAAGATATCCTTGTAGAGTGTTTTATGTATGTGAGTGTCACAGTGTTGTCAAGTGTGGTGGAATAAATTAAATTGTTTATCTGTCTGTTGTTGTTATGACTTACACTTCATCATACACATACCCTAGACATATAACGTAGTCATCACACTATTCCAGAATAATTCTGACTGAGGTATACATATGTGGCAGCAAGTAAGGTTATATATAATACACTACTCTTATTAGATATATATATACCTTCACAGCTGATCTCAGTCAGTACACTAAGTCCCCTATAAATATTTATAACATCCCACTTCACCACATATATTGGGGGCTCGTCCGGGATTTTGAATCTTTTCCTATTAAAAATATTGGGGGGGTAATTCACTTCAGGGAATATAAGAATTAAAAGGTATCCTTGGGTGGAATTAAATAAGGTTGAGCTCACGGTGCCTGTGTTGTCCATTAGATATATATTTAGAGATTGAATTGTTGGTTAGACATTGTGTAAATTTACCTGATAGACAATGGCGGACCTGGCCAAGTTTCGATCTGCTGCTGTTCAGACTGCAAAAGAGTTAGGATTAGATGGGCAAGTTATGGTTGCCTATGTCACTACGGAATGTGACAAATTTATTGAACGCGAAGAAAGAAGGTTTGAAGCCGAAAGAAAGTTAGAGGCTGAAAAAGAAATTAAGAGGTTGCAGATTGAGGCTGAGGCTAAGAAATTGGAAGCAGAAAGAGAAGACAAAAGATTGGCTGCAGAAAGGGAAGCAGAAGAAAGAAGATTGGCTGCAGAAAGGGAAGCAGAAGAAAGAAGATTGGCTGCAGAAAGGGAAGAGAAGAAATTAGCTGCAGAAAGGGAAGCAGAAGAAAGAAGATTGACTGCAGAAAGGGAAGAGAAGAAATTAGCTGCAGAAAGGGAAGCAGAAGATAAAAGATTACAAAGGGAACATGAGTTACGACTAAGGGAGTTTGAGTTTCAAGGCCATGCTCCTGAAAATGGTGCCAGTCCCTTTGCCTCTGATGCCACTGCTAGCCAAGGAGCCTCAACCTCAGCTATGAATTTTCATTTAGATCATTTTGTTGAGAAAGACGATGATATAGAGAGCTATCTAAATAGGTATGAACTATTAGCTACCACGTATGGGTTAGAGAGAGAGAGGTGGAGCTTAAAGTTATCTCAAGGACTTCGTGGGGCAGCTTATGAAGTTTTTGCAAAAATGAGCAGAGGTGATCAGGAAAATTATGACATGCTAAAGCAGGCTCTTTTGTTAAGATATGAAAAGAATGCAGAATTTTATAGGAAAAAATTTAGGAATGCTAAACTACTGTCAGGTGAAACCTATCACCAGTTCTCTGCACGAATAGAGACATACTTGGAGAAATGGACTTCTCTGGGGAAAACCCAAGATCTTAAGGAAATGGTCCTTATAGAGCAACTAAGAGAGTCCATGGCTCCAGACCTGAGAAAGTTTCTCATGGAACAAGGTGCAGAGAGGCTGGGTGAGTTGCTAAATGTTGCTGAAAGGTATCAAGCAGCTCAAGCAGAGGTAACAGGTAACAAAAAGAAACAAGTGGATAACTTTAGGGCACCACAGAACTTTAATAAATTTGATCCTAGGGATCAAAACAAAGGTAAGCACCAGTTTGATAGGCCACGGTATGAAAATAAAAATAAATTCCCACAATTCGATGAAAGGAAATATGATGAAAGAAAATCTTTCAACCAAGGAAAAAGGTGGTGTAAAAATTGTCAGATGGACAATCATGACACTGACCGTTGCAGAAGGAAACCGGTGTATATGGCAACCCTTCAGGTCAGGTCGACCTCAAGACAGGAGGAGGATATTATGTTAGATACCACTCCAGAAGAGATGAGGAAGGCACAGGCTGGGGATAAAACACTCAAGCCTTGTTTCAGAAAATTGTCAACTTATCATACAACTCCAGGCAAGGGAGATTTTTACATGAAAAACAAGTTGATGTATAGGAAGACTGGAGCTAGATCCAAAGGTCAGGGACAACTGGTACTTCCTAAAAGATATAGGGCAGACTTAATAAGGAGCCTACATGTGAAACCAGATGGGGACCATGAGAAAATAGGTACCATCATTCAAAAGGTGGCTCACAATTATTATTGGCCCAAAGCAAGATGGGACATTGAGAATTTTGTAGAAAGGTGTAGCATAGCACATGAGGGAACACCCACAAGTGGGAACATGGATCAGGACCTGGACACGCCACGGGGCAAAATTAGGCCTGATAATAAAAAGAAAAGTAGATTTGATAAAGTGGACCAAATGGAATGGGAAGCCCCTTTTCACGGACAAGCTTCACTTAACTGTTTTACAATGGCCACTATGCGGAGAGTGCAAAGAGATGTCTTACCCCAGGATAAGCCGAAAATCCCTCAATCGGACTTAAACAAACTGGAGGAAGAGGATGTAGGGAGGAAATCTCTCATCAAGAATTTTAAGTGGGGAGACAGCCCCAAGAAAAGAATTGGTAGCGGTCGTTTTGTGAATGATAATTCTGGGAAGAAAAATCATCACTATAGAGCTTCGAGTGGAAGAGACCATACCGGTGCATGGACAAATAGGTCCACAAAATTAAAGGTCCATATGTAGCTTTGTTAAGAACGTGGACTGATGAAAAGGCAGAGGAAAACATTACATCTTCATACCAATATCTGAATGAGCTGACCACTCGTTTAAAAACTGGCTGGAAACTTGCCAATGAAAATTTGAAACAAGCCAGGAAGAAACATGCTGCCTATTATAACAGGAAGGCGAAAGACAGAAATTTGGCTGTGGGAGAGAAAGTACTGCTTCTTTTGCCCGGGAGTCAGAATAAGTTACCAATTGGATGGCAGGGTCCATATACAGTTTTAGAGAAGGTGTCTAGAACAAATTATAAGATAGATAAGAAGGGGAAAGAAAAAATCTATCATGTGAATCTCCTGAAGAAATATTTGGAAAGAGAACATCAGGAGGAGACACACTTGTTGACCTTGTCCATCGCCATGGAGATGAAAAAAGGAACCACTTTCATCATTTGAATATCCATTACACCCCTGTGAGACAGCAGCCCAGGTGAAAATCAGTACACATTTAACGAAAACTCAGAAAGAGAGAGTGCAACAGGTTCTAAATAATCATGCAGAGGTGTTAACAGACCGACCAGGGCATACAAACCTATTGGAATATGATATGAAACTGATAGACCCCACACCTGTCTGTATGAAACCATATTCGATTCCGTTTGCTAAGGAGAAAGCTTTGAAGGAAGAGATAGACTATCTATTGAAGGAGGGAATTATTTCACACAGTGAATCCTCATATAGTTCCGGTGTGGTACTCTTAAGGAAGCCCTCTGGAGAACATAGACTCTGTATAGATTACAGGAGACTGAATGCTATTACAGAAGGACAGGTGGATCCATTGCCGGATACAAATCAGCTGTTTGCCAGACTAAATAAAGCTAAATATTTCTCAAAAGTGGATCTGAGTAAAGGATAATATCAGATTCCAGTAAAACCTGAGATCAGACAAAATTGTTGGATGTAAACATTTCGGAGGAACGTAATGAATCCCTGAGTTGCCTCTTTGATTGAGGATATTCCGAATGTTTCATACAGGATAATAAGAAGATTATGGGATCCACTACGAAAACTCTGCTATCACCAGGTATATGTTATCTCCTCATAACGTACATTTTTGAGGAAAAATATAATGTTCTCTGGACATGCAGAGACTCAGAGAAGAGAAATGGTGAATACGGGTTGCGAAGCAGCATTAAGACAAGCACTCACACTTGCGGCTGTTCAGTAACATAACCGAAATATATTATTGGTTGTAGAAGTCTGAGGCAGATTTCATGAGTAGTGCCTACTCTGAATGGACCCAACTACATAAAACCATGATAGCACCACAGCAGAGTAAAGTCAGTTGACTTACATTTATCTATGTGTATATAGAATAAAGGACTGACATATAATGTCTGTTTTAAGAGGGGAGGTGTCGTGAAATATTCTAATCCACATATATAAATTATCAGTTAAATATAAAGCCTAACAAATAAATTCTAATAAAGAAAAGAGCAATGGTAAAATAACAGTGCTGTCACAAAGAATGTACTCGAAATCCCCCTTTGTTTTATGCTTCGTCTGCAAATTGTAACGTTTCCACGTTAAATATAAGCCACTGCATAAATACAAGCGTTTCTACAACACATTAAAACGGGTATTGCATTTCTGAGAAAAACATTGAGAGGCACACTGCGTAATGACCTAAATTAATCCTAACATTAATTATACGGCGTAACTAAAGACAGATGGACTAAAGGATAGAGAGAAGGGAGAGGCATAAAGCCGAACACGTGCAACACAAAACACGCGTCGCGCGATACACAATTACTACTATCACGCGTGTAAGGCCACATGCACTAACTTTTTCGGACGGACAGTGATAAAAACACTAACCTTCCCAGAGTTAGGTTTTTAAATCCTGAAAAACTCTTATTAGAAAGATGACAATAGATGGGTTTACGTTTGAAAACATTACAGTACCCAGACAGCACATCTTCGAAACAGGAGGTAGAAGGAATTGCATATTTTGAACGCAGCATTTTAGCTCTATTAAATATATATATATTTGGGTTCCTTAGGGTTTGCTGACAAAGAATATGTACAACGTTATGCAAATAGTCTAGGAATTAACAAGTTATAGCCAAAATAAAATGATGGTGCTGTCAGACAACACCCAAAATCAGAATCGCTCAGTGGTAGATTTTTTTACACCACCATTGTACGGGAAATGGGCCACAAGTTACATTTGAACTGATTGGCTGGAATGATATGTAAGGCTAAACACGATTAGTCGGACTATAAATGCTATCCTTGGTTGTTAGGGGAGACGTAGGAAGTTAAAATTTTTTCAAACACTTGTCGAAACGTGGCTCCATTGGCCAGACTCGCTGATATACTCACTTAGGAGCGTTAGTTCGAGACCACTAGTTCAAATAAGCTTGATAAAGCAACAGTGCGTTGAAGCCAGCTCATATTTTTGCTAAATAAAAGCCTGGAACATAAGCAGATGGGAATTTGTGCCAGTATTTGTGCCAGAATTCATTGCTAATCAACGTATCTGTGTTTGTTTCCATGAATTGTGGTAAGCTTGAAACATTCAGTATCTTTTAATGAAAATTGAATGTGAATTGTTAATTTATGCCTGTATATATGTGTAGTTCAGTAGCAAACATGATGTAAAGCCTATAATGCTCCAGCCTGAACAGAAGGTGTCGGAGGAAAGTAAAACTGCATGGAATGGCCAAACAGTACACTGACACCTAGATTATTGATTAGACAGAAATAATGCTGGAAGTGCAGAGGCGTAGTAACCATTAAGGAGGTTAATACTGGTATAAAGTATTTCAGATGAAGCTGACAGTTGGCCTAACGCTCTGAACTCAATGTTTGTGATGTATTGTGCTCAGTGTAAAAAGAGAGTATAAATTAGTTATGAAGTAGAAGGTACATCCTTCTTGTTTTCAGGGACCGTGGTCTTGACGTTATTGAGCAGCACCTGGTCAGAGCTTTGCTGAATCCAGAGTCGGACAGCATACTCCTTGGTCCATTTAGCTATCAGTGAGGTGTCTCCAGAGCACAGGGGAGAAATCGAGCAGAGGAGTCTTTTCCTGCCGCCATCACGCAAGATAAGCTGATCTGGCCAGCTGAGCTCAACATTATGTACCCCCATCTTAAAATAACATTGTAACATAAACTTAAGAGGGGAAGTAAATTGTTTTAATATCAGGAACTGAGAACATCTCCAATACTAGTTCCAATAAAAACAAACTATTGAAGTCATGATGACAAATACCAACAGAGCTTGAACAAAACAAAACCAGTATTACCTCATATTACTACTACACAACTGACACACATAGGATACTTTTAATAATATATGTCACTACAATATTCATATTGATAAATTCTGTACTTATAACTTGTAATTAAAATTGATTGTGATTCCTGGTTCCCTTTGTATTTGAATCAGGACACATATTCATTCATGACAGCAATGAATACATATTGTTATTTGAAAAGTTATCAGTGACTCCTTTAAGATATCCTTGTAGAGTGTTTTATGTATGTGAGTGTCACAGTGTTGTCAAGTGTGGTGGAATAAATTAAATTGTTTATCTGTCTGTTGTTGTTATGACTTACACTTCATCATACACATACCCTAGACATATAACGTAGTCATCACACTATTCCAGAATAATTCTGACTGAGGTATACATATGTGGCAGCAAGTAAGGTTATATATAATACACTACTCTTATTAGATATATATATATACCTTCACAGCTGATCTCAGTCAGTACACTAAGTCCCCTATAAATATTTATAACATCCCACTTCACCACATAGACAAGCACTCAGTATTGCCCATATATATATCATCTGAGTTTACTGACAAAGCACGTCAGTTTATAAACAATATTCAAGATGGCTTCTAGACCTAACCTCGTCTAGCGAAGATTCCTTTAAATAATGTTCAGCACATATTTTTCATATAATCATATTGAACCGCTAGTAATGGGTTCTCATCTGTAGCAGTGATCTCTGGACTCATCAGGCGATAATACGGGGCATCCCTTTTCTCTTCTTGAAAGTCACAAAATATTTGGATACAAGATGGCTGCTGTCGTGAGCTGTCACTCACTTTAGGATACAAACTGGAATCTGTATCAAAGTTAATCCTACATTAAATGTTCTCATTGCTCTGTAGATTCTATCATGATACAATTGACTTCATCATACAAGATATAGTGCTGCTAGAAATGAATGTCTTCTTCATCTAGTTAAATATTCTCTCAGACGTACAAATCGTGCGTCTGCTTATCGAAAACGATGGCTTCGTAAGAGAGTTCATAAGAAGTGCTTTTGTTACCTTGGTATCAGAAATATGATTCTGCCATTCCTTGGCAATAAGAATAAACACTGGGGTAAAGCATACAGGATAGGTCTAAACGTCTATCACTTTCCCCATCAATCTTGAGATCACTTTTCCCGGCGACAAGCCGATACAGAAAAACACGACAGCCCCCATCAGGGCGAAGCCAAATCACAACTCCTCTAGCCACACATCCGCTGAACAGCCTTTGACCTTTTCTAGCGACAAAGAACATATAGTTCGACTTAGATATGTAAAGATATACAGATATAAGACAGACTCGTCCTACCTAGACAAACACTACACATAAATTCAGGCCATAGATATACTGAAGCAAGAACAATCTATTTCTACCCAAACAAAGAATAAATCGCAGTAAAACTGGATTCATCCGCGGAGTTCAATCTGAAACTCCTTTCAAGGGAAGTAACTCAATATTGACTTTTCCTTAAGCAAAAGAGTTTCTATTTTGTTTACAAAATATTTGCGAACATAACAAGCATACAAATGTATTATATTGCAAGATATCAAAGACTGCACGTAGCAGTCTTACCACACCTCCCAGGGGGAAAAAAATGAAACTTTTTTTTTTGGAAATACATCTAGGAGCAACGTACAATAGGCTCACAACGAATGAATACTGCGCAGATGCAAATATCAGGAATAAATATAACGCCTAATATGAGGCTAAGTCGACTTATGAAGCGACTGGTGAGAATGTATCTCATAATCTGAGAGAAATTATTTCTCTACAAGTAAATTTTTCCAGGAAGGTGTCACCGTATAATACATTTCTGGCCATTACATAATGCATACAAAAATTTCATACCATAATTTCGTATTAGATATCTTAAATTTATGATTTATGAAGAAAAATCATCAAAGCACAGCGGTGAATAAACATCAATGAACCGCTAAGTAGTGATACAATCATAATATTATTAAATTACAAATGTGTATCTATCTTGATATAGAAAGGAACTACTATAGACCTAGACATATTAAGACGTCTAAGACCTAATAGTTATGTGGAATCATGTGGGCATCTTGACAGAATGTCTGCCATCACATTATCTGATCCACGAATAGCTCGCACAGAGAAATGAAAAGGTTGACGAGCAATTGCATATCGAGTAGACCTCGAGCTCTTCAAATTCTTACTCTGTATAGCAGTAAGAGCTTTTTGGTCGGTTTCTACTACGAAATGTGCGCCTAGAAGGAATCTTTGTAGTTTGAGAATTGACAAAACCATAGCTAATAGCTCACGGTCTAAAACCGAATAATTCCTTTCTGCCGCATTAAGTTTTCTGGAAATATACATTACAGGATGCAGAGTTCCAGAGTACTCTTGCATTAGTGCCGCTCCAATCCCAGTGGATGAAGCATCACTACGAAGAACAAATGTCTTATCTTTAGTAGGTAACACTAAAATAGGTGGTGTTGAAAACAATGTTTTAATCTTATCCAAAGAGGATTGGCATTCCTGAGACCAGTGGACCATATTAGGCGAACCTTTCTTTAAAAGTGTAGAAAGAGGTGCCATGATAGAGGATAGATTCTGAATGAATCTGCCATAAAATTGAATAAGACCTAACAGACTTCTCACCTGTTTTTTAGTCTTAGGGATAGAGATGTTAAGTATCTTACTAGTATTATGGTCCTCTGTCTTTAGGAAATCATGACCAACTCGGTGGCCTAGGAAAGAAATTTCGCTAAAACCAATATAGGCTTTAGAGGGTTTCGCTGTCAGGTTGTGCTCGCGCAAAGTAGACAGCAATTCATCTAACCCTGAATAGTGATCTTCTCAAGTATCGCTGAAAAGACAGATGTCGTCTAGATATGCAATGACATCTGACCGATAAGATAGGATTCGGCGCATCATGCGTACAAATGTAGCTGGTGCGTTCATAAGACCGAAAGGCATAAAATTCCATTGGAACAAACCTCTAGGTGTTGAAAAAGCCGTGAGAGGTTTGGCACGTTCAGATAAAGGTACTTGCCAATATCCTTTAGACAAGTCAAGTTTAGTGAAAAAATGAGATTTGGAAAGTCGAGTAAATAGCTCTTCCAGTAAAGGCATAGGTTCGGCATCGAACTTCGTTACTTGATTCAATTTGCGATAGTCAACGCAAAGACGTATGTTATTGTCTTTTTTCCGAACAATAACCATCGGCGAAGAATATGCAGAGGTGGATGGTTCGATTATTTTCAAATCTATCATCTCATCCAACTCTTTCTCGACCTGTACTTGAAAATGTATAGGGATAGGATAAGGTCTAACCCTAATAGAAGTATTGTCAGTTAGAACAATGTCATGTTCAATGACATGAGTTTGTCCAGGGATGTCAGTAAGTACATCCTGAAATGTTTGCAACATAGTTGAAACTTGTCGCTGTTCTCCTAGAGACAAATCAGGAGAGACAGTAACGTTCTTCCATGATTCACTAAGCCCAATGGGCTGATCACCCGTTGGCTTGTCACACCGATTACGGAAACAACGGCAGATGGATCTATTTGTTGTTGCCCTAAAGACGCCGCTAGGCGTGATGGGAAACTACAACAGAGAAAATCAATCTGCTGTTGCCCTTAAGACGCCACAAGGCGTGATGGCCTCTGACTGCTTGGTCGGTCTTTGGCTAAGGACGGAAGAAGAAGAAGAAGATGATTCACTAGAATGAAGTGGGATCATTGGAAGAGGAAGATTTACATCTGAAAAACTCGTTTCCTCATCCTGTATCACGGACAGTGATGAGTAATGACCATGTTGTACTGGAGAATCGTCCGTTGCTTGGAAAATGGGTTGTAAATAATCCGGACGTTCATGGAATTCAGTAAGCATATTGATGTGGAAGGTTTTATGCTTCCCATCAATATCGACAATATAGTCGACATCGGAAATTTTCGATATTATATCGTACGGACCTTTCCAAGAAATAAGTAGTCTGTTTTCCCTACAAGGTAGTAATACAAATGCTTTGTCACCAGGACGAAGTTGTCGTAAGCATCTCTTCTTATTGGCAAATTGCCTTGCCTTCTGTTTCGCAAATTCGGAAGAAGAAGTTGCTAGTTTGCATGCTTCGATAATCTTTTGTCTCAACGCGATGACATATTCGTAAGATGACTTTGTGTCATCGTCAATATTGTCAGCTGTTATGAGATCATGGAGCAAAGACATAGGGCCGCGCGGACGCGCGCCAAATGCAAGTTCAAAGGGAGAAAACCCTGTATGTTCATTGGGGACCTCTCTGTAAGCGAAGAGGGCCGCAGGTAAAACTCTGTCCCAGTCTTGAGGATGATCCTCAGTTATCTTCCCTAGTAAGTTTTTAAGTGTTCTATTAAGGCGTTCGACCATCCCATTAGACATTGGATGGTAGATACTACTTAAAGATCTATCTTTCTGCAGAGTAGACATTACTTGAGACATGGTATCTGATATTAGTTGGGTGCCATGGTCTGATAATATCTCTCTGGGGAAACCCAGACGAGAGAATATAAGCCAAAGAGCATCTGCAATATCAGCAGTAGTAATGCTCTTCAGAGGAATAGCCTCTGGCCAACGTGTGCACATATCAACACACGTCAAGATAAACTGATGTCCTCTGGCAGACTTGATCTTAAATGGACCAATAATGTTTATGGCCATTTTTTGAAACGGCCGAATAGGAATGTCTGCCGCCTGAATGGGTGCAGCATGGCGTGGACCTTTGGATTTAACTTCCTGACATACTTTACAAGATCGACAATAAATCCGTATGTCCTTGTTTACCAATGGCCAAAAGAAAGCCGCAAGAATTATTGACTTAGTACGGGAAAAACCCATGTGTCCAGCACACTGAGAGTCGTGAGCGTGCTGCAAAATTTTAACTCTCAAATTCTTGGGAACCAGGATTTGAGAATGACTTGACGTAATGGAGTCTTGAACCATACGTACAAGTACGCCATTCTTCTTTGTAATCCAAGATTTACGACTTGTGTCTTTATTCGGATCACCTTTAGTTGCAAGAATGAAAAATTTCTTCAGAGTGGGATCATCTTCTTGCTGTTTTATAAACGAGTCACGAGAAATTACCAAGGGATCATCTTGGTTATGCACTTCATTATCTTCAGTAGATGAAGTTTGAGGCATATTAAGAGCTTGAGCTCTAGTGACTACAGCGTTAGCAATCTGCATGTTTTGCTTTTCCCACGCGGAAATTTGTTGCGGAGTGCATTCTTTGACTCCATGAATGCGACCGATGATAAGGTCAGCGATCGGATTCGGCAAAAGACATGCGTGTACATCTCCTGTAAAGAAAGGAGTAGCAATCCTAATGATAGCAGTAGAGTATTTCTCTAATGTGCCGCCAAATGTTACACATTTGACTACTTGTCCAGTGGCACGGGAAGGATCTACAAGTGACTGCCTAACACCAATTGTGGTGCATCCAGAATCAAATAGAACGGAGACTGGATTGTTTGTGTCGAGAGCTATCAGCTCGTCTCCAGTTCTTTGAAGAAGAACCCTGAAATGATTGGTTACCTTGGTTTTGATAACTATTATGGTTACCTTTTTTTTCAAATCTGTTTTGAGGTCCCTGAAATCTGTGTGAATAATTGGGATTGTATGGTGTTGCTGAAGCAACTGGCATACTCTCCTTAATCTTAGTGTTGCCAAAAGTCACGTCGGGGTGTGCAGTGTCATATTGGGAACAATATTCTTCCATTTCCTTTAGTGATTTGGGTTTACGCTCATGTATAAATTTAAGGAATGGTTTGTTAACACATGACATAATCTTATCTCTGAGCAACAAATCCATAAGTCCTTCATACGTTTTTTCTGTTTTGGAAAGCTCAATCCAACGATCAACTGTGAGACGTGCCTTTGCAATGAATTCTGAGAATTCTACACCTGTCTCAGGCACCGTCGTCTTAAACAAAAGGCGATAGCCTTCCTCACTTAGCTGGTATTTTTTTTATCAAAGCCGCCCTAATGACATCATAATTATCCTTATCTGCTTCTCCTACAAGGCATAACCTAGTCAGAGATTCACCTTTCAAGTTTTCTGCTAATTGGTTAGCATATTGTGATTTATCCACATTATGAGTACGACAAGAACGTTCAAATCTATCCAGCCAGAATGTAATATCGTCACTGGACTGATTGAACGGTGGAACCTTAACCTTGTAAGTAGAAGGTTTACCATTACCACTAGATGCCTGATTAACATTACTCATACTTGTCAATCTTAATTTCTCTAACTCAGATTCATGTTATCTTATTGCTTTTTTTTCTTCAGCTTCTCTGTCTAATCTTTTTTGTTCAGCTTCACTGTCTAATCTTTTTTGTTCAGCAGCAGCTTCTCTTTCTAATTTTTTTTGTTCAGCTTCAAATCTCCTTTCCTCCACCTGCATCTGCAATTTCTTTTGTTCAGCAGCAGCAGTAGCTTCTCTGTCTAGTCTTTTCTCTTCAGCTGCTAATCTTCTCTCCTCAGCTGCTAATCTTCTCTCTTCAGCTGCTAATGTCTTGTCATATTGAGCAACTGCCCATTCTTCTAATTGTTGACCAGTCTTATCAAGGGATTTCCCTTGTGCAATGAAGTATTCTAATGTAGACATGATGTCTAACAATAATACTAATTACTTGAAACAATAATAATAACACAAGTTCTTAATGACTTGATTAATCAGTACACTATCTCAATCTCAGTGGGTCACAAGCCTTAATAAGGTCTTGTATAATTTCTTGTATACCAGTAATAATAATAAAGTACTGGTTTATACCATAATCCAAGTGCAGTGCACAAGCAATAGTGTCTTATGAAATATACCTATATAAAACATATGTCAACCAACAGCATACATAAAGTACAAATAAGACTGACAATACGAAAACGTTTGCAGAAATCAAATAAATCAAATAGGGAAATCAATGAAAATAATCACTGAGTCTGCAAGGAATAACAACACAAATGACGTCACAGTATATGAATATAAATTGTGAATAGAACTGAAAGATAGAAAAGGGTAGACCAACAAATTACAAACAAATCAAAACAAAACTAAAGAACAAAGAAATATTACAAAAATAACAATAATTACAGTCTTCACAGCTAACACAAATAGCAACTAGTTGTTGCAAGCAAATTTCCAATTAAGGAAATTGCACCTAAAGAAAACGCCCACAACGGACCCTCTATGACGTGGGATATTCTGTTGTGAGGACACCGCCCAACCTAAACACAACCCGCTGACATATAAACTAATATACTATACAAACAAATAACATATAACATATAATCATAAATGCATATATCATGTGTGTAATATATAAAGCACTGTGTTGCAGATAGGATGCTCAGTTATACATTAAATAATGAAATGTGTTGGAAAGAGTTTCAGTTCATAAATATAATGGCACAGTTTCTGAATAAACAAAGTAAACTGCCACTTTAATCAATACTAGATTTTTGATTTAATCTATTATAATGTTCAACAATATGAGTATCAGAAGGTCCAACGATGAAATTTACGCACTTATGTTCAACAATACTGCAACAATAGAACAGTTTATGGCCTTCAAAGTATCATCTCTGTACTGTGAAACTCTGTAATGTCTAAGCGTAAAAATGTCAACAACGCTGACCTAGATACTGCATTCACTTGATAGGTCACGTGACAAAGTGTTGACAAAGAGCAAACTAATACTGCAAGTGTGTCGTATCAGCCACAGGAAACGGTCTGGTATCGGTAGTCTGTTGACTTCTCAACTTCTGCGAGGTCAAACCCAGAAAGCTGGCTCACCAGTGTTAAGTAATTAGCATACCAGTGTTAAATATTCTTCTTTGTTGAATTCCACCAGAGTTAAATGCTGTTTCTATATATACTGTTGAATGGTGTATAGATATGAAATTGTATTGTTCCTTGTTCACACTGACATCAACTATTTACAGGACCACAGTGTTAAGAGGTATGGTGGTCTGTGGAAGCTCCAATGTTAAAGCCTTGTTGTTGGCCCCAGCGTTGCTCGTCAGAGTGGTTGTTAGGAATAGGAATATCAACTCGACCTACGCAGTGGTGTGTAGACATAGAGTGAGAGTATAATACGCGAATGATGAAAGAGTTCGAAGAGTTGATAAATGTTCTTTTTCTCACTCATGTATGGCTGGAAGTCATCGACGCCAACTGCTGTGTACTTTTTGTTACAGTTTAATTGGACGTACACATTCGACAGCACGGATACAGTGACAAATCACAGGTTGGCATAATACATCATGGTACAATTGATAAATGGTCTTGCAATGATACATGGGCACTCGTTGAATCATAGCACAATGGAATGTCAGTAGACAAGCACTCAGTATTGCCCATATATATATATCATCTGAGTTTACTGACAAAGCACGTCAGTTTATAAACAATATTCAAGATGGCTTCTAGACCTAACCTCGTCTAGCGAAGATTCCTTTAAATAATGTTCAGCACATATTTTTCATATAATCATATTGAACCGCTAGTAATGGGTTCTCATCTGTAGCAGTGATCTCTGGACTCATCAAGCGATAATACGGGGCATCCCTTTTCTCTTCTTGAAAGTCACAAAATATTTGGATACAAGATGGCTGCTGTCGTGAGCTGTCACTCACTTTAGGATACAAACTGGAATCTGTATCAAAGTTAATCCTACATTAAATGTTCTCATTGCTCTGTAGATTCTATCATGATGCAATTGACTTCATCATACAAGATATAGTGCTGCTAGAAATGAATGTCTTCTTCATCTAGTTAAATATTCTCTCAGACGTACAAATCGTGCGTCTGCTTATCGAAAACGATGGCTTCGTAAGAGAGTTCATAAGAAGTGCTTTTGTTAGGATAGGTCTAAACGTCTATCACTTTCCCCATCAATCTTGAGATCACTTTTCCCGGCGACAAGCCGATACAGAAAAACACGACAGCCCCCATCAGGGCGAAGCCAAATCACAACTCTCTAGCCACACATCCGCTGAACAGCCTTTGACCTTTCTAGCGACAAAGAACATATAGTTCGACTTAGATATGTAAAGATATACAGATATAAGACAGACTCGTCCTACCTAGACAAACACTACACATAAATTCAGGCCATAGATATACTGAAGCAAGAACAATCTATTTCTACCCAAACAAAGAATAAATCGCAGTAAAACTGGATTCATCCGCGGAGTTCAATCTGAAACTCCTTTCAAGGGAAGTAACTCAATATTGACTTTTCCTTAAGCAAAAGAGTTTCTATTTTGTTTACAAAATATTTGCGAACATAACAAGCATACAAATGTATTATATTGCAAGATATCAAAGACTGCACGTAACATGTATACTATTTACATTCCACGTCACAGAGAGCATATGCACCGAAATTGCTCGCATCCATCTAAAAATCTGTGCACAGAAGATAGTGTATTCCCAAAAATTTGGGGTAAGTTGTAAAAATTTCTATTAAAAACGTGAATTTAACATGTTTTCTTGCTAGTGGATATATATGAAGCTGGCAACCTCAACATATGAAAATAGTATATTCATGAACCACTACAGCAAGAGCTGGTGATTGTCTCTGACTAGTCGTGTTGGAAACCCGACAGCAAAGCGACCCCAGACTCCGACTGGAGCAGTGATGAGTGATGACTACATCATATGTGCCTCCAGTGTAACATATTATCTTGTGAGATTTATGTACCTTTTTTAATTGTAGTTCAGGCAAATCATTATTCACGCAATCCAGACGCAATTTCCTAGTTCACACCTAGAAGGATATGGGTGAATTTTCATCATATTCCATGAGTTACACTGTGTGCTCTGGAATTTATTTCTTCTGAGAGGTTAACGTTGGTTTGGAGCGCATGACAATGGACCTGTAAGTTTGCGGCGAA
The DNA here is from genome assembly GCA_024509875.1 of Oreohelix idahoensis. Classification (NCBI taxonomy): domain Eukaryota; kingdom Metazoa; phylum Mollusca; class Gastropoda; order Stylommatophora; family Oreohelicidae; genus Oreohelix; species Oreohelix idahoensis. The sequence continues at coordinate 682,356 of JAMPIV010005127.1, read as the reverse complement.
CAAATGTACTTAGCAGGCATTTGTTTCTTTCTGTTTGTCTAAAGTTCGTGGTTACAAGCCATCAAGACGATTTGTGGTACTAACGCCGCTAGTGTGAGAAAAAAGCATTTACCATAACCGCCAACAGTGGAAGAGAGTGTGGAGAAGGCTTTCGTCATCAAAGAATTGATGAACCACAGCTGCAGGACTCTCATACAAGCTTAGTGCTAACTAAAAAGCACCAGCACAAAAGGACATTTCAGTTAAACTTTAAGTATAAAGTTAAATTCCCACCTACGTCTCAATGACGAGAACTTTATATCCATCAAAATTCCACTAATCTTTCCATATTTATTTTATCCTGCTAAAGACTATTTCACTATTAAATTTGTTACCTGTTGTTTTAAAACTAAACAATAATAGTTGATTCAGTTATATGTATGAAAGCAAACGTATGAGCCAGAATATTTAATCTATATATATGAATACTTAGACATATATTTACACTAAACTGAGCTACATCTTATAAGAGGGATTTCGTTGGATTACACGAACTGGGGGTTTGAACGGGCTAAACCATTGCTTAAATCCTTCACAAAAGGCGACGGACCAGATATAATGCGTTAACAGTTGTTCAGCCCAAGGCAACATTGTTCGTGACTTCTGGAACTATCTTGTGAAAGCTCCCTTCAGGTAGAAGTGTCATTAATCTTCTATCTACATCTCTGCCAAGAGTAATCTTGCGCGCAGGTAGATACCTTGGAAGCCAATATCAGATACTCTTGAGTTTTGGTCACTGTTGGACCACTACTGCAAAGCAGGGGCGGCAATCCGTGACAAAGACCACAAGGAGATAAACGGTATAAGTAAAAGTATTTACCGTCTTTTATTACTGTCATGTGCCTGTGTGTAACCGGGGCCCGACAGGGGAGAAGAGAATAGTAACGCTGTAGGCTACTCTACCAGGCTTGTCATAGAAGGCAAGCTTCAACATAACGGCAAGATGTTCAATGATAATTTTATCAATGGCACAGTCACAATCATTCCGTTGCTCCTATCAAGAAAATAGACGGCATAGGACATCAGAGGCGTCCCTAAAGTATTTGGCACCCGGGGCAGATCCTATCTTAGGCACCCTACCCCCATAAAGAAACACACTTGCAAGTATATCTTTAACAGCAAGTCCTATCATGATAGTGTCCGATGGAACCCCCTTCCTGGCTGTCACTCGGGGCGGACAGCCCTCTCTTAAACCCCCCCCCCCCTTTTCCCCAAGTAGGCCACTGCAGGATAAGGGTCGTCCAAATATAACGCCACGCAATTTTTGCCATTTGTAACCCACCCTTTCCCCGTCACATTTCGTCACAAAAAAACCCAGACTCCTCTAATATGACGTCACAAATATTTTACCTCTTCTTTTTTTTTTTTTTCTTTTTTGACTACTGAAAAGCAATAACGTAATCGAATGTATATTATAAAGAAAAAAAGTCCGTTCACCAATTGATGTTTAACTTTGAAATTTGTTTTTAAAAAAAACTACCTGATGTAATGAATTTATATTTTGCATGTAGTCTTATATTATCCATGACGTTACAAATATGTTGTTGTTAAGTCAGTATCAATTCTGCGTTCTTGAAAACCGTAAATTCCTTTGATCTTTTCCGAATCTTACAAGAAACACGGCTTAAAAATTAAATTTTACAGTATACTACGTCATAAATGTCGAAAGTAGGATCAGAGGCGTATCCATATCTGCTCACCGCATAGGAAACAGCTATAAGTAGTGATACATTTAAATCTGAAACGTGGGGGAAAAGAAATTTTATTCAAAACTATATTGTATACGACACGGTAAATTTGTTTCAATATAATACAATGCAGCTATAACTTTACAATAATTTCACAATACGCCACTGACTTTACAACGGTACAGATTTGTACAGATGATGTCGCACTATTTCAGCTTTCAACAGCAGACAACTGCGGTGCACGAAATGTCATAATTTTGTCTTAAAATATATTTTTTTCTATTAAAAAACCATTTATTGCTCGTGCAACACAAATGCACTGCTGGCATTCTACATTTTAATACCGGTAGGGGAGTGTGATTTTAATATAACCTGAAGAAGAGATATCTTAAACTAGATACATTTTCTGGAGGCAAAAAATGTTTTCATAACGTCATGGATAATAAAAGACTACATGCAAAATATAAATTCATTACATCAGGTAGTTTTTTTGAAAACAAATTTCAAAGTTGAACATCAATTGGTGAACGGACTATAGTTACTTAGTCATTATGATCATCACCTATCAACTCCCTAATGAGCATAGGGGTCGTTTTTAAATTACGCAACGCAATTTTTGACATGTCTGTCTCCAGTTCTCTTTTCCGTGTATTCCCTGGACTTCCTCTACCTTTCTTACCCTGGGGTTCCCAGTACAAGAACTGCCTAGTAAATCTACCAGCAGGCTTGCGCAGTGTTGTGTTCTATACATCACCAGCGATATCTCCTCATGTCATGGTTCTACTGCCATGTGTCTGGTTCATGTCATCAGTTCCACATTAGTGGTCTTGTCATACAACTATTTACACAAGCACCTATTTATGAGAGCGTCTGTGGTTAGAGCGCAGGCCTCTCGCGGTAAATGTAGCGGGTTGGAAACACAGTGGTGTCACGATACAGTCTATCAGCTGTAAATGGATCCCTGACTCTACTCTTGGGTCAGGAAAGGCAAAGGCAGCGAGGAAGAGAAGTGGTTACTTCACCTCTTGAAGCTTTATCTAGTATTATGAAATCAGATTTTATTATCTTGAATTTACTACACAATATATCCTAATTATAACCCATCAAGGGTTGAACGGGATACTTTGTCTTTTAAAAAAAAAAAGCAATCTAACACTTCACTCCCCTACGGAAGAATCTGCTATGAGACTTGTGATGAAATCAGTTGTGCCCTTTTCGTCAATTTCGTTCTCTCCTGCATTATTAACTTATTTCTTCATTTTCCTCACTCATCGTCCTATTATTTGGCATATTTTATGCACCTAAATGTCTGCTATAACCACTCCTTTGACTTGTTTACGTTTCACCAGGTGAATCGTAGTATTACAAGGCTAATTAGATAGGTCAGCAGATAATACTGTTATCACTTAAGTCGTCTAGCCACCTTTGATAGAGACGATCCTTGTTGACATAAGGTGGTGGCGCGCGATCGATGGAAAGAAAGACAGATTGACTGCCTATGAAATCCGTCTGAGGAATGTACGCAAACACAGGTGATATACGTAATCGTTTCCGCTGGATCAGCTCTGTAACAATAGTACGAATAACCTGTCAGAGGACACAATATGGGCGGAAGGAATTAGCCAGAAAATAAGTTCACCGATGTGTTTATGAGTTGGTACAAATACAATCGGAAGTATTACTGCCATATTTGAAAGAGGTCACGAGTTTAAATTTTAAAATTGATATTTTAAAACACGCGGGGGATAGTAATGAATTAACACCCCGACCCACATAGTTCTAAAGAGCTTACCATTTCTTTATTTTGAGAGCCGAAATAGACTTTGGCTTTCATTGGCAAGGTTGTCGGAAGTACCATCTGGGACTTGAACTGAGAAATGGAAATATAATCTAGCGAAATCGGAGACACAAATCAGACTGCATAGCAACGTCAAATTAGCAACTCCCAGTAGCCAGAGAGAAAGATCGGACAAAGTATTCCAGAATTAATAGTGACAGATCAAAGTATTTGGGCGTCTTTATAACTTAAAAGAGAACCCATAATTTTAAATACAAAGACTGGAAACTTAAGGAATCAGAGCACCCGTCATAAGAGGAATACTAAAATTTCCCCGACCAAGTGTTCGAAGCATCTAATCAAAGCTGCTGTGTCCATTCATCTGTGCCAGGAGATTGTGTTCCCAAGTAATTTGGGGTAAGTTGTGAACATATATTTTACAAAAGTGAATGTGACATGTTACTTGCTAAGTGGTTATACAAGTCATACGAGGCTGGCAACCTCAACATATGAAAATAGTATATTCATAAACCACTACAGCAAGCGCTGGTGATTGCTTCTTGCTAGTCGTACAGAAAACCGACAGCAGAGGTGGCCCCAGACTCCGAATGGAGCAGTGAGTAAGTGAGTGATGATTACATCACATGTACACAGCGTGTATAGTATCATTTTGTGAGAATATGTAACTTGATAATTGTAATTCAGGCAAGCCATTGCACTCGCGCTGTCCAGACACATTTTCACCATTTAAGTGACCAGAAGAATAAAGGTGATTTCTAAATCATATTTCCTGAGTTATACTGTGTATACTTAGGGAGAATAATTATTCAGAGAGGCTGACACTGGTGGGTGAACAGCGAGACAATGCGCCTGTTAATTTGCAGCCCACAAATGTGCTTAGCACAGGCATTTGCTGTTATTTTTCCTAAAGTTCGTAGTTTGAAGCTACAAGACGGTTCTTAGACCAGACCAGTCTGAAGTAAGAATCTTCGCCATTATCTTCTGATTCAAGAAACTGGGTTCGCCACAAACTACCTACAGTGGACATGTTGTGAAGACACCCATATTGTCATTTGGAATGTCAGTGAAGTTCATCTAGACGCCTCTAGTACTCAGCAAGTTAAGTTATTTGTAACAGGCGCAAGCAACGGACAATACTTACCATCAGTCCCCAATTAAGTCTCAGTGGAGACACATTTTTAAAATCTCCTAAGTCACTTTTATCCATATTTATTTAAATTTATTAAAGACTAACTGATAATTAAATTTGTTATATGTTATTTTTACAAATTCATAGTTGATTCAGTTAATATAGCTATGAGAGCGCATATATGATCCATAATCTTTAATATACATACATATATTTACAGCCATAGAGCCAAAAAAACTTATAAAAGGAATTTTGGTTGACTAAACGCTACCAATTTTCGGAATCGAAACCGTGCCGCGAGTCACAGAACGTACTGAATCATGTTCTTTCGTGTGAGATATCAATAGCGATTAGCCCGATAATAGTATTGTTGTTCTTTTTCTTAATTTGTTTTCACCAATCGCTTTTATTTGGCATAAATGATGCCTTTTCATTCATTATTTTGCTATATACTTGATCTACAAGGGTGAAGTCTCTAACAAGAATAGGACGAACCAACAACGGACGTAAAAGAAGCGGATTAAGAAGAAGAATTGTTTCTCGTTCACCAAGGTAAATGCGAGTACCAGGTCAATTATACTGAGCATAGCGCTTATTGCTATTCTATCGTCTGACTATCAGTTTGAGACAGTACTAGTCTGTCCAGAACATTTGACTTTACTTACTTACTTAGTCGTTCCCCTTCTACCGTGAGGTGTAGAGGTTTGGAAGAGAGAACGCCAGACTATCCTATCGGCTGTCTTCCTCCTGGCCTGGTTCCATTCTAGTCCTCGGTCCTTCAAAGATTGGCTAATGTTGTCCTCCCAGCGGACTCTGGGTCGTCCTGGGGGTCTGGATCCCTGGCTCTTTGTTTCCCATGCTTGTCGTGGTAGCCGATCTTCTCCCATTCTGCAGACATGGCCAAACCATCTTAGTTGAGACTGTTCTACTTGGGTCTGCAGGGGTGGGATTTTAGGCCTTGACGTATCGTCTGGTTGCGGACCATGTCTCTTCTTGTTACTTCAACCACCTTCCCCAGATACCTCATTTCTGAGGTTTGGATCTGGCTTTTGTGGGTTGTAGTCATTGCCCATGACTCGCATCCATATGTCAAGACTAGGACATAGGTGGAGCGATATACAGCCATCTTCGTTTTCTTACCAACCTCTCTCTTGCTGAGGAATCCTCGATTTATGGCCTGAAAAAGTCTCCCAGCTGCTGCTTTTCGAGTGGCCAACTCTTCTTTGATGCCTCCCTTTCGGACTATAATAACTCCGAGATATTTAAAGTGGTCGACCTGCTTCAGGACCTATTCTCCCAGCTTAATCTGATGTCTTCTTTCTTCTCGTGATATCACCATGAATTTTGTTTTAGAGCTGCTTATGACCATCCCTCTCTTCTCCAGCTCTTCCTTCCAGACTTGCAGGTTGGATTGGAGATGTGCCTCTGATTTAGCAATCAGGGCAACATCATCAGCAAATGCCAGCTCTGAAATACATACCTGTCTCATCTTCCAGTATCCCACTGAATACTTTCTTGTTCTCTCCTTACATGCCTTGATAACATCGTCCATGAGGAGTATGAAAAGATAAGGTGACAGGATATCACCTTGTCTTACACCAGTGGTGGTCCTAAAACTCTTCTGGCTTATGGTTTGCTGTCCTCACATAATTTCTGCAAGACTTGTAGAAGCTCTGTATAGCATGAATCAGAGGTACTGGAATGTTCTTCCTTGCCAAACAATTCCAAAGTTTGCTCCAGGGGACCCTGTCAAACGCCTTTTCCAGATCTATGAAACAAAGATGGATCTCACTCTTATACCTTTTCATTCAGCTGTCTGAGTGTGAAGATTAGGTCTTGAGTACTTCGGTTTGCTCGGAATCCACACTGGACCTCATCCAATTGTGGCTCAGCTAGGCGTCGGAGTCTCTGCTCTAGGATTCTAGAGTAGATTTTACCAGGGACACTGAGAAGTGATATGCCTCTATGGTTTCCACATTGTCGATTGTCACCCTTTTTGAAAATTGGTGTTATGATGGCAATCTCCCAATCCTTTGGTATGGTCTTGTTGCACCACGCTGCCTGTAGGATCCTTAAGAGTAATAGGTCGCCTGATGCTCCCATGTACTTAACCATTTCTGGTGTTATACCATCATGCCCTGCTGCTTTGCCCATCTTGATTTTCTCCAGTGCTGCCTTCAGTTCTTCCATCTTTATGTCATCTTCACATCATTGGTTTTCTCTTCTGTGCTAGTGGTTATCATTTCTGATGCTTCACCATGCTCACCATCCAGGAGTTCTGAGAAATATTCTTTCCATCTTTCCATTACTTCCTTCGGGGCAGTAAGCAATTTGCCTTGCTTGTCCTTTATAAATTTGAGAGGGCATTGTTTTTCCTTCCTCATGTTCTTTAGGGTCTTATAGAACAATTTCTGGTTTTCTTGCGCATCTTTTTCTAGCTTTTCTCCAAATTCTTCCCACGACTTCTGTTTTGCTGCTAGCACCTTGTTCTTTGCTTCTGTTCTGAGTGTCACATATTCTCTATATTTCTACATTTGTCCTGTTGTGTTTTTAGCTCCTAAGTATTGTTTCATGCCATTTTATTCTCTCTTATTTTCTCTTTGACTTCCTCTGTCCACCAAGGTGTCCTCTTTCTCTTGTTCCCAAGTCGGACTTCACCACATGCCTTTTCAGCAGCTGTTTTTATGATGTCCTTGAATTTAAGCCAGAGGGTTTCCAAGTCATCAGGTTGTTCTTCTGTGTTGCTCACTGCTGCAGCAATAAGCCCCTGATGTCTGGTCTTAATTTCTGGCTCTCTCAGCTTGTAGGTCTTAATGCTCATTTCTCCCGTTTGTTTACTTGGTTTCTTGCGTGATGTTGGGCAGTTCCTAGTCTGAGGAACTCTTACATTTTTTCTTTTGATTGTAAGCTGGTAGTGATCACTTCCAATCTCTGGCCCCCTCCAGACTCTAGCATCCCGGACATATTTGAATGAGCTCCTCCTAACAATGGCATAGTCGATCACTGACTTCTCATTCTTTGTTGGTTCACATCTAGTGTATGCATGTATGCGCTTATGGGAAACTTTGTGTTTGTAATGATCAGATTCACCCGTCATAAAGGAATTCAAAATTTCCAGACCAAGTGGTTCGAGAGCATTTAACCTAAATTGCTCGTGTTTATTCTAACCTGCGCGAGGAGATTGTGTATTCCCAAAACTTTATGCAGGGGCATTTGTTTTCCTATTTTTCCAAAAGTTCGTGGTTACAAGCTATCAGACGGTTCGAAGTACTGAAGTTACTATGCCACTCGTGTGAGAGAAGTACATTTATCACCAAGAAGTGACGCAAACCACAGCTGCAGGACTCCCTTATATCAGTTAAGTGCTCATAAGAAGGCACCAGCAAAAGGGACGTACATTTCTGCACTATATCCTCACCCTAAATCTCCGTGAAGAGAAAATTTGATTCCAATATACAAGTCACCAGCATTTTATTTATTTAAAACAGTTAACACTAATTGATTATTAAATTTGTTACATGTTATTTTAAAACTAAACAAACATAGTTGATTCAGTTATTACATGCATGAAAGCAAACGTATGAGCCAGAATAATTCATATATATATATATATATATATATATATATATATATATATATATATATATATATATATATATATATATATATATATAAATATATATATATATATATATATATATATATATATATTTAGACATATATTTACCTCTAAACAGAGCTATACCACTACAAGAGGAAATTCTCTGAATTAACTCAGCTGGGGACTTGAACGGGCTAAAACTTACTTACTTACTTAGTCGTTCCCCTTCTACCGTGAGGTGTAGAGGTTTGGAAGAGAGAGCGCCAGACCATTCTATCAGCTGTCTTCTTCCTGGCCTGGTTCCATTCTAGTCCTCGGTCCTTCAAAGATTGTCTAATGTTGTCCTCCCAGCGGACTCTGGGTCGTCCTGGAGGTCTGGATCCCTGGCTCTTTGTTTCCCATACTTGTCGTGGTAGCCGATCTTCTCCCATTCTGCAGACATGGCCAAACCATCTTAGTTGGGACTGTTCTATTTGGGTCTGCAGCGGATGGGATTTTAGGCCTTGACGGATCGTCTGGTTGCGGACCATGTCTCTTCTTGTTACTTCAACCACTTTCCTCAGATACCTCATTTCTGAGGTTTGGATCTGGCTTTTGTGGGTTGTAGTCATTGCCCACGACTCGCATCCATATGTCAAGACTGGGACATAGGTGGAGCGGTATACAGCCACGGGCTAAAAACCATTGCTTAAATCCTTCACAAAAGTCGACGGGTCATATATAAGTTAACAAATGTTCAACGCTAAGCAGCATTGTTCTTCACTTCTGAATTATCTTGAGAATGCTACCGTAAGGTCATCAACCTTCTATCTACATCTCTGCCAAGAGTAATCTTGTGCGAAGGTAAACACCTTTGACGAGCCAGTTTAGATACTCTTTTGGCCACTGTTGGACCACTACTGCAAAGCAGGCGAGGCAATCCGTGACACAAGCCAAGCCATTGCTTAAAACTTCACAAAAGGTGCCGGATCAGATATACGTTAATAGTGCTCTGCCCTATGCAGCATTGTTCTTGACTTCTGAATTATCTTGGGAAATTACCTTGAGATAGAAGCGCCATTATCCTTCTATCTACAACTCTGCCAAGAGTAATCTTGTGCGAAGGTAGACACCTTTGAAGACCCATTTTAGATACTCTTGGGTTTTGGCCACTGGTGGACCACTACTGCAGAGCAAAGGGGAGGTAAATCGCGTGACAATACTAACTTTTTTAAAACTTTCTTAAAACTTATATGCGAAAGTCTGACGCTTTTTGCGTTGTTGTTTTTGTTCTTCTCCATCTTCAGAGCCATACAATAGGACTAACTTGACATTTGAATTGATTCTGATTTTTGTATTGGTCTTTTAACCTCGATACATTTCTTTGATTCCAGCAGACTGGTGATAAGCTATTACTGTTTTTTATTAAAATCTAATTTTAAACAGCACAATCTATTTAGTCTGTATTTAGTTTATTAAGGTGTGTATTACATTATTTAAAAAGGAAGTATATAATTAAAAACAATTTAAACCGGTTAAAGGTTATAACAGCTATCCGATATTTCAGATGAGATTATAATATTAACTAGTAAATATACCCGTCAAATTAATGACGGGGAAAGAACTAAAGATATCTTCTTAACCTTTCGGCATCTGTAGCACATTTAGAAGACTGGGGAACTCATTTGGTGATTCTGAATGAAGTTATTTTATCAATTTTTGTGAAGTTTACAAAATAACAACAACAACAACTGTTAACTGTTTATTTTTTCAAGGGATTTAATTTATCCTCCCTCCGATCAAAAGGAAACAATAAAATGGCAAGAAACAATAATAACAATAAAATATATTGTAGATTTTTGACACATTACTATGTGTTTTCTATTAATTATTAAAATAAAACTACAACTTTTGTGGAGGAAAAGATGCACGTTACATTTAGCGTCGTGCAGATTAGTGCAAAGGCCAGACGCGCTCAATTTTTATATAATTACCCGACTGCAACTTTGTTGGGAACAGGTTTTGACTGACCTCCGTGAGAGATATACAGGGGATATAAGTCGTCCAAGAGGGAGTCATTCGGAGTTAAGACTAAATTACACGAACAGAGTTATGTTGGATAAGTCTCACCCAGCACATACAGCTTTTACCAGATGCCAACTAATCTGGGTACATTAAGACAATTAATAACAGGACTACCACCTAGCAGAAATACTTAAGAAAACAAATAATATAAAAAATATTAAAAACAAATCCAATAAATATATACAACAAATATCAAAAGACAGCCTTACTGTGTACACAGATGGATCCAAGGGAGAGGATGGCAAATTGGGGATAGGAATGATGATAGGAAACTCTTTACAGAGCGATACAACAGGAAGCAATCTGATCATCAGAAGTAGTCCCCCCGTCCGACAAGTGTTTCGGCCCTACATACTCCTTTACACTCCAAGGGGGGCGGGCCCACTTGGGTCATGACTCCCAAGCGTCTCAGCCTCCTGTTGTCTTGTATCGAAAATGAACCCATTTCACTTATGGTAGCAACTTTAATCCACAACTCCGCCAGCCGTGGAGGCGATTGTGAAAGTAACAAAGAGAAGACAAATTATTCCGTTCGCTCCGTAGCACATCACAACTACGGACACACACTGAGTCACCTGCGCGAAGCCGACGAGACTTGACACTGCGCGCTCGCCACTGAAATTCTTCCTGACACCCCTTATAGTATACATCGCCTGTCGCCTCTCAGCCACAGCCCTTTCACTAGTACGCCTAAAAACTCAGCGTATTGTGGACTTAGACAAATTCCTGGTGTTTTCTGTACCGCAGCGTTTATTGTCACGATTTCCATTGCCCATTGCGGTTGTTCCACAGCCAGCCTGATGCCTTTTCGGCAGTTTCACTAAGCCTCTTCAGTGCCCTTGTTCTCGACTGTCCCTTCAGCCCCAACAGTTTCAATAGATCATACACTGATGCAGCCACAAGCCCTCTTGCGCCCACTTCAACAGCCATGACCCTTGCAGTGAACCCATCGTGTCTCAGATCCGCGGCCAGATCACTATACTTGGCCGCTTTGAACGAATGTTGCTCGTCTAATCTGGATTCAAATGGCACGGTCAGTTCAATCAGTATGACCTGAAGCGTTGCTGAAGAATGAAGCACTATATCCGGCCGTCTCCGCGATTTTCTGATACTCTCTGGATATGCCCCTCGTCCAGGTAGGTCTACCGCCATCTCCCAGTCATTTGCACAGTCAAGAAGAGATGGTAAACTGCTACCAGGTTTACTCGGTTTGGGGTGTGCTGACTTTCCTGCCCTCAGAAAGTATGTATTTGCGGTGCTCGGCCCGGGTTTGCTACTCGCCTTCATCCTTGCCAGATCTATTGTCGCAGCAAGCTCATTTAGCACTTTGTTATGGCGCCAAGTGTATCGCCCTTGCCCTAATGACACCTTACACGCTGAGAGTACGTGTTCAAGTGTCTGCCTCCCCTGGCACAGGGGGCACTGCTCATCATCCGACTTTCCCCATTTCACAAGGTTGGTGGCCGACGGCAGGTCATACATTGATCTAACAACGAAGCTGAGCCTAAGAGGTGCCATATGCCATATATCATTCCATGTCAAGGACCTCTGCAGGGCTCCTTCCCATGTAGTCCATTGGCCTTGTTGGACCTGCTGCACTGCTTTTTGCAACCTCTTATCATTCTCAGCTCCTCGTATCTCCTGAACTACCATGTCTCTGCGCTCCCTGCTTGATGCCTTGGACCACCAGCGGATGTCTCCATGACCAAATCCCCGTCTATTCGTTTGTGTGTATCCGATTACCTCCCTCAGTTTGAGTGACTCTTGGGCAGCATCAACAGCTTCTTCCACTCTCCACTTCCTTCCCGTTTTCAGTGTGGGCTGAATGGACTTAACTACGTCATCAGCTGACTCGCGTAGCATCATTGCAAGCCTTGCCTTTCCAACTTCCAATATGGAAAATGGCAAAATACTCGTAATATAGCATCACGGAAAATACATCCATTCTCACTGCAGAGATTGTGGCAATACTAAAAGCACTAGAAATATTCTCCAATAACCCTTCCAAAAAACTAACAGTTTTAACTGACTCTCTTTCAACAATTAAAGCACTTAGAAACTTACGAGAATGTAGTAGACCTGATATAGCAGAGGAGATATTTCTGGCTACTACATACTTATATTCCAGAGGATGTTCAGTTTTAATTGCTTGGATACCTTCACATGTTGGCATAGAAGGAAATAAAAAGGCAGATAAAGAAGCCAAGAAAGGTAGATCTGATAAAAATCTAATAAATGTAGGGACGAGTAAATCAGAAATTAAGAGCTTAATTAAAGATTTAATAACAGATGAATGGAAAGCAGAGTGGGATAAAAATCTGAAAGGAAGACATGCAAATAAGATGTTCAAGGCTCCAACAAGAAAATGGCAGATATCTAGGGAATTGAAAATTCCCAGTAATAAGAAACTTCTCAGACTACAGCTGGGAAAAGGCTATTTCAGAATAGAAGAACCTTACTGTGCAGGATGTCTTCAAGACAATAATATATAACATTTCTTGTTAAAATGTAAGAGGTATGAACAAATGAGAATACCAATATTAGATTATTTGCAAGAATCAAACTTACCTATTAATATAGAAGAGGTGTTAAAATAGACAGACCTAGGGAACTGCATAATATAGTCAAACAATATTTAACACGAACAAATGTTAATATATAGTGGCTGGAAATGTGAAGGTCTGATGCTGTTCTTACAATGCATATGACTTTTAACAGATGAAAGTCAATTAAATATCTGTTAAAGTCAGTTATATAACTGGAACCACCATGCCTTTACATCCCTCCACTTTAATATTACGTATTCTTGTTCAGAGTTTCTTCTTGATTTTTTGTTTGTTTTTTGTTTTTGTTTTTTTGTTTAATTTATTTACCGTATAAGCACAATTGTGATTGTCCCTATTTACAATGATTTGACAAATGTGATGCCACTTTCTCATATCGGCAGTTGTTCATATTATTTGGAATTTAAAACAATATATATCCTAATTATAACCCATCAGAGGTTGAACGGGATATTTTTTTTTCATTTAATATAAAAAAAAAGAAAGAAAAAAGAGTCCTTATCCATTACGTATAACAGTTAACTATTGCAGATAATAGTTAACAAAGGCGGATAAATGTTAACTATTGCGGATAAAAGTAGAAACATAATTTATAGAAGAAGCGAGTATGACTCTTTTATTTTTGTGTGACTTCACATTTTTCGAAACCCCCTCCCCTATCGCCATACAATGTCACAAAATATTGACCCCCCCTCGCTGCGTGACGTCATACGTGTTCGCACCATATGGGGTTTCTTCTTCTTCTTCGTTCGTCCTGAAAAGGACGTTGGTTGCGTTGTGTCTGTTTACAGAGAAGTTGCAATATTTGCGCTTTTCGGCCGACACATCCGACTTCAGCATGGCATTTTTGGGACCGGGTTAGCCTTCCCTCTTCGATCCCTACTCACTCAGCCAGCCTGCAGTGATGCAGCCTGTTTCCAGGACCACCACTTGGAGATGAGTAGGGTCTTGGTCAGCTCTGGCTCGCTGACCCTGACGCAAGCAGTCTAGCTATGGGTCGCTAACTGCATTCCTCACTGTTGACGCGTCTTAGGTCCCATATCGGGTTTATAAGCGTTCAACTGATTCACGCCAAATCTTCCTGTCCTGTGTCACCCATATGGGCATTGAACATATTATTTGGACCTGAGAACACTATAGGCCAACATCTTAATTATAATCCGGCAGAAGGTGAACGGGATATTGTTCATAACCAAGTTAAAATAAAAAATCGTGTGACGCACGAAAACACTAGGTTATGCTCGAACGGGATTTGAATTTTGATCTTGAAGGAGCAAAAATTCTTTCCCCCCTTCGTAACCCCAGAAAGTAGGCCTATAGGTAATATTTGGCTAGGATTTATTCCAGTCATTTAATTCGTCAGATAAACTCCGAAACATGTTCTCATTAATCGTTTTAGTGTCTTATTTAAAAATATCCTGACATTTCGATGCAGTAATTCATTAGTTGATGAATGTAATAACAATTTGAGATTTGTTCCTTTTTTTAAAAATTTATTTTATATTAATGATGAAAAATATCCCGTTCAACCTCTGATGGGTTATAATTAGGATATATATTGTTTTCAATTCCAAATAATATGAACAACTGCCGACATGAGATTTGTTCCGTATTCTATTATTTTCATAACATTTATTGCGTTAAGGCAAATAGATTTCAATTTTCAACAGTAGAAAAAAAAATGCATTTTGTGCGGCACTATCGTGTCAAGGCCAATGACATTTCGCCAATAAAAAGCTTAATATTTTTGCAGTGGAAATGGCTTCCACATCGCAGAAGCCGAAAAAGGGCATTCTAAAACATTCTGGAAGTATAGACCATGGGTATGTTTACTATTTGCTACTTGATGTTTTTAAAATTGTATATTTTGTTTTTTTTAAAAGGCACGAATGCATGCCGTCGACGAGCCTAACTGTCCTACAGAGGGCTGTCGAATCAGGCCTAGTTATATTTAGCAGGGGTTCTAGTCTGAATTATCCGTCTAATCTGTTATTAAATGTGATTATGTTATTAGTATACTATTAGTTTATATAATCTACTTTCAGATGTCTGTCTGCTTGTTTTGTGTCGCCATTATCATTATATTAGCGATAAATTCCATTGATATGACTCAGATTTCAAGTTTTGTTCATTGTTGACAATCGTCACAGGGTTACTATACATCCTACCTTAATCAGTCCTAATTTTCGGTCTTAACATCACCATGCGGTGTTTTTTTTTTATGTTGAAAAAAAAAGTACCCCGGTTTTTGTATGAGATCAATATTAATTGCCAATATTCTTGTGCATATATTACTCAGCTCCTAGATTGTGATGGTGGTGGGCTACATAGGCCTAAATGTTATCAGGAAATAGAGACACTAGATGTCCTAATTATAACCTTGGCATAGGCTGAAAGGAGCATTTAAAAAGAATATATTTAAATAATTTACTCTGCAATTATTTGTAGCAGATTGTAAAGTCTTTACCTTTATATATATAGGCTATACATTTTAGTAAAAAAAAATAATTTTCTGCTGCTACAAAAAAGCCCCTGAAATTCATCAATACCTGTGAGGAAAAAAGTTAAAACATTTTTTAGTGAATTTTTTTGCTTCACAATCTGCAGAAGGCTTATGCAGGAAAATAAGTGCCAGTTTGAAAAGTTGTGACCCAGAAATGTACGGAGTTGGACAAATTCCCATAAACCTCACTTGTTCGTAAATAAATGCCCTGCCCTGGCGGATCTAGAAATTGTCCAAGGGAGGGGTGATACATCAGAATGATAAGGCTCCCCCCACCCCTTGCTCCTTATATACACATATTTGTACACAATTAAAAAACGAAATAAGGAATTTTGAAAAAAAATTGACAACGTGATAATTTTATTATACTATAATAAAAATGATAATATTATACTATATTAACTCAAAAATATTCATTTTTATTTTTTTTTTAAATAACTAGTTATAACATTATTACGTAAACTAAGGTACAACTACAGAGAGACAAAATTTGATACAAATTCATGCATGCTTTACATTATAGCATAACATTGTTTGATTTGGGATTGGCCGCCCAATATAGAAATAATCCACCTCTTGTCACAAAGTCCTCTGTTTTTGCAGCTGTCTTTTGTCTCATATTTGTATGGCGGTTCCCTTTATTGTCTTTCATTGTCCCGCCATGTAGAATTACTTGCAAACTATGTTCGTAACCTTTAGGGTACTTACTATTGTCCAGCACAAGACATGTTTTAATTTGTCCGTTGTCTGACCTAACAGTTACTTTCATTTAAGTCCCAACTGGGGGGAAGGGGGGGGGATACTCTAGCGATTGAAATGAAATAAAGGTTTTTAAAGTCCCAAGGGAGGAGAGATCACACCGTCCCCACCATACATTGTTTTATTCAGGATAACAAGACAAATATGTTGATCGTATAATCCTATTGATACAACACACCCACATCTAATTAGCAAACGAAATGGTATTTTAAATTATGTATGTAAAAAGTTTACATTAACAAATCAATATGAATTTACACTATATTGCATCATGTACACACAAAGAACTTTCAGTATGATTACTGTTGTTATTGTTCATAATAGTAAAACTGTGTTGTGTCATTAACATGTAGTATTATGTCAGAATATATTAATTATCATTACTTTATACATGATAGAAAGTCATGTAATAGAAGTAATGGGGCAGTCCAGAAATTTAAATCATTTGGGAAGCAGAGCATTCAGGCCATGAAAACAAATGTTGCATATTACCAGCTCAGCACAAGTGAAAAAGTGGTAATCCTCAGACTTGACACCCCTACAACAGGTTGAGATACCATCTGTTCAGCAATCTAAAGATAGGAATAATTGTTTATTGTAATTGTAGCACTGATAAAATTACCAACAAATATATGCTGCAAAAGTGCCCAGCATACGAGGAATAGCAAAATCACGTATGGTTGTCACCAGCACCATTCTGGCCATTGCTTTCTAAAAGCATATTTAAGTTAATGTCTGAAGGTGTACAGAGAGGAAGAAATCAATTTTGTCCAGGTGATAAAACTACTTTGTTGCAAGTTTCTTCTTTGTAATTAATATTGTAACCGTAAACAGATGCAAGACAAAATAAAAATACTTGATAAGAGGCCTGACTGTTGGATCTGAAAATACACAGGGGAAAACAAAAACAAATATGAGAATAAATGCAGCAAATGCTAACAAGATTGCACTTGAAGAAATGCCCCTACAAGATGTAGAATCATACTTATATATTGGCAGCAATATAGATATAGATAATTTTGGAGGAATAGACACGGACAACCTCATATTAGTAGCATTTTAGGACATGCTTGAGATAGCAGCAGTCCTTTTCTGTTATTGTGTTCTACATATAACTATTGTTGTTAAATGTTCGTAATTATACCAATGTTGTATGATCAGTGTCAGACCTATAGTGGGATCCAAAGATGCAGCAATAGAGAATGCAGTCAGCGACTCATAGCTTGACTGCTTGCATCAGGGTCAGCGAATCAGAGCTGACCAAGACCCTACTCCACCTCCACGTGGTGGTCCTGGAAACAGGCTGCATCACTGAAGTCTGGCTGAGAGAGTAGGGATCGAAGAGGGAAGGCAAACCCGGTCCCAAAAATTACCGTGCTGAAGTCGGATGTGTCGGCCGAAAGGCGCAAATATCGCAGCTCCAGCGTAAACAGACACAACACAACCAACGTCCTTTTCATGATGAACGAGGAAGAAGAAGACCTATAGTGGGAGCCATAAAGACAAAGTTGGAGGGACAGACAGTGATATCAGAATCAGAATACAAAAGGTAAAAAGCCCTTTCATTGCGTTTGGCACATATATGGAAATCAAATTAAATCAAGTTCTACGTGAAAAATAAGAATCTTCAACTCCATTGTCAAGTCAGTCCTATTGTATGGCTGTGAAACATGGCGAGTAATAAAAACAACAACCACGAAGTCACAGACTTTCATAACTTGGTGCTTGCCAAGAATAGAAGGATTGAAATGGTATGACAAGATCACTAATGTGGAATTGATAACAAGAACCAGACAAGTGTTACTGGAACCGGAGATGAGAAGAAAACACTTGCGATGGATAGGACACACTTTGAGGAAACCTGTTGAAAACATGACCAGGCAGTCCTTATTGCGGTATCCCAGGGTAAAAGAGGCAGAGAAAGACTGAAAAACACATAGAGAAGAGAACTTGAGACAGAAATGAAAGGTATAAAGAAGAGATGGAAATAACTTGTGCGGAAAACAAATGATAGAAAGATGGCACAGATTTGTTGAAGCCTGCCCTCCAAGGGGAGATGAGTATTTTTGATTAGTATTCTTTTTTTTTTTTCTGACTGGGGATTTTCTTTTTTTGGCCACTATTCTTGGAAAGACATTTTTATAATCCCTGAGCATCCGATTGGTTAGAGCGCTGGTCTCTCGCGGCAAAGGTGCCGGGTTCAAATCACGGTACTGACACGCTCCAGTCTACCCAGCTGTAAATGGGTACCTGACTCTGCTCTTTGAGTTAGGGAAGGAAAAGACAGTGAGGAAGGGAACTGGTCACCCCGCCTCTCAATGCTGGACCTAATGTTGTAAAGTCTTTAACACTTTGTTCCTCTCTGGCAGTATCTGGTATGGGACTGTCTTTACCTTTTATATTGTCCCTGGTATTTTTGTTGCTTCTTCCCTCCTTGGCAAGATTCTTCTTTCCCATTCAAAACTATTTGATTTCTTCTGAGTATTTTCCCAATTTCGTCCCCAGTAAAAAAGAGATTGAATGGGATGAAATGAACATTCTAGCCACGTACCATCCCCCAGACAAAGATTATGGGCACATGAAGGTAGATGAGCCGCCCACCCCGTATAATAGAGTAGCCATTTCAGACTGTGACGATGAAGTATCCCAGGAAAGAAAAGGAAGCATTTGCTCTGTAGGGGAGTTGGACCCAGATCAGTTGGCACAAAGGTAAGACACGCAGGATCCATATTCTGCTACTAGCATGTATAGATTTAACTGTCTCTCTGATGGTGATTCAACAGCTGCAAGTGCATTTAACAGGAACCTGAAACCCAGATTCTGTCTGACGTGAAACTCAGATTCTGTCTGACTTGAAAACCCAAATTCTTTCTTACTTGAAACCCCAAGTTCCCTTTGGAGCATAGGCTTTCAGTTATTTTGCGCAAAGCCCTCTTCCCTGTAACAGTCTGTTCAAGTTCTTCCCATTTATTCTTTATATTCTTTAATGTCTTTTGCCACACAAAATATTTATAGAATGTGTGTTTCCTATATACACACGGAGTTCGTGCACTGTGCTGAGATCATCCTTGTGTGATCTAAGGGAGGAGATCGGAGCACTGATGGAGTTGTCCATGTGCAGTGAAGATAGTCCTTAAAACCAAAACCAATGTCTGTTGCCAGGTCTCTTCTTATTGCCTTGTGTTTTGTGATGCCTTTTTATTTCTTTAACCCTGGGTATTCCTGAACAAGGACGGTCTTGTACTGCTATTAGTTGTTTTTTTTTTTTTTTTAATTCAGTGTGGTTTTTATCCTCACATCTCGTCCTACTAGCATCTGTTTGGCAGATTGGTTAGAGGACTACCTCTCACGGCAAGGTTACAGGGTTAAAAACCTGGTTGCGTCATGCTCCGGCTTACCCAGCTGTAAACGGTTACCTGGCTCTCCTTTTGAGTTAGGAAAGGCATGTGCAACATGAAGGGAACTAGTCATTCCACCTCATAAAGCTGGTCCTAGTATAGTTAAGTCTCTAACACTTCACTCCCCTACATTGGTATCTGCTGTGGAGCTACCTTTTTTTTTGTTACCCCATTCCACGTGTTTGTATGGTTACCCCATTCCACTGGTGTTTGTATGGTTACCCCATTCCACTGGTGTTTGAATGGTTACCCCATTCCACTGGTGTTTGTATGGTTACCCCATTCCACTGGTGTTTGTATGGTTACCCCATTCCACTGGTGTTTGTATGGTTTTTTTATTTATTTTGTCAAATCGGTTCCACATTGGTCGTCCTGTCACAGTAAATAAATAAATATTACACACATGCACTAGGCACCACTAAGTTGGCAGGGAGGATAGTGTGATTTGCTTCCTTAGGTAGGCAGTGTTGCCGTTCGGAAGGTCCTAGGTTCGATTTTCTGGCAAGTCTCCCACTTCTGTTGTTTTTCTTTTGTCAAGTTTTCTACTTCTTTATTTCTCACGAGTGCCTGAAACATACCTTTATGTGAGTACTATTTATTTATTTACTGTTTACAGGCCTCGGGTTTTCCCTCTTTATTTGTTTAAATATGGTCCTGTCAAACCATTGCTATCTTTGTACTCTGCATAAGCACCAGTCTGATTGTCAATTTTGTTTCCCCTGTTTCAGAACCATACAAAAGGAGTGAGGAATGTCTTGAGTTTTTGAGTTGAAAATTCTTATTTTTGTGTGAATTTGATATCCTTTGGCTTTTGTACAAGGCATACCTCGCAAATACCGCGGGTTAGGTTCCAGACCACCGCCATAAAGCGAATATCAGTCTGTTTTTCACTTGCCAGTGCATATAAAAGCCCAAAAACATGTTTACACTATCATTTATTAAGTGCGCAATAGCACTAGGTTTAAAAAACGATGCAAAAGTAAAAATAATAAGTAACTAAAAATGCTACAGTTCTGTATTGTGTCACCTTAGAATATTTTTGTCCTTTGTTTATGGTGACTGATGAATGAACAGTTTAGAAGAAGTAATTATTGAAGGAAGGCTGAAGGAGATAATGGAGCTTCATCATCTGAGCCTTCAACGAATCTTATTCTCTTTACTGGTGGAGAGTCTTGCCTTCATGTTGATGGCTGTTGAATGGTAGGGCTACTTGCTGTTGAAAGTTGTAGTGGCTGTGGCACTTTCTTAAAATAGTACAACAATAAAGTTTGCCTCATTGACTGATGCTTCCTTTCGCAAAGGATTTCTCTGTAGCATGCTATACCGTTTGATAGTATTTTACCTATTGTAGAAAAATTGGCGTAAATCCTCTCACAGCCTGCTACTGCTGTATCAAGTAAGCCAACATAGTGTTCTAAATCCTTCGTTGTCATTTCAGCAATGCTCACTGGATCTTCGTCAGGAGTAGATTCCATCTCAAGTAAAAAGTTTGAAAAATACAAAAACTTCTGCAAGCCAAACTAAATAGAGCTCTATCCACAATAGCTGTGTACTGCAGTATCAGGAGCCTGGGTTGTGTCCGATCATTCATGAACAATAACCTAGCGCTGCAGTTGGTAATGAGCAAAACCTTTCAAGCAGAATTAGACAAAGTTCAAAACCAAGCTCTTAAGGTTCATATCAGAACGACACCAACGGTTGTCTTTGAAATCAATGCACACATAGAGCCTATGTGTTCACAGAAAGAAGAAAGCTGTTGCCGGGCTCCCCAACAATCACAAACACTGAACAGCTACAGAACACATGTAAGTTCTTCAATTTGCCATTGGCTGCAAATGAGAGACAAGCTCAGCAGCCCTAGTTAATCAACAACAACAATTATCATATTCCAAAAATTTGCCAGGTAGGAAGTATTGACAAAGTATAACTAGGTGTTACTGTTCACCTTTCAGGTTGGAATTCAGTGGCGAGCCTAGTGTTGATAAACATTATTACCATGATGAAGATGATGACAATGATGATGATGCAGATTACGAGAATGAGACAGAGGAAGAGAGAAGTAAGGTCGTTGTTGTCATAACGTCTCATTATTTTCTTCAGAGAGTTGTAGATGTTACGATGGGGAAGAAAAATTATTTAATTACCGATATAGTATTACATGGAGAGACTGCATAACTTATATTTGTAATGTTAAAATGAGGGAATGTATAATTGTCCTCCTCTTGCAGTGCTGTGCGGAGGGGAATGTGTAACTATCCAACTGTTGTAATGCTATAAGGAAGAGGATGTGTAATTATCCAGCAGCTATAATGATATACGTAAGGGAGGCAGAGGTACACGGAGAAGGGAACTAGAGACAAATAAAAAATGAGGAAGACATGAGCTGATGGCGTACAAGATGATATGGCGTACGTTGTTGGAGGCCTATGCTCCTGGGGAAGCTGAAGGGCATTGGTGATGATGAAATGCACCAGGGAACAGTGCCATGGTTACGCTTGTGTTAATTGTGAATACAGAAGGGGCTGTTATTATATTGACAAACAATTTGCCATGTTGTCAAGTAATGAGCTGAGAACAAATCACTTCATATCAATATTCTACTAGCTTCAGATTATAGAAATGTGGATTATTTCTGTTTTTTTTTTTTTTTGGTTTGTTTAGTTCAGTGGAAAATAGTTTTAAAAAAAGTCCCATAGCAGATACTGCCGTAGGGGGGTGAAGTGATAGAGACTTCACTATACTAGGTCCAGCATTGAGAGGTGGGGGTGAACAGTTCCTTTCTTCGCTGCCTTTTCCTTCCTTAACTCAAGTAGGAAGTTAGGTACCCATTTACAGCAGGGTAGACCGAAGCGTGTCGATAACGTGAATCGAACCCGGCACCTTTGCTGTGAGAGACCAGCGCAATGAGAAATAGGTTGCTATTATAATTACTACCTTAAAAATAAAAAGGTGTAATGTGTTTCCATAAGGCAGTGTTGCAAAGGTTAATTATAACTAACTCATGGGCCACAATGCTTGGCTCAGGAAATATTGGGTAGCCTTTTTACTAGTCAGAAATAATATTACTACTGCTCCCACAAGCATGTCGTACAAGATGACGAATGTGAGGTTGGACATGGGGGTCTGGCAACCTCGTGTAAAACAAATTGCTACAGAAACCATCCCTACAAGAACATATGGCTGCTTGGTGTAGGCTTGTTGCAAGCAAACCAGCTGCTGGTGTGGCTTCATGCTCAAGAAGGAGCGCAAAAAGAAGGAGATAAATAATCCTTTAACTTCTTCAACTGTTCGTCCTATTATGGTTCAGCATTGCACTCGTCAGAGTGGCTCGTAGGACGTCACAAGTTATGGGGGTGTGTTTTAAATTGGATACTGATATTTTTTTTTCCTTTCCATTTTGCTGACAGAACGAAGGAAAGCGTTCCTACTCAAGCGCAAGATGCACTACAATGAGTTTGCAGCTGTCCAGCTGGCAAAGAAATTGATGGCCGAGGATGAAGATGAGGATGTTGATGAGGATAACCAAAAATCTGAGCCATCTCCTGTTGCAAACAGTGACACAGCAAGCAACCTTACAGATCAGACGGTCTCTAGTGTTGAAGATGAAATCTCCACGGTAGTACAAACATCTGGAGATGATGGATCAAAAGAGTCTGGCTCACTTTAATTTACCACACTGGAGATTATGCATATTCATCAATAATAAAGTGCATATGCAACGTTCAGACACATCCCAGCATGCCCGAAGAAACACCCTCAAAAGTGAGCTTGTGTCTGTGTCTGCATTTATAGAAAGCAGACTGTACTCTGGTACAGAGAGTACATGGCCACTTGCACTGATTTGGATGCATAAATGTGATATGTCACCATGTCATGACAGATGAGCTTTTACCATTGATGTATGTTCTTTTCTTGCACAAAAACTTGTTGTTTTAATGATGAGTACCTGTGAAAATGATATTTTAATTATATAGCAGACTTATATGTATATGTTATTCTGTCAAGCATTTACTAGATTCATTGTCCTTGTAAATTGCTAGCTTTGCTTATGGGGAAAGTCTTCTTCTTTGTTTGCTTTCAAAGAACCACAACTATCACATTGATAAAGTTGGCACTCTGTCTCAGGCTTCTCTCATCACCATACAGTTTTTCCCTTAACTGGGTTGGAGAAAGCCATGCTGCTACCTTGCTCCTCTCATGGTTCAGCATTGTACTCTTCAGAGTGGCTCGTAGGACTGTCATGGAGGACTTGCTCTACTGTTTGTTTGTGCTGCCCACATGGATGCATATCTTTTTTGTCAAATTTTCAATTTGTGGAACAGATTGTATTTGAATCTGCAGTGGCCACACTTCAGCCTGAAAATTATCATGTGATCTCTTCTTTTCAGTGTGTAGTATGATTCTGCAGTATCAGACTGTGGGTGTTCCATATACCATTTTTCTTATTTTTCTTAAGTTATTTTAAATTATTTTATTATATATTATATTTCACTTGGGGGAAAGTGAATGTTGCAGAAGTAGCCATATGTGAAGAACAGAAATTCTGTTAAGTTCAAAAACTAAACCTGCCAGACCTGGGCACTTAATAAGGAACTTAAAAAGAAACATGTGAAATGAGATGGCTCAGAAATGGGGCTGGTGAGAGTCCTGATGAGAAATGAGAATATCGGTAGGTTGTTAATTCATTTCACCACTTTCCTTTATCTCCCCTGCTTTACATTGTGCCACCACTTTCCTTATCTCCCCTACTTTACATTGTGCCACCACTTTCCTTTATCTCCCCTACTTTACATTGTGCCACCACTTTCCTTTATCTCCCCTACTTTACATTGTGCCACCACTTTCCTTTTATCTCCCCTACTTTACATTGTGCCACCACTTTCCTTTATCTCCCCTACTTTACATTGTGCCACCACTTTCCTTTATCTCCCCTACTTTACATTGTGCCACCACTTTCCTTTATCTCCCCTACTTTACATTGTGCCACCACTTTCCTTTATCTCCCCTACTTTACATTGTGCCACCACTTCAGCTGGTCCCCATCTTCTTTCAGCAGTGGTTTCTGAGGCAGTTTGTTTGTTATGATGAGGCTGCCAGCCTCATATACAACCTCATATTTGTCACCTTGTACTCAGATTGTGTTAACTAACAAAAAATGTTCACTGAATCAAAGTCAGTTACTTTAGAGCAGTACAGAAACATGTCCTGATATAACTCATGGATATTTGTCAATGGTTGAAAGAATATTGGCTCGAGAAAATGAATTAAATTTTAATATAAAGTTTGCCCATATTTATTATAATTGAACTTTTAGGAACATAACTCATGATAAAGTAGAATAGATTTGTCTCCCATTTCCCCATAATATTTGTGTTTTCTTTAATGATATCTATGTATATATATGGTGGCAGTTTGGTTGAGTTGCAGCTACCCTTATTATCTGGGTGGCAAGTTGAGTGTGTTTTGGACACACAAGTTTGGAAATAACTGATATTTGAGAACTTATACCTTGTAAAAAGAAGAAAAACAGTGTAAAACAAGATCTACATTTCCTGGTAAGGCAGATTAATCCTGGCACTAAAAGGCTTAAATAATTAATTGGAGATTTTTTTCTTCTACCTCTATATAGGCAAGAGTTCCTAGAATTTCAAAATGGGCAACTCTGGAAGTTTTAAAATTTACTAACAGAATAAAACAGCAGCAATAAAAAATGTTAACAGATTATATAGCTGCTGAAAACAAATGGCAATATTATGTTAACATTGTGACAAACTATGCATCATTACAAAGAAAAATTATATACAATAATATGTTACTGTTATCGATTTGTTTTTCTTGTATAAAGAACTGCAGTGATAAAGAGTGAATGACTACATTTAGAAAACACAAAGTAGACTGAAGGGGAGTTAAAAAAACATAAAGCAGTGAACGTTGTTATACTTCATCAGTGCCCATGTACCATCTTTTCAAGGTCTTTCCATTATCTTCTTTCTTCACTTCTGCCTTGGGGTCTCTTCCCCATGTGTTTTTCTTTCTTCCTCTAGCCCTCTTACTCAGGGGATTCCAGAGCAAGGGCAACTTGTCATGCTATATCAATATGCTATCAACAGGTGTTCTTGGTGCATGTGGTATCCAATGCTAGCATCTTGCTATTGTTCCACTAGCACTTGTCTGGTTCTTGTCATCAGTTTGACATTAGTGATCTTGTCATCAGTTCCACATTGGTGATCTCGTCATCAGTTCCACATTGGTGATCTCATCATCAGTTCCACATTGGTGATCTTGTCATCAGTTCCACATTGGTGATCTTGTCATCAGTTCCACATTGGTGATCTTGTCATCAGTTCCACATTGGTGATCTTGTCATCAGTTCCACATTGGTGATCTTGTCATTA
This sequence comes from Oreohelix idahoensis, assembly GCA_024509875.1. NCBI lineage: Eukaryota > Metazoa > Mollusca > Gastropoda > Stylommatophora > Oreohelicidae > Oreohelix > Oreohelix idahoensis. The sequence goes on along the minus strand of JAMPIV010005127.1, from coordinate 656,418 downwards.
GTTCCACATTGGTGATCTCGTCATCAGTTCCACATTGGTGATCTTGTCATCAGTTCCACATTGGTGATCTCGTCATACCATTTCAGACTCCTTCTATTCTAAGCAAACACCCATCTATGAAAGTCTGTTAACCTCTTGGTTGTTGTTTTAAAGTGATGAACAGTGACATAGCAATAAAAACATGTAAGTGACATAATCATATCACTGCTCCTAGTCACAAACATTCATCTCAGAAGTTACAAAATAACAAATTCATGTCTTTTTAACGTCGGAGAAGGATTTGTTAATAATTGAATGACACGAAAAGATCATGAATAAAGATATCCAAAGGTGTACACAGTAGAAGATTATACATTTACAAATGATAGCTAAACACACAAAGCAGAAATCACATACATGTAACCACCAGGTAAAAAACAGAAGGATGCTTTTTGCCGATGAGAGATAAAATAGAACTCTCAAGAAGCAGGGGGAGATGCAGATAAGAAATACAGCGAGGCTCACTCTTGAAAAAATCTCATCTGTTGCATCTGCATTTTAAGCAAATGTATACAAGCCTCTGAGGAGGTCAAAATGTCACATTTATTGATTGTCTGAGGTAAAATACAATGACTCTAGAGAACCGCAGATCACTTGAGCAAGCAGACTGGCTTGTTGTGTGTACAGGGTTAAGAAAAGAATACAGAGAGTTTTTAAAAAAAATGTATACTCACTTCGAATGCTGATAACTGAATTATCATTTGAGACAGAATTATGTCATCTTCACATTTAAAGTAACAAATGTACAGAATGTCTACCGCCTGCAGTCGTGCATTGTTCACGATGAAGAGCAGTTGACTGGCAGTCTGTATTGTTACCAGTTGAATAGTAAAACTTGAAGAGGTTTTCTTCTGACAGCTGGAAGGGGGCAGAATAGCCGGGCGACCGCAGCTGTGTGCAAGAGAGATATCAAGGCACTGGATATAAATCCAGCAAGCTGGGAAGATGAAGCTGCTGATTGTACCAAGTGGGAATGCATTATCTGAAGCCACCTCGAATTTGGCGAAAATAAGATCTTACAACAAGCAGAGGAGAAAAGAACACGACGAAAGGATCACCAGACCAAAAACAAAAAAAAACAAAAAAAAAAAAAAAAAGCTGAGAGTTATCACCTCAAGGATTGCATCATCCCTATAGTCAGTTATGACTGGAGGAAGCTACTACAGTGAAACATGCAGTTTTACTGTCATGCCTCAGGCCCTTCAGTTTGCAGTTATTAACTCTTTGACTTCGTAATTATTTTCCACCATGTGCCGTAATTACTTTTTGAAGAATTCTAAACGGTGAAGTGTACTATCTTTTAGTGTAAATTTTATGTTAATCTTTTCAGTGAACATGTTCTTATTATATACCAAACTGCAGGGAAATAGATACAGAATTGTAATATATAGTGTCTTTTTCAGTATTAACACAAGTACGTTTGGTATACTTAAAACATTTTGCATGTAAAATGGAAAAACATTAAAAAATTTACTGTAGAATATGAGCTTACCAAAGACAAATTACTGTTGTAGACAATAAAACTTTCTGTTTAGTCTTCAAACATCAAGGTAATCCATTTACAAAGTAAAAAACTTTGATTATGGCCACAGTTGGCACATTTAGTGTTATTCACATCAGTATTTACCAACGGGCTGATCACCCGTTTGCCAGTCACTTCGATTACGGAAACAACAGCAAATGGATTGATTTGCCATTGCCCTAAAGACGCCAATAGGCGTGATGGGAAACAATGGCAAAGAAAACCTATCTGCTGTTACCCTAAGACGCCACTAGGCGTAATGGCCACTGACTGCTTTGACGGTCAGTGGCTAAGGACGGAAGAAGAAGAAGAAGACATCAGTATTTACTGTGGTCCCTTATAAGAATAAAATAAATTATGCAATTTTGCATTACGTAATTTTCAAACAATTAAAGAAGAATAACATCAAACAAAACATGTTTACATTTGTTTAATGTTTTAATAGTATTCCTAGCTTCATCTTCTACCTAGTACTAGTGATTAGATGTTACAGTAGGTCTAGTTATGATGCTTTTCGATCGGCCAGAATAGGACTACGCCCAATCATCAACTAAATCTAACGTGGCTAGCTTTTCTGCACCGATTCTGTTATTTGACAACAAACTGTGACTACCAAACAATCACCATCAATGTCAGCAATGTTTCTAAGTAGGTTGACACAATTATTCGCATAGGAGACTTAACACTCAAATTAGTTGTTTAAATAGTAGCGGAAGTCATTCTACGAGTTTTAAAATATGAACTTCATTAAACGGACGATTTTCGGGGTTTATTCGTGATAAACGAAAAACAACGCTCTGAGCGTTACAGTGGCACAGCTGTTACAATTTTGCAATGCTCTGAGCGTTGTTCTGGAGTCATTCTACGAGTTTTAAAATATGAACTTCATTAAACGGACGATTTTCGGGGTTTATTCGTGATAAACGAAAAACAACGCTCTGAGCATTACAGTGGCACAGCTGTTACAATTTTGCAATGCTCTGAGCGTTGTTCTGGAGTCAAAGAGTTAAGATGTAGAATACTTCACAAGTGATAATCTAAGAGCATGCTCATTTGTGCTATCTCTTCTTCTCCCCCCCCTCCGGGTGTAATCCCGGAGGGGGGGGGGGGTCTCTGAAGAGAGAAAGAAAGAATATGGCAACTGCGTGATTTATACTAAGGGCTGGCAACCTTATCATTTGAAACATATTGCTACAAAAACTACTGCTTCAAGAGCATGTGAATACTTGGGGCAGGCTTTATGAAAGGGAACCAGTTACAGTGGTGGTTCTGTGTTCAGCAATGAACATGATGATGATTATTCTACTATATTCCTGCCAAATAGGGAAATTCTATCTCAGATTATGAGTGAGTTATACATACTCGAAGTATGTATATATAAGTTTGAAATACCCCATATATTGTCAGTCTCATTTCATCCATGTTGTTAGATGGTTTTATCTTTTTGACATCATTGAATTTGTTTGTCTTGTTTGTATAGTTTCATAACTTTGCGTTCAAGGTATATTATTTTATGGCTTTTCTTGTTACATAATCATCTTTAATACCATGACTTTGTCTCTGCCATTGTTGTTATCATTACTTTAGGTGTTCATTAGTTTCTGTTAGTTTTATTGTGTGTCGATTTGTAAAGTGATGCATTTTTAATCTTTTTTTTAATGTGTCAAAGGTTGTTATAAAGTGATAATTCTACTATTAAATTAAAGGGGTGAGGGGAGCCGCGCTAGCGTAGTGGTTACAACACCGCTCTGGCGACCGGGTGATACAGGATCAAACCCGGGCGACGGCATTCGAGGATTTTTCGTCGACCGGGATTTGGACTGGATTAACTCGAGACCTGGCGAGGACATTTGAAGGATGTCGTCAAAGGCGGCTTGAGCCGACCCAGCTTGGGTACCTCCGAAATCGGCGAATTTGCCTGAATGTGTATAATTACTACACGTATTAATGTCAGGTTAAAGGGATTTCGCGAGTAAAATGTTTTGGATGCCTTAACTATCATGTGAGTGTTAAAAATAGAACTTGAAGAGAACATTGACAAACAACAACATTCATTCGTCCTTCGTTACCCTTTAACTCCCCAAGGAGCATAGGCTTCAACAAATTCTTTCCTCGTGACCTGTGCCATCTTTATCCCTTTGATGTCTGACTTCAGGTTTCTTCTTCATGTGTTCTTCGGTCTCATGCAGGGGATGTCAGAACAATGGCTGCCTTTTTCTGGAATCCTCCAAAATAAGAGACATCAAATGAAGCTTAAAAACACTTAGATACAGGGAGACATTCAGGAAAGGGATAAAGAAGACAGGAAAATACCTTGAATGGATGGTAGGGGACAGGAAGACATGTCCTGAATTTGTTGAAGGCCAGTACTGCAGACGGGTAATGAAGATGATGTTGACGATGCTTGAGATGTTATATTAATGAGGAAACCTGGTTTGACGTTTGGTGCCATATTGAATTATCTGAATATCAGTGCTTTTAAATGCATGTTAAATGTACCTTTAGATAGTAGAGATTCTATATGACCATCTCAGAATTGATATGTTCAAAGTTGATGGGTTTTTTTTTCTCGTAATTCATATATGCTGATGTATTTACAATGTTTCCTGAATATATTCATATTTGGTGTCAAAATATCATATCTGTAAGATATATCGTCGTCGTTATTGAAATAGTAACACTTATTTTTCTAGTGTCTTTGTTTCCCATTTCCACATACGTTTATTAGTGTTCTGTGACCCATAATTTGTTCCATTTCTGTTTACCTACCTGTTTAGTTTATATAGTTTTAAAATGTTTTTCAGGTTGTAAGCCATGGTCAGATCTCAGCAATCATATTTTTGCATGTAGAATATGACAGAATGTATATAAGCACAATGTATGTTGCTGAAAAAGTGCAGAAAGTATTCCTTTTGTGTCATTTTCAGTTAATGTATATTTGTTTTTTTTGTGTTCTCCCACCCACTCTTCCTCCAAGTCCATTTGGTTTCATTTTTTGTTTGTGCTGAGGAAGGTATTTTCACTGAAATATCCTTAATTGTTTATTCTTGGGCTTCTGCATAAATATACCCAGGGCAGCCATAGCACAGATCATGAGCGTGTTCTGTGGCTCTTATCATGTACCCAAAATTATATAAAAATTGTGCTGAATAATGTAATGTTCAGAAAAAAGATTATTTTCCTTTTTTTTTTTTTTTTTTTTTCAAAGAGATGCTACAGAAAAGATTGTTGTATGGCAGTGCGTCTTTATAACCTGGTTACAGGAATCTCAGGTAGATGAGAAAATCCTTTAATGCCGCCGAGAGATGCTGCAGGGATTATGAATAGCTGATCATGCTGCTACAGCCTGATCTCAGGTTCAAGGGGTAAAAGGCCCAGAACTCTTAACCTTGAAAGGGGGAAAAGTGGGTGGTGCCTCTTCTCATGATCTGTGAGTCAGTTATACTCTCTTTACTGTATGAGATTATCCTACACATAACTATATTAAGTGTAAGAAAATAGGCTGTAGTCAAGACTTAAGATCTGATTGTGTGTGTGTGATTATTTTTATATGTATTAACTTATAGTCTCAAGTCCTGACGCTGATTCATTATTCAGCTTTGCTTCACCCTGCACCTTTTATAACTCTTAAAGGATGAAAGGCCGGTCTTGAAGCTGATTTTCCCAGGCATTTGTGACAGGAGGGCAGTTTACAGGGCCGGTACATTTACACAAAGTTTTTTGTTTTGTGTTATCCCAACTTTATGCCCCAATCAGTTTCTTTACAACTAATGTATATATGTAAGAGTTGGGATTGATAAAAAGATCGTAATCGAATTTCTTAAATCGAAGATTAATCTATCAGTTTTGACCAATTTGATAACATTTATTTTACCAGTTATAAAGCAACATCGTCCTGAAAATATCATGAAAATTCTGAAAAGTTACAACCAAAACATTTATTATTATTGACCATACTTGCCAAATTCCATATAACAAACCTCTAACGTCGCAAATGCTTTTTCATTTACATAAAAACCATAAATATTGCTTAAAAATGGAATTAATTAATCTTCAAAGATCCCAGCCCTAATATATATATATATATATATATATATATATATATATATATATATATATATATATATATATATATATATATATATATATATATATATAACATAACCATACTTTTTCTAGCTTGGAAAGACTCAACCCTTAAACTTTAAAACTATATGACAAATGCGACATACAATTCTTTGCATCAAATATGGGGAAAATACCACACCTTTTAAGAGTTAAAAAAGCATATTGCTACAAGTACTGCAGAGTGGAGTGGGTCTCCTGTCTGGATCCCTCATCCATATAAAAATGTTATGTTATGTTTCTGCATCATTTGTATGAACTAGTTTTAAAAAAAAGATTTGTATTTGCCTTCTGTTAATTTTTTGACACTTTCCCTTTGATTTGCCTTGGTTGTGATCGAAAATTTGAATTGTAGAACTAGCCCTTATAGATCTAACTAAAGTGAATATGTGTGAATTTCTTTTGTTGAAATTTTAATATTGTGTTTTATTTGTCACTTTACCAAGATGTCGATGTCACAGAATTCCCTCCCCTGCTTTGCAGTAGTGGTCCAACAGTGGCCAAAACTCAAAGAGTATCTAATATGGGTCTTCAAAGGTGTTTACCTTCGCACAAGATTACTCTTGGCAGAGTTGTAGATAACAGGATAATGATGCATCTATCTCAAGGGAGTATTCGCAAGATATTTTCAGAAGTCAAGAACAGTGCTGCTTAGGGTCGAGCACTATTTTCTTATATCTGATCCGTCGCCTTTTGTGAAGAAAGGGTTATGCAATGATTTATTTCAGCTCATTCAACCCCCACCCTGATTTACTCCGTGGAATTCTTCTTATTCTGGTATAGCTCTGATTGAGTGTATTTAGTAAATTGACAGAGACAGACATGCAGTACATTCAAAATGATTAAATCGACGTTAAATTTGTATATTTACAAATAACAAATTTAATAATCACTTAGGTTTTAACAGGGTTAAAAAAAAAATGAATAATTATTTATCAGAAAATTATCATCACTGTGTGATGTAATGGTCTTTTGTAAATGAGGTCACTTGGCAGCTTTTATGTGTTACTTAGCTGTCAGTGATGGTTCTGCTCCTTCTGATGTTTTGGTTCTTGGTAGACTAGATCTCTGATCCCGCTCTTCACTGGTCAAGGTTGTAGGGCGCAGCACGTTCCCAGAAATGTCGAGGAGTGTCTACGAAGTTGGTCCCTTGTCTTTACGCCCCATCTGATGATGGTGTCTAGATTTGAATTCAGGCCACTTGTACCCTTCTTCTTCCAGAGATAGTACCCTCAACTGGTACCACCTACTAGTATGGTAAAAGAAGAAAAACGAATACCCTCTGAGTATTGAGTTTCCCGACACATACTTATGTGTCCCCATCTTCCTATTCCACCATCCCATCTACCTCAGACTTTACCCTCGATGAGAATTAAGCTTAATCCCTCGAGAGAAAACTTTCTTTACATTTAAATTGAATAGCTTTATATTTACTTTACATTCAAATGAAAAGGTTAATAGTATAGATAGAATATGTTTACATTTACATCTACACTGGTTGAAAAATGTTCACAATATAGATTGAATATGTTTTCATTTACATCTACACCAGTTGAAAAGCTTGAAAACTTTCATTATTTTTAAAGTGAATATGTTTACATAGACATTTACACTGGTTTGTAAATGTAAATATTATAATTAGAATGTACATCATTTCTTTCATCTTTCCCTCCCTGCTCCATATGGAACTTGGGACTACCTATGCTTTTTAGTTCTCTTTAAGAAACTAGCAATAAAGCGGTCAGCAGCCCTTGCAGTGGTGGTTCAAGAAATCATTCTATATGCTGTGGTTTCCAGCCTCAAATGACTTGGACATCCACTAGCAATTTTCACATATTAATATTCACATGGCAATATATACATATTAGTTCACATGTTAGTGATGGAAAATATAGAATGTAAAATGTACAACTTACGCCAACCTTGGCTCACAGACTGTTTGCTCAGAGAAGTAGGTTAAGGCACTAGCAGATGCCTTTTACACGTGTTCTTGTGGGTCGTTACTTTAACAATAAGTTTCCCACTTTGACTCCATGTTCCAGATTCCTCAGATTCCGGTTTTCCTTGTTAAAATTGTAGTTTTTTTTTTTTTCCTGGGCTCTTAAGTCCTCAAAAATTTCTTAAACAATGGTCCGGTCCGATTTATAAATCTTGTTTCTAGTCTTAACTCTGGCAGTCTGGTTGTCGTCTTGGCAAGCGATTCTCACAGTATTCTGATCTGGCTAAAGTGTCAGATTATATGGCCCTTTGCCTCCCCCGCAGTTGTTTCTTATGATTTAGGCAGGCTCCAATCAGGAATTTGGTGGTTCCTCTATTTCAAATCCCCGCCAATCGTTTCAAAACTGCATATTTAGGTGAGGTAATTCAAAATTATTCCGACATGGAAAATTCTGTGCGTGATGCAAAAGGTCACGTCTCCCATATATGAAAGTGACAAGTCTGTACACTCTTTCGACAATGTGTTTCGGATGTAACATCTTACTTTCCTCTAAATTAATGTCTTTGAAACAGGTAGACAGGAAATGATGATGTCATTCATGTCTGTCTAAAATGTGTCGCACAGGCAAGTAATCTCTCTATCCATCTCTTGCGCAAACAAAATTCGTCTCTTTACCATCTTGGCAAGTGCGACACGTTCACCGTATCAATGCTTAACCAAAGTCGCTGGGGCGATTTTAGTGTTAATCTGTAGCCTGATGTCGGCGACACCCGAGATTAACCAACATGATTGTCGGTTAATATAATCTCATCCGTTCCTTTTCCCAGTAGGGAGGAATGGGTAACCAAACAGACATGATGACTTATCGCTGAGAGGAGTGTAAGAATGTTTGAAAATAATAAATATCTGTTACTTAGCAGATTAAGAAAAGGGTGCCGACCACTGAAAAGCACGTAATTAGTCAATAGAACAACTGTCACAGAATACGGCCGTTGTGGACAAGAGAGCGACCCAATATTATGTGACAGTCGAAAACAAGAAAAGTTCCACGATCTTTGTACTAGGATAGTTTGTAAGACACTTTCCCTAATATAGCAGGCAAAGCAGTTTGTAAACTTTAACCATTTATGATAGCATATTTTTGTGATTAGGGGCTTGCCAAATATTTTGACACAAAATCCCAAAAAAAAGAGAAACAAGATTTGATGCTTCAGCAGGCATTAGCTGTCAGCTTGACACATAATTTCATGAAAATCACTAAACATCTGTCACATGAGGTCTCTCATTAAATTCACGTGGTAAGTCTGTTTTTTATATTGAAGTCTTAATATTACATTTTTTTTTTTTTTTTGGGTTACATTTTAAATGTTAAGAATAGCAATTATTTTTTTGGCTCCACTGTAATAGAGCACATACATATGTGGTGAAAACTGGAAAACACTCATTTCTTAGTATTGTCTGCTAATGATAATCTTTGGTGTACGTTAGGACCTTGACGACCCTCCCGGACAAATGATGAGAAAGGTTGAGAACCACTATTCTAGAGAACAGTGAAAAATTTGAGGCAAGAAGTGTTGATTATGCAGCATGATTGGTCTTTCTGTCTTGTTGTCTGAGTGTGTAGTGCTTCACCAAGCATTCATAATTCAGTTGTCTTAGCAAATTTGGTTGTCACTGTTGGTTGTTGCCATATTTTTTTAACCATACAGTTGTCACATGGTGAAGTACATTTAAATCCAGATGTTGTAAGTTATTCTTTCATTGCCTCAAGCATTTGTATCGTAATCATCTTCACTCTTTTGAATTCCCTGTGGAGAATCATCATCTGTTTCCTTTGGAAGCATGGAGCCACCACTCCAGCTGGTCTCCTTGTAAGAAATCCACACCAAGCATTCACATGCTCCTTCAGCAGTGGTTTCTGTGGCAATTTGTTTGACATGACGAGGTTGCCAGCCTTGTGCACATAGGACTACAATATTTCCTTGATGCAGATTTTGAATCATCTTTTTCTAGCTTGCCCATGAAGTGCCGGTTAATTTTTTTTTTTTTTTTAAATCAATTGTTCTTCTCCAGGTTGTTTTTTTTTTGGTCTCTACACTCTTCTCTTTCTTTATGGGTTCCAGTGTAAGGTATATCTTTTTATTTGTTCATGCAGAAGGGCAGATTCAGTAGATCTCCAACATCTTATGTCTCTTGTCTTGATAGTGCACTCTGATAAGATTTTCCTGTACATCTCTTGATGTTGTCTTCCCATTTATATCACTGTCTTCCTCTCACACGTTTGCCTTCAACTTTTCCTTACATTATGGTTTTCATGAAGTCTTTATATATAATCATAACCACCCCTCAGCTCCCCAAGGAGCATAGACCTTCAACAAACTTATGCCAAGTCTTTATGTTCTGTACCATCAGCGCAAGATCTTTCTACATGTTCTTCATCCCCTTCATGTTTGTCTCCAGTTCTCTTCTCCGTATATTCCTTGGTCACCCTATACGTCCTTTACCCTGCGGATTCTAGAACAAGTATACGTCCTTTACCCTGTGGATTCTAGAACAAGGACTGCCGGGTAATACTATCAACAGGTTTCTTCAGAGTGTATCCTATCCATTTATAACATATAAGGACTGTTTACAGGCCTCGGGTTTCCCTTCCTTATATGTTATAAATGTTTATACAATACCAGAAACCTACCCTCTGTTCTATACTACTATTCTTAAGTCTTCTATCATTTACTAGACACAGTATCAAGGTCTTTGTCTTGTGTGGACTGACATATACTGTATAATAGGGGAACGACAGAAGTGATTGCGTCATTAATAAGGCTAAGCTGCCCATTGTAAACTTCCGGTGTTGTCTTGTGTTTCGCACTAATGACCGGTCAGTAAAGCATCTTTTTTTAGGATGCCTAGCTGGCCGGGAGGATAGTGTGATTCGCTTGTATACCTAGGCGGTGTTGTCGTACGGTAGGTCCGGGGTTCGAATCCTGGGTAAGCCACTCACGTCTGTTGTTTTTCTGTTGTCTAGTGTTCTACTTCTTTATTTCTTACGAGTGCCTGAAAACATACCTTTATGTTTGTTTAATATTTATTTACTGTATCCTATCCATCTCCAGCGTCTTCTTCTCATCTCTTGTTCCACTGGTTCTTGTCATCTCTTGTTCCACTGGCACTTGTCTGGTTCTTGTCATCTCTTGTTCTACTGGCACTTGTCTGGTTCTTGTCATCTCTTGTTCCACTGGCACTTGTCTGGTTCTTGTCATCTCTTGTTCCACTGGTACTTGTCTGGTTCTTGTCATCTCTTGTTCCACTGGCACTTGTCTGGTTCTTGTCATCTCTTGTTCCACTGGTACTTGTCTGGTTCTTGTCATCTCTTGTTCCACTGGTACTTGTCTGGTTCTTGTCATCTCTTGTTCCACTGGCACTTGTCTGGTTCTTGTCATCTCTTGTTCCACTGGCACTTGTCTGGTTCTTGTCATCTCTTGTTCCACTGGCACTTGTCTGGTTCTTGTCATCTCTTGTTCCACTGGCACTTGTCTGGTTCTTGTCATCTCTTGTTCCACTGACACTTGTCTGGTTCTTGTCATCTCTTGTTCCACTGGCACTTGTCTGGTTCTTGTCATCTCTTGTTCCACTGGCACTTTTCTGGTTCTTGTCATCTCTGGTACCACTGACACTTGTCTGGTTCTTGTCTTTGTATATGACCAATATATTAGATCTGACTTTTATGACGATCATAATTTGCTTCTATAGGTTAGTTATTTCCTGAGTACATATCCTTTCCATTTCTACTTTCTCCCTTTAATCTATAGCTTTATTGGTTGCGGCCTGGTTTTCTTCCATTGATCTATGTTTGTTGTTACATCTGGCCAGCTGATGGTGAAGGATACGATAAAGAGATTTGTTGCTTTATGTGAAGCCCTTTACAAGCCTCCTGTATTGTACTTTTTCAAGGTGAATCCGTTATTATATTTATTCAGCCCACAAAGCCATTCCTGTATTCATTAGCTCAAGTGTGTTCTGCTGTTTGCAATAAGTTAGAAGTCAAATATTAAACATGTTCAATAAGATACCTCAGCACGTGATTGTGTAGCTTTGTCCTTTATTTTGTTCTGCATTAAGGTTTGTTTATTTGATAAATTTCTGATCAATGAAATGTGTTGTGAACATTTTTATTCCCAGAATAAGTTTAATTCAGGTGGTTAGTATAATAGTTTTTTGTTGTATGTATGGTTTACCATGTTTTTTTTTGTTTTCTTTTTTTAGTATGGTTTACTATAGAAAGGTAAATGTTTCATATGAGACGTGAAGAAATAAATTTGTTTCCTATGTCTGTCATCATACGATAGAAATTTGATATGAGAGAGCTAAAAAAAAATTATTTTCTTTGTATATCATATGAAAGTAAATATGTTTTTCTAAGAGTTAAATAAATAAAATATTTTCTTTGTTTATAATACGCAAGTCAGTATTTGATTACGAGAGATCAGAATCCTTTGTATTCTTTGTCATAAGAAGGTAGCTTTTTATTTATGTCATTAAAGGAAATTTAGTTGTTTTTTTTTTTTTTTTGCTTGTTTACTGTAAGATGATCAATATTTCTTCATAACAGCAGGTAAATATCTGAGTTATTTTCTTTGTTTACCATGGGAGGGTGAACTTTTCCTCTTTTGTGCGAAGATGTGAACAGTGTGTCATGGAATGTAAATTCAGACATTTCCTCATTTGAGGTAAAGAAATAATATGTAAAGATTATGTCACGGATTGTAAATTTGAACATCTCATGCAGTCTGAAGAAATTACATGTGAACAATATGTCATGGATTGTAAATTTAAACATATCCTTATTTGAGCTAAAGAAATCATATGTAAAGATTATATCATGGATTGTAAATTTGAACATCTCCTCATTTGAACTGAAGAAATCATATATGAAAAATATGTCATGGATTGCATATTTGCATATCCTTATGTGAGCTAAAGATGTGGACAGTCTGTCATAGATTGCAAAGGTGCATTTCCTCATGTGAGCTGAAGAAGTTACATGTGAATAGTATGTCCAAGATTGCAGATTCAGGCATTTCCTTATTTGAGCTGAACAAGTTACAAGTGAATAGTATGTCTAAGACTGCAGATTCAGGCATTTCCTTATTTGAGCTGAAGAAATCTCATCTGAACAATCTGTCATGGATTGTAAATTTAAACATTTCCTTAAGCTATCTTAATAAATAACATCTGAACAATCTGTCATGGATTGCAAATTTAAACATTTCCTTATGCTATCTTAATAAATCACATCTGAATAATATGTCATGGATTGTAAATTTAAACATTTCCTTATGCTATCTTAATAAATCAACATCTGAACAGTCTGTCATGGCTTGTAAATTTAAATTTTTCCTTATGCTATCTTAATAAATCACATTTGGAATAATCTGTCACGGATTGTACATTTAAACATCTTATGCTATCTTAATAAATCACATCTGAACAATCTGTCATGGATTGTAAATTTAAACTTCTCCCTCATTTGAGCTGAAGAATTCATATATCAAGAATATGTCATGGATTGTAAATGTAAACATTTCCTTGTGCAGTCTGAACAAATCATATGTGAAGAATGTGTCATGGATTGTAAATTTAAACATGCGAATTGAAGAAATTACATATGAACAATATGTTATGGATTGAAAATTCAAACATTTCCTCATGCAATCTTAATAAATCATATGTGAACAATATGTAATGAATTGCACATTTAAACATCTCATTTTAGCTGAAGAAACCACAAATGAACAATATATCATGGACTGCAAATTTAGGCATTTCCTCGTGTGAGCTAAATAAATCACATATGAAGAATATGCCCTAGATTGTGTATTTAAACATTTCCTCATGTGAGCTGAAGATTATCACATATTAACAATATGTCACGGATTACATATTTAAATATTTGCTTGTGAGTTGAAGAAATCACATGAACAATGTGCTATGAATTGGAAATTTAAACTTTTCCTCATGGTAGCCAAAGAAATCAAATGTTGCGAGTAGTATATGTCATAGGTTGCAAACTATGCTATCTGAGACTAGACTACCCCCGTTTCTTATATGTAATTTTGCTCATATAAATGTTTCCGGTTATTTGTTCTTATTATAGTTTTAAATTTTCGAAATACGTGTTAATCAAACATTTGACTCAAGTGAGTCAGTTTAGCTCTGTTTTCAGAATTAGTATTTTGTTAGCAACATGTTTTGTATTGCTGTAATTTGTATATTTAGTTTGTTGTATATTTTAGAAGTGTGTTCAAGTCATGCTTGTATTACAGTCATGTATACTACTGGACAAAAGTTAAGGGCCGCCATTCAGTTTAGACAAGGTTTATATAATTCTTCGTGAGCAGGGTCGATTTTCCAAATGTCCGGTAGCTTGAAATCTCTCAAGAAGTGTCTGAATGGTAGAGTGGGACACTGCTAAATGTCTTGCAACATGACGAACAGATTGACCATCCTGAATCCATGCCATGGCTCGACCATGGTCTACAGTGCTGAGACTTCTCCTTGGTGGCATGGCTAATGCAGTGATCATTTTGACCACTTGTCATACTGATTTATTGCATACCAACGGTGAACACTCTGATCATTTTCCACGTGCATTCAAATTCAACTTACTTTTTCACCTTTTGAACTAGTGGGGCGTGTTGCAAAAACCACGAGTTTTTGCAGCAACAATGGCAATTTTCACGTACGGGTTAAAGTGACCCAGTTTTTGGACATTTAAAAAAAATTAACCTAGTGCACACAGAAATGTATACACATTTCTCAGCTCAGTTTTAATGACATTTTCACTTGTCTTTACAGTTTGCCAATCAATTATATAAACCTTGTCTAAACTGAATGGTGGCCCTTAACTTTTGTCCAGTAGTATATTTGCTGTTGTTTAATTGATTGATGCTTAGTCCTTTTACATATCATTTGTGTGTGTTTTTTTTGGTTACATACTAGGCTAATTATATGGAATTTGTACGCGGTTTATCGCCATATCTGGATGTGTAATCTGGTCTTTCTAGTGGATGGAATTTCTTTTTCACCTCCTTTATCATTTCTTACTGAGTGAGCATCCGATTGACAGAGTGGTTAGAGTGCTGATCTCTCACAGCAAAGGTGCCGGGTTCGGTTCATGGTATCGACACATCTCAATCGACCCAGCTGTAAATGGGTACCTGACTTTGCACTTGAGTTAGGGAAGGAAAAGGCAGCGAGGAAGGGAACTGGTCACACACACACACCACCCCCACCTCTTGATGCTGGACCTAGTATAGTGAAATCGTTAACACTTCGCTCCTGTACAGCAGTATTTGCTGCGGGACTACCTTTTTGCAGAGTATGAAGTCACCACTGCAGTTATATCCCCGTAGCAAGAAACCTGCATCAAAGCATTACTCGTTCAGCTGTAGCTTCTATAGCAATGTGTTTTACATGATGAGGCTGCCAGTTGAGTGCACAACTTCACAACAGTTTACGACATGGTTGAGGTCACAGTAGTCTTATTCTTTCTTAATCTACTCTGAGACCCCCGGGGAACTAAATGGGGCATGAGATTCTTTTTAAGATTGTGCCCTTTGAAACCTGGTAATAAAGGAATAAGGTAGCAGATAATAGAAAATGGCAGGGTTGAGGCCTGTAATAAATAAGTTTGGCTGTGAAAAGCTGTTCTCTTATGTGTGTAGTGCAGTGTTAGTTCATTAATGTGTGAAATTATTATTATTATTTTTTGTTTTAAACTTTAGAAACTTCTGCCCGAAATTAATTTGCTCTGCAGTGTGTTGAATTTGCCTTGCTCGGCAAAAGTTAATTAAAACCCATTTTTTTTATTCAGGCTCGTTCAAGAAAATATTATGTTTTGCTTGCTCCGAGTAACTGCCATTGTAAATTTTCACCTTTATTCTAGAAGAGACACTAACTATTCCCTGAGAATCAGTGAATTGTCTGCCTGTAAATTTTTAGGGTGGCTCAGGTCATCATGGGCAGTGTATCTCCAGTTAGATAGATAATCCATACTAGAAATTGCCTGATCCCAACAATTACAAATATTTGTTTTATTTCTGCCTCTCATGAGCAAGGAACAAATTTATTGTAAACTGAGTTAGTGAAATGTGCGTGTTTGAAACGGGCATGCCTCTAATGCAGCGCTTCTTAACCTGTGGTCAAACAGATTCTAAGAGGTCCTTGAACATAACCTAACATTTTTAATTATGAGTTAATGTACATTTTTTTCTAAAAACAGGTCTGTAGCCATCATAGGGGTCAGTGGCACAAAAAAGGTAAAGAACCTTGCTCTGATGTCAGGTTCTGAGATAGAGACAGCTTGTCTGGTGTTTTGATCGTTGTTGCTGTGTGGAAACCTCGTATTTGTAGATCTGCATAGGCTGTGTGGGAGAAGGTTGTTTATTGCGAATATATTTTGTCACCTAGCAATTTGTACCCCTTCTTTGAGTTACGGATTTAAAAATGTATTTTAACAAGTTTTAAAATATTTGAATGTGTAGATTACAATGAGGACATTTTAATTACTGTTTTCAGAATTTTTTGTTCACTTTAAAAATATACTTTCCAGTACTACTCAACAGTTTATCAAATAAAGAAAGCTACAACTGGGGCTAACTTGACTGTTAATGGGAACTGGAAATATATATATGGAGGGAGGGGGGCCCAGTTTCCACATTTCTGTATGTGTACGTGTGAAAAACCCACTTTACACATTTCTGTAAGTGTACATATGAAAAAACCCACTTTACACATTTCTGTATATGTACAAATGAAAAAAACCCACTTTACACATTTCTGTTTGTATACATGTGTAAAACGCACTTTCCACATTTCTGTATGGGTAAATGTGAAAAAACAACCACTTTCTACATTTCTGTATGGTCATGTGTGGGGGGATAACCCCCAACTTTCCACATTTGTGTATATGTACATGCAAGGTTTTTTTTCTCAGATTTCTACTTGCATTAACTATTTAACTAACACCTCTTAAAATTAATCAGCCAAATGTATGTTTATTAATAGCGTGCCATAGCGCACTTGTTGGTATTTCCCTGTAATATTAGCTAATATTGAAAGATTTCTCTGTATTATTAGTTAATATTAACAGTGTCAAAATCTGTATGGCTTTTTTTTTTTAAATACCTTGCAGTTTTTTAAGTTTTTTTTTTTAAAATTTAGCTTCTGAGTGATAACTTGATTGATCATCTGAGATACTGTTTTTATGTCTATCTCTCAATTATTATCTTTGGCTTTTTTTTTTTTTTTGCTGTATGTTAGAATAAATATAAGATGTAACATGAAAATCCTTGGAGTATCTAATTATTCCACCTCTCATAGAAAATATATGTGAATGCTGTATGTGATTCAAATAAAACCACATATATAGAGATTAAAGTTTGTTGCAGTTGGAATGCAGATCCCGGCCGTTAAGATTAGTAACGTTATTTATAATAATGCACGTTCATGGACCTTTTTTTTTTTGACAGATGCTGGCAATGGATAGGTCACACATTGAGGAAACCTACTGATAGCATTACAAGACAGTCCTTGTTCTGGAATCCACAGGGTAAGAGAGGTAGGGGGAAACTGAAAAACACATGGAGGAGAGAACTGGAGACAGAGAACTGATGGCACGGGACAGGAATACTTGCCATAATTTTGTTGAAGGTCTGTGCTCCCTGCGTAGGTGAACGATGGTTTGGCCATGTCTGCAGAATGGGAGAAGATCGGCTACTAGGATGAAGGACTGAGAACTAGATTGCAACCAGGCCAGGAGAGAGACAGCCGACAGGATAGTTTGGTGCTCTCTCTGACAAACCTCTACACTCCTGGGTAGAAGAGGAACAAGTAAGTAAGATATATACCCATTTATAGCGAAGTCACATTGAAATATGTAAACATAACTTCCTAAAAACATAAGAATATATAAATTTAGATTTGTCTGCCAATTGATCATTTTTTCATAATTTGCTTCATTCAATACCTACTGGCATATAATGAATTCAGTGATACTTTTGTTAGCAAACTGCAAGTATGGATGACCTTCGGGTACAAACCGAACTACCATTACTCAAGTCCGACCGATTAATACAATTTTAAATATAGAACACCAACGGGCTGATCACCCGTTTGCCAGTCACTTCGATTACGGAAACAACAGCAAATGGATTGATTTGCCGTTGCCCTAAAGACGCCAATAGGCGTGATGGGAAACAATGGCAAAGAAAACCTATCTGCTGTTGCCCTAAGACGCCATTAGGCGTAATGGCCACTGACTGCTTTGACGGTCGGTGGCTAAGGACGGAAGAAGAAGAAGAAGAAAGAAATATAGAACAACAAACAAGAGTAAAACAAAACATTTGAAATAAGCAAATACGCAAGCAAGAGAACAATTTTGATGGTGCCCATTAAATATCTATTTACTACAGTAAATAAAGCTTCAGTTGTTACAAAAATAAAAAGGGTACATGAACAGGAAAAAAGGTACAAATAAATTTAATTGGACGTAATGAGTTTTGTAAAACAGAATAATGCTTTTTTAAATAACATTTACAAACATTGTGTGAATGGATCTGCAGAAATTAAAAGAACATTTCTCTATATGACCAAGATGAGATGTTCAAGGCATCTTACACATTTTCCACCCCTTCTTCTGTCGTCTGCAATTTCATAATGTCATCATCATAACTTACAGCTCTCTGAGGAGCACATGCCTTCAACAAAACTACCCTAGTCCTTCCTGTCCGTTGCCAGCAGTTTTAAGTCTTCCTCTTCCCTTTTATCGTGTCTCCAGTTCTCTTCTCCACATTTATTTTTACCTCCCTCTGAGAATTCTAGAACAAACACTGCCTTGTAATGCTAGCAACAGGTTTCCCGGATGTGTGTCCTATCAATCACAAGCGTTTTCGTATCATCTCTTGTTCCACTGGCACTAGTCTGATTCTTATCATTAGTTCCACACTGGTGACCTTGTCATGCCATTTCAAGCCTTCTGTTCTATGCAAGTACCCATTTATGAAAGTCATTTGCTTCCAGGTTGTTGTATTTGTAGTTCTCCATGTTTCAGGGTCATGAAGTATGACTGACTTGACGTCCCGAGTTGATAATTCTGATTTCTGAGTTGGACTTGATTTCCTTTGATCTCCATACACTTCCAAATGCAATGAAAGGTCCTCTTGCCTTATATATTCCTACACTGATATCATTGTCTGCCCCTCCAACTTTATATTGCTGCCAAGATATGTGTATGATTCCACAAGAGTGCACACATAACAGAGGAATCGCTTGATGTACCACAAGAGCGTCTGATTGACACGCTTCAGTCTACCCAGCTGTAAATGGGTACCTGACTTTGTACTTGAGTTAGGGAAGGAAAAGGAAGTGAACTGATCACCCCACCTCTCGATGCTGGATCTAGTATAGTGAAGTCTCTAACACTTCACACCTCTACAGCAGTATCTGCTATGTGAGTACCTTTTCTTTAAACCACAACAATATTAGATATAAAGATAAGCGGGAAACAGGCAGCACCTGAAAAGTCTGCTAAGGAGGCTCAAGATGCAACACAGAGAAAGTCAAATAGATTCTGGGTTGCTGACTTTCCTTTTACATAAACTAAAATGATTGGAAAGACCGTGAGCTGATGGAATGTGACTGGAGGACTTGGCCTGTGTGTGTTAAAGCTTATGCTCATTTGGGGTGCTGAATAGTAATGAAAAAACTGGAAAGTCTAACATGTGTCCACACAGGAGCTGATTGTTATTGTTGAACATAATCGACATCACTGCACTCCGGGCAAACCCATAGGTGCTCAGTCTCCCTCAGTATATGTCAAAAAGTGTGAATGCTAACTGTTCCTGTAGCTTGCTGGTTGTATAAACGACGGATGCATCCTCTCATGCCATCTCTGCTAGCCTTACATTTGATGCCATATTCCAATAGTCTTAACCTTGGTGATTCATCTATTGCAGTGTCATTCTTTAACAGGCGATCATTAATTGTTCTCAGTATCTCTCCCTTATCCATATCCAGTGTCCCCACTGTGGGTGCTCTTGCTGCGAGTCTGTCAGCTCTCTCATTACCACGTACCCCTGCATGACCAGGACAGTAGATCCACACCAGCTCTTGTAGACTCGAAGCTTCTATGAATGTTTTCCATTCATACCGCAACCAACCACTTTGAACCTTTCAAAGCATGGACTGAGAGTCTGACACAATGACTGCCTTTGTGAATGAAGTTTCAGATATCCATCTAAAGCCTGCAGTGACTGCCTCTACCTCCATTCTCATGCTGGAAGTTGTTACCTTGTAAGACCCACTATGTTCCACGACGATTCTGCCCTTTACCCTAGCAGAGAAGCCCCAGCCTGATTTCTCACCATGGATCATAGACCCATCTGTAATCACAATGGCATCATTATCCCCGGCATGATCATGTATCAGCTGATTAATTTCTAGTTCTGCTTTTCCATTGCCCCAAGTTCTACACTCTCTGCCAAGGCTGATGATGACTTGCTGGTAATTAATCCAGTTCTCATCTGACATACTCCACTCTTCCCCTTTGAATATGTTTTCAACTGTGGCCACCTGCTTGATCGTTGTCTCTGCCTGTGCTATCCATGACTTCCCTCTCTTTATTCTTGCTCCCTTAATGTCAGCTATGTTTCCATGCAGGGGGTGCCGTTTGTGGTTACTCGCATGTAGGCTTTTGCTTGGGCCATCGCATATCTGGATCTAATCGACAACACTCCAAGCATGTACCTCATTGTCACAATGGGGGTATCTCGCGTACATCCCAAGACTATACGCATCCCTTCATTTTGAATGCGTTCTAGTCGTTCACATTGTGTTACTGACAGCATGAGTATTCCCAGCCCATACTCAATGACCGGTATGACTAGCTGATGATAAAGAAGAAATAGTGATCTCTGCTCCAGACGCACCACAGCCATTATTTTCAGGGCTGCTAGACCTCTCCTGCATTTGAGTGTGATTTGCTCAACATGGTACTTATACGAGAGCCCGCAAACGAATGTACTCTAAGGTATTTCAGCTCCTCTTGCCGTTCAATTTTCTGTCCATTGAGAGTGATATCTGGGAGGTCTGTTTTCACAATGGAGTTGTTCAAGGAGCACCACATCATGTGAGGCCTTGGTGGGATTGACTTTGGAACCAGTTTCCTCGCACCATTTAGACACCTCCTGTAGTGTCCCATGTATGCTATTAACCATTTCTTGTCAGTCAGAGCCAGTTCTATAAATGAGTATGTCATCAGCAAAAGTCAGTGTTCGTCCCAACCCAGTAGGCTGAATGGTTGCTACTTTCGCTGTATAGATATTAAACAGCATCGGTGATAGTGGAGAACCCTGGGGTAGTCATGGGCATTGGGTCTGATGTCCATGTTCCCAAGCGAAATTCCACTGATCTCTCAGTTAAGACAGCTGCTATCTGTCTTGTAAGCCAAGGGTTATCACTGCAAGCCTTTACACAGTTTATTAATATAGCAAAGTTCACACTGTTATAAGCATCCTCCAGGTCAATTGCTACAGCAACCGTTTCTCGCTTATCCTAGAACCCCTCGTAAACATCATAAGCAAAAGTTCCAGTGTTACCCCATGTAACTTTCATGGGTCTATAGCTGCTGAGAGTATCAGGTAGGAGCTGTGCATTTTCGAGGTGATTCATTATTTTTCTTGCTACTATCTTTTCTAGTAGTTTACCGTAGACATTCTGCATTGTAATAATTCTACTGCTGCTGAGAAGTGTGGGGTCTTTACTGGGTTTAGGAAGTGGCAGTAGGTAACTACACAAGCCAGTCTTCTGGCACCTCAGCATTCTGTATACTATTGTTTAAATCACTCACCACATTCTTAATGCCTGTCTCATCCAGCTGTTTAATGTGATACTGTACACCATCAGGACCTGTGGCAGTGTTTCTACTGGATTCTAAAGTGCACAACGTCTTCTTCGGATATGAGGTGGAAATATGTGTTGCTTCCCAGGATATGGTCTTTAATTTCTTGGCGGGCAGCTTTGTCACCTTTATCTGTCTGAATCATATAACGCTCGAGTAATGCATGTCCCTTTTCGGCGTCAGTTTTCAGGTTTGTTCCTGTCGAGCTGAGAATATTAGGAATTGGTTGGCCTGTACTTTTCCTACTCATTCTGCGATGTAAGGACCAGAATTTCTGTAGTGTTTTGTCAGTGCCCACCTGTGTCACAAAGCCCTCCTACACTGCGTCTTTGGCTTCTCTAGCCAAGCTCATGAAAGTATTGATGACTCTTTGCTTTTTCTCCTTCAAATCTTCCACCTCTTTATAATTCATTGTCCTTCTCTTCTGTGCTATTCGCCATAACTTTGTCGCTCTTTCCTTTTCCCGCCATGATGTCTCTACTGTCTCATTCCACCAGGGCAGTTGTGTAAAAGGTGTACGAGTTGTCTTTTGTTTCGCAATTTGACGCAGTATGTGCACAGGGCTACCACTGCCATGTGGGCCTGTATGATACTGGAAAGTCTGTTTTGGTTTCCTGTGTCTGGTGGTCCTTCCTTTTTCAATGAGGACTACACAGGGTAGGTGATCGCTTTCTTGAACTTGCAATACATCCCAGCGTGCAAAGGTGGCGGCAGCACTAGAAATCAATACCAGATCTATGACACCATCAGTATCCCCTGGTCTAGATGCAAGTCTTGTTGGGCGTCCATCATTTAAAATGGATAGGTTTGAGCTGAGTAAAGCCTGGTTCAAGGCAACACCCTGTCTATTTTCCGTGGAGTTCCCCTATTCCATAGATCTAGCATTAAAATTGCCCGCAATTAAGCACATCTTGTTAGGTTCTTCTGACAATTTTGTCAGGAACTCCCGGCTACTTTCTTCCGAAAGGCAATCCACATGGGCATATAAATTGAAGATTTGCCATTCTTGACCGCTTATATGCAGTACAAGCCCCTGTAATTCTGCATCCTCATTAGAATGGACACTTGTATCTAGCCATGCATGGGAGTTCATCTTTCACATACATCGCTTGCCCTCGTCTGCCAGGCCCACACGGATTTCTATAACATCTGTAACTGGGGCACTTGACAACAGTATTCACTTTTAAATTTGTCTCCTGGATCATTAATATATCAAAATCATAAACAATAGTTTGAATGATGGCTGCCCATTGGTAGGCACTTTGACAGTTCCAGTACCCTATATTTCATAGAGAGTCTGCCCGCTTTCTTTCTTGTTTTTCTCTTACTAGCTCTTCTTTTTCTCTCTCTCCTCTTCTCCCCCTACCTCTCCTTCTGCATCCACATTTTTTCATTTAAATTTGCCGAAGAGGGAAGAGGCAAGGGATGTTCCTTAGGAAGTCCATCTGCCTGGCACCGCCCCGCTCGCATTCCAGACAGCCAATGTTTAAGACTAATTTCCCATTAGCCATTCAGCCTCTCAGCACATAGGAGCACCTTAGGTTTGGGGACATTAACTAATGACTATGACAGAAGACACCTTTATTCGAGTTTTACCATGCTTATTACAATGTCCCCAGATGAGGTGGGATTTTTTTAGGCTGCAAACGGCTCCTGGGTCGACCCAGCCCCAACTGGGTTCCAGAGCAACTCTGGGAAGGTTAAGGCGGCCAGCGTGATGCTGACCACATCACCCCTAGTGTACCGATGGTCAAGAAAATATGGGCCTAACACCATATTCCCAATATGCCTCAATGGGCATGTAACGGGATCCTTTTTTCCCTTTTTTTATTACAATGTGAAGACATTTGTTGACGATGCCATTATTATTAAAACATGTGAAGAAATTACATGTCATCTTTTTGTGAACAGAATTTGTCAAGATGGCTGACAAAGTCATTAGCTGAACTTTTCAACAAAAAAAAAAACATGCCCTCATTCAGGCATATACTTAACATGCAGACATCGATTGTTGCACAATAAGGGGGACGTCTCCTCACATGAATACACTGGCTCGTACAAAGTCAAACACTTAGGTAAAACACAGCAAAGCAAGCTAAAAAACACAAATTACAAACTACGTCAGACATCTTGAACCAGAAGTTCATAAAACATTTGATTAATACCAGGAGCTGATTAAAAACAGGGATCAGACCAGACATTGTGAAGAGACAATTATTGTTATTGTACTCAATAATGCAGATTCTGTTAGTTTAACAATGTGTGATGCAGTTAACTTGTTCTATCCCAGGCACTTTTTAAGTTTTACCTACACACAAAACTGGGTGCCCATTTTCCTCCTCAGGTGATATTTTAAAACAACCAGTAAACATATATTTATGAGAAAATGTCTCAACATACTGTATATCTTGTCATATCAAATGCATCGTTTCCCCGGAAATCTATCTTTTAAAAAATTTTTGTGTGTTTTATAAGGTGATGATCACGACTTTGATAATCAAATTTGTTATCTTCATTCTCATCCAACAATTTTATATATATATTTGTTTTAACCAACATTCCAGTAATTTTAAGAAACTCTTGCTAGAATGTTAAAAATATCCAAATAAATTACCAGTAAATTTGATTTTGGGAAGAAAAAAACCTTGGTGGATCTGTTACGGTATTATAATAAGTGATATATGCAATAAAATTCTTTTGTTTAGAAAATGATAAAAGCGATATATGTGCAATATAATAAATACATTCCACTAATGCATACATTTTTTTTTCTCAATAAAATCTCATTAATTTCTGGTGCATCGTATATGGCAGGAAATGCGGCACATTAAATTGTTGTAAATTTGTTGAAGATTATTTAAAGTGTTGTTAAACCTCATTGACGAGCAATACGTTTGTTTTATATAGGATAAAGTGCAAACATGAGCAAGTCTTACTATAACAAAATGGGAACACAAGGCAACCCTTTGGGTGAATATGTTACCATATTATGGCGTGTCATTCAGCTCATTTTGTGAGTGAGTTTTGGATAAGTTCACGTATTGTTGTCATAACTTAGAATGATGACAATTTCTGCAGATCCAAACACACTTAATGCATGAATTTTTCTGAAAAATAAGAATACATATACAGGAAAAAATGAAAGACAAACACTGGGCCAGCAGTTCCTAAACCTCAGGCTGTCATGACCACCTTCTGAGTTTCACATGACTCTTATCCAAATTATTTTATTAATCATCAATTCTAGACACTAAACTCTGCAATTTGTTTTTCATCTATTGGATACTAACATACATTTTATTTTCAACACAGTTCCATGAAACAACATTGTTTCATACTACTTTCATACTTCAAGCTTCCTACTACTTTCATACTTCAAGCTTCCTACTACTTTCATACTCCACTAAATTCATTCATCCATTCCTCTTTTTGTTCAATGTGGAGCACACATTCACCACTGCAACTTGCCCTCTTGCAAGAAGTTTGCACCAAAACATTCAAGTGTTCTTGCAGCCGTGGTTTCTGTAGCTATTTGTTTGACAGGATGAGGTTGCCAGCCCAAAGCAACAACATCATATTATTTACCTCTTACGGTTTAGCCTGAGGGAACAGTAGGCCTATTCATTCTTTGTCTTCTTGGAGACCTCTGTGAACTTCGTGAGGCACATCATGAAGTCACATGACTTATATCAGTCTGACATTCTACCAAACTTATTACTGCTTAGTGGTACTGTACTTTGATATTCCATGATTTCCAACTTTAATGGGAGATCGGCAGCTGGAAATTCAGGAGCTGAAAGGATCTACACTGTTATTGTTGATCAGAATCGATGTCACTGCACTCCGGGCAAACCCATAGGTGCTTAATCTCCCTCAGCAAATGTCGTAGGATATGAATGCTAATCGCTCCTGTTGTGCGTTAGTTGTATACACGCCGGATGCATCCTTTCATTCATCCATCCCTGCTGGTCTTACATCTGATGCCAAATTCCAGCAATCATAGCCTTCATGATTCATCGATTGCAGTGTCATTCTCTAACAGGCGATCACTGATTGCACACTAGAACCACTGAGCTCTATAAAAATCTACCTTGATAGAACCACGTCTGTGTTCAGGATTTAGAATATCTAGATCTGGAGCATGTTCAGCCAGTATGTAACATTTATCTTTCCGGGGTGATCTCCTTCCTGCAGTTCCATCAAGAGCAGTGGAAAATTCCAGCTAAATAATATCTGACCTAACATTAACTTCACCTACAAAAATAGATCATGATCCTATCTCACATAGTTCATTATTAAAATGAATTTTTGTTAGCTAGATGAGTTTTCACAGGAAATGAAAAGCTACCCTGGGGTCGTGTGCTTTAAAATGTCTGCAGGAGACGGGTAGTCCAAAATTTCTCTAGCTTTAAAGTTCTTTCTCTTTTCCCCATCCATCACCAGAGATCTACCAAATCATCCTCTATGATTTACCAGTAAATCGGGATCGACCTAATGCCTACCCTCCTTTCTTAGATGAACCTGATTTCACTATAAAGTTTAGGTCACTACAGGTCTATAACCTTATTTTAGGGATCCTCGCCGGTGCTATGGAGTTCGTGCACTGTGCTGAGATCCTCCTGTGATCTAAGGGAGGATTGGTGCACTTATGGAGTTGTCTGTGTGCACTGAAGATGGCCCTTCAAAACCAAAACCAAACCAAACTATAACCTTTTATCCAAAAACCTAAAAAATATGAAAATCTACTTTCTTTGGGCTACTTTTGTGTCACAATTTGCCTGATGTCTGACTATTTTGGGCGACTCTGGGCTAATTTTTTTAACACAGTTTGTGAAATTTGGTATATTTTAGGCGATTCTGGCTACTTTTTTAACGTGATTTGGGCGACAACTGAAAACATTTTCAAATCCGGTTTCTGAAACAAAGGTGTCCCCAAAGATTTCAGATAAAAGGCTGCAGACCTTAATAACAATATGTTTGAAACCAGCTCTCTAGTTAAACAATACTATAGTTCACCTGATAATTATTATAGTTCCCCTGATAACCGTTATTGTTCCCCTGATAATCATTATAGTTCCCCTGATAATCATTATAGTTCACCTGATAATCAGGCTGTTGAAGTTCTCGGAATGAACTATTAAAATATATGATTCATAGAATCTGTTTGAAAAAAATATGTATATTAGTATCCACTGTATGAAAAACAAGTACTTTACAATAAAATAAATCCACTTATACAAACAGAAGGTAAAATTAAGCCTTACCAAACACTAAAAGACTATTCAGACCTTGAGAAAACTAGAAGCTGACACAAGAAAAGGGTATCCCTTACAAAAGCAATAAAACAAAAATTGTCTGTGGCTGCTTGCTGATTTGTTTCACATGTCCAGCCGACATATATGGTCACCTTCAGTTGTTACTTTTTCATAATTTGTCAATTGTCCATTCTTTGCCCACACAGGAAGTGAAACATTTTAAAGAAAAATCATTTATACAGGAAATAATATGAGAGCAGTTGAAGATCCACTTGTACAGTTATTTTATCTGTCATCATGATTTTATCATTTTATATTTGCTCCCCTATACAACTTGGTCAGCGTTCAATTTGCAGAGGGATTAGAGCGATGGTACCTCGTGGCAAAGGTACCGGGTGTGAAACAGAGTGGCTCCAAGCTCTCCAGTCTACCCAGCTGCTCTTGAGTTAGGGAAGGCAAAGGCAGTGAGGAAGAGAACTAGTTACCCCACCTCTCGAGCTGGACCTAGTATGGTGAGGTCTCTAACACTTCACTCCTCTACAGCCGTATTTGCTATGGGATTACCTTTTTTTTTAAACACATTAACTACCACGAGCCGGTGGGACTGGCTTTTGAAATCCTATCATTTGGACCGCGAGCCGCTCAGAGCGTCGATCTAATTTTAGTAATAAAACGAATGAAAAATGTACTGAAACACTTTCTGATCTGGTTCGAGATTTTAAGTTGCCACCGGAAAACAAATTCCCAAAGCATGGTTGTTGTAGAACACTGGAAAATTGATATTATGTTCATATTTTTCAGCGTTTTGGGTTAGTTACCAAATCGTGTAAAACTGTTTACCATGGCAACTAGTGATAGGACCACAAAAAATGCTTGTACATCTCGTCTAATGGCTGAATAGGCTAGAAACTTGTTTCAACAATTGACTGAAAGATCTAGCGACGAGGACAAGAGTGAAAACGGTGTGCACATTGATTGAAATAGTGATTTTGATAGAGATGGGGCGCAAGCAGTTATAATTGTGAAAATATTGCAAGTCCTCGGCCATCGGAGGGCCGTTAAATAGCAACAACCTCTATTAGAGTTACAAATGGTACTTATTGTAATAGTACATTCATCTATCTTTAAAATGAAGTGTAATTCATAAAAATCTGTAAACAATTACGAAAACTACAGTTTACTTTGTGCAAACACCTACAGGATGAAAATGGGAAAACAATTTAATTCGGCCACAGTGTGTTTTTCAATTCGGTAGTTAATGTGTTAAATACAGATTGGAGTCACCACTGTAGCAAGTGTGCTTCAAAACATTTATGTGCTCTCGCTGTGGTTTACTTAGCAATTTGTTTCATGTGATGATGTTGCCAGCCTTATGGCCAACCTCATATTAGTAGGATCTTATGACATGCTAGAGGGATCAATGGTCCTATCCCTTTCTTGTCTCCTTAGAGACACCTGGGAACTTAACAGATTTGTTATTTTATTATGGAAAATATAATAACAGAAGCCAGGTGAAATGATTATTTTTCACTATAATCCCGAGTTGCTTGAACACTTATTCTGTCAATAAGGAAGCATGAGGTTTTCTAGTCCATAGCTATTCTTGGATCATACAAAAGCTCTACGGAGATGTCAACAGCCTCAGACTGAGCACTGCTTTCTTTGAACATTTTCAAGTTGACGTCTGAGGATCAATTAAGAAGTAGAAGGATCATACAATGTGGTTACCGGTAGATAAAATATTTAGGTCAAATGACAAGACATACCACGTAGCTTCATCTTCTGCATTCAGTTTGTTAGTTATGCTAAATCTGCAGGATGAAGTCCACAGTCTTTTCCAGGTCCGAACAGCAGCTCCACAGCTTATGCATCAGCTATGCACCCTTTGGCCAGGTATGACATCGTAGGTCACTGTGGGCTGGGGCAGTTTTGGAGAATATGTTCAGGGGTTTGGATTCAGTTCAACATGGACATTCATTAGTACGTTATATCCTGAGAATAGAGGTGGCCTAGCGATCTGCAGTGGCCAGTTCTCAGGCAGAAAAGGATGGTCTACTAATGCCTATCGTGTGCCATCGCCGGCCAAGATCTGCTTGCTCGGAGCGAGCGAGAGGACATGCGCACCATCGTGGCTGGCAGGCGCTGGGTTCGCCATGTCCTCGGGGGAGACCCCGGTGCCATCGCGGGAACAGCTATGCTATGGACCCCTGAGGGAAAACGGGAGAGAGGCCGGCCGAAAGCGGCTTGGCGGGGGACTGTGGAAGCTGGGATGCAGGGAGTGAACCAGAGTTGGGGCACTGTACGAAGGAATGCCGCCGACCGAGCAAAGTGGAATCAATTTGTTGTTGCCCTACAAGACGCCACCAGGCGTAATGGCCACTGACTGCTTTGACGGTCGGCGGCTAAGGATCAAAGAAGAAGAAGAACTAGTGCCTATGAAGCTGGTGGATTAGGTTGGATTTATTGTCCACATCTTTTTCTTCCTGACACTTAGATGAGAACTAGACAGGCCTACTGTATGGCTGTGAAACATGGAGAAGAAGAACGATGACAACCAGAACCGTACAGACTTTCATAAATGGGTTCTTGTATAGAACTGAAGGATGGACATGGTTATGACAAGATCAACAATGTGGAACTGAATAAGGTCATAAACTGAATGTACCAGTTGATAGCACTTTAAGATAGTCCTTGTTCTGGAATCCCCAGGGTTAAACAAATAGAGGGAAACCAAAATAACGCAAGGAAATTCAAATTACACACAGACGTGACGGGGACAAAGAAAATATGGAAATACCGGAATTGACAGCACAGGACAGAAAGGTTTGGTATGTATTTGTTGAAGGCCTGTAATCCACACTTGGCTGAAAGGTGATGTCTAATGTCCTGATCAGACCTGCAACATTTGATCAGGGCACATGCCCCAACTGACAGGATAGTATATTCTTCTTCTTCGTACACTCTCAGACGTCCACTTGAATGTTCTCAAAGAAAGCAGTAGTCAGTTTGAGGCTATTTGAATCTCCGTAGAGCTTTTCCATGAAAGGAGCTGGCGTCGGCCATATGCACTTTCTCTGTACCACGTATAAGGGGCAACTTTGAAGCAGATGTTCAGCAGTCATTTTATCAGTGCCACAGTTAAACTGATTTGTAGTTCCTATCTTTAGCTTGTTGAATAGATGGTATCTCAATCTGTTGTGGCCAGTGCGGAGTCTGAAGATTACCACTTGTTCTCTTCTGTGGAGTTGGTAGTAAGCATCATTCTGTGTGGTATAGTATGATGTATCTATAGTATGGTATACAGGATAGTATGATGCTCCCTCCTCCAAACCTCTTCACCTCCCAGTAGAAGAGGGATGACTAAGTAAGTAAGTACATGCTCCAAATGACAGCCGACAGGATAGTATGATGCTCCCTCCTCCAAACCTCTACACCTCCCAGTAGAAGAAGGATGACTAAGTAAGTAAGTACATGCTCCAAATGACAGCCAACAGGATAGTATGATGCTCCCTCCTCCAAACCTCATTGTAGAAGAGGGATAACTATGTAAGTACATGCTCCAACTGACTAAAAAATGTTAGCAGTTCCCATTTCTATGCGGGTCGGCATGACACACATATTTCTCCAAAGTGTTCCAACAATCGTCTATATCGGGGTTGGCAACTGATCAATCTTGATCTATATCGTGGTTGGCAACTGATCAATCTTGATCTATATCGTGGTTGGCAACTGATCAATCTTGATCTATATCGTGGTTGGCAACTGATCAATCTTGATCTATATCGTGGTTGGCAACTGATCAATCTTGATCTATATCATGGTTGGCAACTGATCAATCTTGATCTATATCGTGGTTGGCAACTGATCAATCTTGATCTATATCGTGGTTGGCAACTGATCAATCTTGATCTATATCGTGGTTGGCAACTGATCAATCTTGATCTATATCGGGGTTGGCAACTGATCAATCTTGATCTATATCAGGGTTGGCAACTGATCAATCTTGATCTATATCGGGGTTGGCAACTGATCAATCTTGATCTACCAGTAAATCCCAAGGCATCACTTGGTCGATGTTTAGGTGATGGAGGGGAAGAAAAAATAAAGAATTTTTAACCTAGGTAAATTTCAGACTAGCTCTCTCCCACCAACACTTAATAGTGCAGTGTCGCCAGCTTTAAAGGTACTTTCACGGTATTGCAAGTGAAAAACCCTCAAGTCAGCCAGTTTATTTGTGAACTGTAGTTGAAAGAAAGTGATCTTCTCTTTGAAGTGAAGTTAACTTTCAGTAAAATATTTGGTTCTAATTTTCCTACTGCGCTGATGATGAGATTACAAGAAGTAGATCAAGCGGCATAGATAAAAGTTACTTATAGGCTGGATTTATTTGAAAATCCAGATACTCTGAAACCTGAAAACACATGATTTTATCAAAGTCGATCTTTAGAGAGTTCAGTGTTTTAAAAGTAGATCCTACATCTCCTGGATTGCATAACCCTGGTCTATATATTTCAGTGGGTCTATCAATTCTTTGGCCACAAACTTAAGAACACAACTTTGTTCCAAAAGAGGTGATGCATACTGGGATACTATCTTATGTTTACCCACAACCCCCTGCTGGCATAAGGACATAACCTCAGTGCAAATGTGGGCAGTATTTTACCACTTTCATACAACCCGCTTCATTTTACGCCATCAGAAAATTAATTAAAATGAAAATGCAGGTGGATCTTCAGCTACCTCATTCATTGTCTTTATGGTCATTATTCATGATAATTTATTAGAATTTTATACATGAAAAAATATGCAATGGAATCATCTCAAGTCAGAACTATTTTTATATACATGAAATGTCAAAAAGAAAAAACAATGACTCACAATGCTCAGGTGACAAAATATTAACACATAAAATGCATACAAGATTTAACACTGAAAGTCCTTACTTTTGGTAGAAATATATTCAGTCTAAAGCAGATAGCATTTACAATATAGGAAACATAATAATGCAAGTATATGAAGAAAAATGTTATGTGCAATCATAGCAATGAAGGCAGAAGCTATGGGGCTGCCCTCTGACCTGGAAAAGACTGTGAACGTCGTCCTGGTGACAGGCTTGAAGATTTAGCATGACTACAAACTGAACACAGAAGCAATGAAGTATTCACACATTAGGTAGACATAGAGATACTAATCTCCATTTATGAAATTGTCACTTTGGTTAGCTGTGCTGGTGAAACAATCCTTTCTTTGGACAATACATCTTACTCTCAATAACAATAATAATAATAACCTTATCTTCTCAGCACAGCTAAAAATGCAAATTTTCTGTTTCCATAGCAGATATAGGGAGCCGCGTTAGTGCAGTGGTTAATGCACTGTCATACTAGCTCAGTGGTCCATGGTTCAATCCCCAGTTGAGGTGGGGTTTTTTTAGACCTCAAACAGCTCTGGGGTCGACCCAGCCTCACGAATTGGGTACCAAAGCAACTCTGAGAAGGTTAAGGCGGCCGGCATGATGCTGACCACATCACCCCTAGTGTGCCAATGGTCAAGAAAATATGGGCCTAACACCATATTCCCAATATGCCTCAGTGGGCGTGTAACGGGATCGCTTACTTCTTTTTTTATAGCAGACACTGCCGTTGAAGTGTGACACTACCAGGTACTGAACCCAGTAACTTTGCTGGCAGAAGCTATCGCTCTACAGCATCCAATTAACACAGTGGCAAAGTTATCAGGTTTGAAAGCTGGTAGCATCATGCTCCATTCTACCTGGCTGTAAATGGGGTCCCTGCTCTTGAGTTAGGGAAGGTAAAGGTAGCGAGAAAGACACCCAGTCATTCCACTTCATAAAGCTAGACCTAGTATAGTGACATCTCTAACACTTCACTCCCCTATAGCAGTATTCTGCTATGGTGGAGTGGGTTCAATTCCCAGGCTGGAAAACACAAAAGGAGGCTGACATTTGGGAGTCATGACCCAAGTGCTGCCCCCCCCCCCCCCCCCCCCCCCCCCTCAAACTTGTCCAACGTTGGACCACTTCTGATGATCAGATTGCATCCTGTTGTAATGCTCTCTTATGGTGTTTCCTATCATATCCTACCTTTATCTCTATCAGATTTTCTGTGCTACATTAAACGTGGATCTTCTACACATAAGAAAAATCTTATTTCCTGGTGACAAGTTAAACACATCGTGATTTCCCTTTTTGAGCATGTCGCCACCACTGTAAACTGGTCCCCTTGCAAGAGGCCTGCACCACAGCATTCACGTGCTCTTGCACAACCTCATGTCACTTGCCGCTTACAACATGCCTGAGGGAAGTGTGGTTCTATTATATTTTTTGTCTCCTCAGATACCCCAAGAACTATAAGGGACAATTAACTTTGTAGTTAGCCTCTTATAACTGACTAACAATTTTAACTCACTTTTAAAAACAGAGTCAAAATGTCAACCCAAATGACAAAATTAACATTTCAAGTAACCTTTATAAATGGAATAGTCTGTAAAATTCACCTTTTACTATACAAATATTTCAGTTCACCTTTAGCAATGAAGTTATAATGTTAACACCTCACCTTTAAGATGGAGTTATCTGTAAAAATTCCCTTTTCATGATAATAGCATTTCACTTCATCTTTAAGATGGAGTTATCTGTAAAATTCACCTTTCATGATATTAACACTTCACTTCATCTTTAGTGATGAAGTTAACTGAACCTTTAATGGCATTAATATTTCAATTCACCTTTAAAAATGCAGTTATTTGTAAAATTCTTCTTTCATGATATTAACATTTTACTTCATCTTTAGTGATGAAATTATCTGTAAAATTCACCTTTCATGATATTAACATTTAAGTTCACCTTTAAATTTCAGTTATCATTTTTACTCCATAACCTAAAGCTTCTTACTTCTCTTCGTTCATTTGACTGGTAATTGTTAACACGATTAATTTTGCATTAAAATATCAAATGTAAACCAGCCCATTTACTGAGAATATTCTTGAGATCCACTTTTATAACTACGGCAAAACGTGCAGGGTATGATATGATAATATGCAATATGCAATTTATGTTTTCTACTTGCATGAAAGAAAGAAAAAAATTATTCATGACCATAAAAGAAAAATGGCCTCAATCAAAAGTGGACGTTACCAGATGTCAAACTGCCAGTAAAAATGAAGCTACCTTAGAAACCAGGTAGCCAAAGTAAATGGAATGTGTCTGTACCAAACTGTGGGTACTGTGTGCGTTTTATGACATTACTTATCACATAATGCAGGTCTAAAGTGATAAACAGATATGGCAGGTGGGAAATCTTCGACTTAACAAATGGTTAACTTAAAAAAAAAATTATGCTGAACCAAACAAATGTCTTAAAATTGAAAAAAAAAAAATTTCAATTAAAAAATTTGCACATTTATTCATAATAAAGAAAAAATAATGACATAATGAAATGTTGAGTGTACAAGAATTATTGTAACTTCTGTACAAATCATAAAGGAAACAGTAAATGATATACATAAAAGATGTTTAGCAATCATGAATCATTGTGACTTGAAACTGAATGACTTGGTGATGAGTAACATGCACAGTCCACGAATCATCATCATCATCCTGTGCTTCTGATGACATGACACACGCAGCCACCACTACACCTGGGCCCCCGCTCCCCCTGCAGGAAGCCTCCATCAGTCCATAAATACATTCATTAAATCCTAGCTCTCAATACATAAACTAGTGGACTCCTTAATTAATATATAATGAAGACGGTATAAATTAAACCAACTGACCAATACAACACAAGTCGTAGTATCGGGAAATATCATAAAAAAACAATAACGACTTATTACTACTCATAATCCAACCTTCACTGTGTAGGTTTCAACATTTGCAAATAAAGACAAATATACATCAAGGTCACACAAAAAATCAAACAATAACAAAATAAAAACCAACAGGAGGGTGACACATGGGAATCATGACCGACATTGGCTCTGCCCCCACCCCCCTTTCCCCTTGAGTGTCACGATGGTAAAAGGGCGAAAACACTTGTCTGGTATGGGAACTCTTCTGATGATCAGACTACCTCCTGTTGCAATGCTCTGTATAAAGTTTCCTATCATTATCAAACACAACATCAAAATGTGACATATATATATAAATAAATATACAAAAACTGACATCAAACTGCAACAGAAAAAAAAAATAATTTAAGAAAATAACAGGCCAGGCTCTATCTTAAACTCAAATAAATCCTAATAAATACCATGGTGACATCACTGACAAGCTTTTAGTCCAAAATATGCCATGTACATTAACTTGATTCAGGTGTGCTTGTGCATTCAATGACTTCATACATTGTCCACTTTAAGATAAGGTGAAAAGGTTCATCAAGAGGTGACATTGCTGTACTGGACTCACTGACTTTACAACAGTGGACTCAAGGCCTTTATAGCACTGAGCTCACTGCCCTTACAGCCTCTCTCCCTTTTCGACACACTCACTTCCGTCTACTACAGGGGTAACACGCAGTTTTGCTTACCTCAAACCACACAAGCTTGATACGTCCTTTTTAGGACGAGACACAGTGAAGACATCCTTCGAACTACACAAGTTATCAGATAAGTTGATATTTTTATCCATCTTCAGTGTTCGATTATTGCAGTTAATTTTAGAAATTAAAATAATAGAAATTAAATAGCGCCACGTGGCAATTCTTTGAGTGAAATCAGGCAGCCATCTTGAAAGACATATCTAAGTGGTGAATAATTTATACTTTTGTTGATAGTATTAGAGTAGGCCTACTGTAGTTAAGGTTAAGTATTAGGGGACTATTTAATTTAAGAATCGTAGTGGGGTAAAGATATATATAACAAAATAAGCCAAAAGCCAAAGATTACATATAATATTCAATCATCAGAATATAATTCAAAGACAACATAGTAGCATACTAAAAGACAGGGAAATAACCAATGGTAGTATTCACCAGAAAACAGTCCGAGGAAGTAAAAGCGATGGCCAAAACTCCAGAAAAAGACAAAACTTTAAACCGGACAGAAAGAAACAGGACCACAAACCCTGAAATAAGAAAAACAGAACTAAAGGACACGAGTAAAACAATAATGGAAAATCGGGAAGGAGGCGCGGAAGGAAAAACAACAAAAAGCAGAATCAACAAAGGAGAAAGATCAGGAACCAGCACAGCGAACGGAAAGAAAGGACCCAGGGAAAAGGATAATCAGGACAGCCAGGTAAACGCGGACAAAACAAGTCATGAAACCAGAGGGGATAAACTGAAAGGAGGCTCAGAAGTAAAAACAACAAAGGAAGGCAAAACGTGGGCAGAAGCAGTTAAAAACCAAGGTAGGGACACCAGGCATGATAAACTAGAAGAAAATACTAACCAAAAAAATAGCAATGAAAGTACCAAAAAAGACTCAAGACATCTAGCAACCCAGGCAGCTCCCAAAAATAAAGATGTAGTAAACATATGTCGTTTAAAGATAACGCAAGTAGCTGGTGAGGCTGTCAAGATCAAGGCATTAGATGAAGACAAAATTATAAACATCCTTGATCCTGTGTTAGGCAAAAAGGCGATAGTCAAAATTTCAAAAACCCATTTTGGCATAATAATTATCCCAAATCAGAGTGACAGAATAAAAGAGATGATAGAGGAACTCAAAGTAGAAGCAAAAACAGTGACTCTTGCACACGACATAGAAGTAAAGATAGAGCTAGCAAAAGTGACCAGTAGATGTGTGTTAAAAGGGATAAACACTACCCTTTCAAGCGAGGAAGTTATGAACATCCTCGCAAAACATAACCCAGACATAAAGCTGGTACACGTGGACAGAATAATGGTGAAAGGGAGTATCGTTACCCCAGTGGTAGTAATAACAACAGATGGTAGGGAACCCCCCAAGACGGTACTATTTGGGAAAACAAAAAAAAACACAGAAGCCTTCATTCCCCCAGTGTTGCAGTGCTCCAACTGCATGAAGTTTGGTCATGGGCGCCACACTTGCAGGGGGAAGGCAGTATGTAGGTTTTGTGCGGGGGCACACCCTTTCACGCAATGCGAAAAGGCAAAGTCAGATACTGACTATAAAAAGGATAATGCAAACAGAAAATGCATTAATTGCAAAGGAAACCATAGCGCCAGATTCCAGGGCTGCCCAGTATATCAGCAGACCAAAAAAGCATTGAGGGTAGCTATAACAACCCAAACCCCTTTCAAAACGGTCATTAAAGAATTAAAAGAAAATGATACTTATACGAACAATAAAGTTATAACAGAAATTAAGAGTGTGCAAGAAGATGTCAAAATGCTTAAGTCACAGATGGCAAAAGAAAGTAAGAACAAGTTAGAAAGTAATAAAAGAGTACCAAAAAACCAGTCAGATGATTCAACTACATCCTCGGATGACACAAGTGCACTGAAAAGTGCAGAGGCATTGCTTCAAGAAGTGAAAGCCATACAGCACCAAATTTCCCAGGATATAGCTAAACTGACTGTACTGAAAGAAGAAAATGAAATGATACTAGTCAAACTGTCTGAACAAAAAGAAGAAAGTGAAATAATACTAAAAAGAATGGAAAGTGAAAGGCAGGAGATTAACATAGGGAGAGAAGGGAATGTAGCATTGGATGAAAATAGGAAAGTGGTCAACCTAGAAGAAAATATCAAAGGACACGTTGAGGCACTTTTACCATACATAGTGGAAGAAGTTAGAAATAAATGATAAGTTTAAATAAGGTTTTTCTTGAGAACTTGATGGATAGTGGGTCCACAAGTACAGGAAATGCAGAATAAGAGCAATTTGATAGTTAACCAAAATAAAAGGTACATTAGATGATGTTAAAATTCAATTTAGAAAGATTTAGAATTATCCAGTGGAATTGTAGGGGTATTAAAAAAAATTTTACACCCCTACTATCAGAGACTGGAGGAAATACTGATATATATGCTCTTCAAGAGACCCATTTAAACCCAAATAATAGATATAGTTGTAAGGGCTTTAAGATACTTAGACACGATAGGAAAGAAGGTAGAGGAGGAGGTGTCGCAGTATTAGTTAGCGAAAAATTTAAAATCATAGACTGGGAAGTATTTAATACAACCAATATAGAAGGTATCCAGGTTACTATAGCAGCTGAACCAAACAATCTAACAATTCTAAATGTATATGCTAAAGATGGCACAATTAAAGATGAAGAAATACTAGCCATAAGCACCAGACTAGGCCCCAAAACAATCATAGTAGACGATTTTAATTCCCATCATTGTGCTTGGGGTGGACAACATGCAGATAATGCAGGAAAATGCCTACTTGACTTCATAGAAAACAATGAACTACTAATACTAAATGATGGATCTGCAACAAGAATTAATCCACAAGCTAATAGGGCAGACTCAGCAATAGACATAAGTATAGCAACTAACAACCTAGCGAATGTAAATTGGGAAGTGTTACAAGACACAAACTCAGATCATCTGCCCATTGTAATAACCATGCATGAAAATGTCATTCCAAACCCAGAACCAGAGAAACCTACCTTCAACTATAAAAAAGCAAACTGGGAAGCTTTCCAATCAGAGCTGGAGGTGATGGAATATAAAGACATGGAATCAGATGATACTGACTTGTGGGCAGAAACAGTGACCAATGAAATTCTGAAAATAGCAATAAAGTATATACCAAATAAAAATATGCCACAACACCTTAAACCAATAAATAACATTAATAAGAAAAGAGAAACTCAATGGAATAAAGAACCAGTTGCCTGGTGGAATAAAAGCTGTGCAGAAATTCATGAGAGAAGAAAAAGGGCCTTACAAAAATATAGAAATAACAGAACAGAAGAAAACTATGATAAGTATAAACTTATTAGGAATGAATCTAACAGAATAATATTCAAAGCCAAAGAAACTAACTGGAAGGAGTTTTGTCAGTCACTTAAACTTAGCACTCAAATTAGAGAAGTATGGAAAAAGCTTAAGGCAATCAAAGGGAACAATAAGAAAACAATAATGCAAACAATCAAACTACCAAAGAGAGCAGAAACGGATAAAGAAAAAGCTAATGCCCTTGCCGAGTATTTCTATAAAGTCAGTGCAAAAAGTAGCCTTGGACAGGAAGAAAATGAGAGAAGAGAAAGACTTAGGATACAGTTTTTAAAAGAACTACCAGACCAGATAGATGAAACAAACTATTTAGATGCTGATATAACAGAGGAAGAAGTAACTAATGCAATAAAAGATAAATCTAATACTGCCTCAGGGCAAGATATACTTAGTTATGAAATCCTTAAGAAAGTACCCAAAAGAACTATAAACATAATAACTTCACTTTATAACAAAATCTGGAACTTAGGAAAGATACCAAAAGCATGGAAAGTAGCTATGATAGTACCCATTCTAAAACCCAATAAGGAAGCCTATGATGTAAGTTCATATAGGCCTATCTCCTTAACATCACAACTAGGTAAAATACTGGAAACTGTTGTGAATAAAAGAGTTAAATTCTACCTAGAAAAAAACCAGTTATATAGCCCAAACCAGTCAGGGTTTAGAGCAGACAGAAGTACAGTAGACCAGCTTGTAAGATTAGAACATGATGTAAAGCTAGGGTTCAAGAGGAAAGAGAAAACAGTGGCAGTCTTTCTAGATGTAGCTAGAGCATATGATGAATGCTGGCGAGATGGAGCTCTTTACAAAATGAAAAAGATTGGCATTACTGGTAAAACCTATAGGTATCTAGAAAACTTTTTACAGGACAGGTATGTTGCTGTACAGGTGAATAATGATAGGTCAGAAATATATGAACAACAGAATGGGATTCCTCAAGGATCAGTGATCTCTCCTTCAATTTTCACTATAGCTGTAAATGATTTAGCAGATGAATTTAATGACATAAATAATGCAGTATCACAATTTGCAGATGACTGTGCCATTTGGCGATCTGGAAAAAACTTGGACCATGTTTACAAAAAACTTCAAAATCAAATAGACAAAGTTTCAGAGTGGATGAAAAGTTGGGGCTTCCAAATTAATGTAAACAAAACAGTAGGTATGATTTTCAGCAAAGGAAATTTAAAAAAAAATAACAAAATCAATATAACCATTAAAGGACAGAAAATATGTACCTCCTCAACAACAAGATTTCTGGGCATAACTTTAGATAAACAACTAAATTATAATAAACATATAGACAATTTGGTATAAAGCTGTAGGGGACCCCTAAATATACTAAGGATTGTAAAAGGTAATGGATGGGGGGCCAGCAACAAAATAATGCTTATGTTCTACAAGTCCTTCATCGGTGGGAAACTGGATTATGCCAGCATAGTCTATGACTCAGCTGCAGCTTCTAACAAAGCAAAACTGGACAGGATTCAAAATGCAGCCATGAGAACCATTACAGGTGCATTTATATCGACACCAGTAGAAGCTCTAGAAGTAGCTCTCGGCATACCTCCCCTTGGTCTAAGACGGAAAGAACTGAGATTAAATTATTGGAGTAAAGTAGCACAAGAAGTGACCCACCCAGCACATAAAGCATTTGTCAAAAACCAACCAAGTGTATGGGACGTCCCCTTAAATAAAGATAGCTATCCAACAGGGTGGAGAACTATAGAAGACCTAATGCTGTTCAAAGAACTATCAAACACAATTGAAAATAGTAATAAATACAGAAGCAAAATACCACCATGGGAACTAAAAACACCAATCATAGACTACTCACTTACTGAAAAGATCAAACAAAACATAGAAGATAAGGAAGCCAAAATGATAAGTAGAAAGTTCATAGAGCAACTAACTAAACAAAGTCTGGTCGTCTACACTGATGGATCCAAGGGTGATAGTGGGCAACTAGGTGCCGGAGTTGTAATACCACAATGGGGAATAAAAAAGAGCTACAGTGTAACGGAAGGGGCATCGATTTTTACTGCAGAGATGGTAGCAATTCTTAAAAGTTTAGAAATAATCGAAGATAACCCACCAGAAGCTGTTACGATATTTACAGACTCACTATCATCACTACAAGCACTAGAACACCCAGGTAAATGTA
Organism: Oreohelix idahoensis; assembly: GCA_024509875.1. Taxonomy (NCBI): domain Eukaryota; kingdom Metazoa; phylum Mollusca; class Gastropoda; order Stylommatophora; family Oreohelicidae; genus Oreohelix; species Oreohelix idahoensis. Next base: position 615,505 of record JAMPIV010005127.1, on the reverse strand, counting down.
GCCGGCCAGACATAAAGGAAGAAATTCTAGCAAGTAATACATCACTAGAGAACAGAGGATGTAGTGTGAGGCTAGTGTGGGTTCCAGCATGGAAGACAACATGGAAGGAAAGTAGAAAAGGCAGACACGCGTTCAAACTGCTGAAAGAACCAACGAGGACATGCCAGGTCAGAGAAGAATTAAAGATACCATCGAACAAAAAACTGTGGCGTCTCCGACTCGGTGCAGCATACTTCATGGTAGAAGAACCACACTGCCAAGAATGTCAGGAAGAGAATGACATAGACCACTACCTGATCCACTGTAAAAAGTATGAACAACAAAGGCTTGAATTAAAAACTTACTATAGAAATCACAATATAGACTTAACAGGTGATAAGGTTTTAAGTATAGATGCCCAATCAATACTTAAAAGATATATACATAAAACAAAGGAAAAAATATAAGGTTAGAACTTCAGGAAAATCATCCAACTAAATAGAAATTAAGCAACAAGAACTAACAAAGCATTAACAAAAAAAAACTACTCATAGGACAAGGAAAGACAAGGTATTAAAAAAAAGGGACAACAACTCAAAAAGAACAAATACTAATACAAATTAAAACCAAGTGTAAAGGACAATAGTTATCTAGAAACAATACAAAAGAGAAAATAAAATTGACAAATACTAATATAAATAAAAATGCAACTGCAAAAGACAACAGTTATTTAAATTGAATACAAAATTAGTAAATAAAATGACACTAAATACCCCAATTATAACCAACTTTCAGGTTGAACAGGGTAGACCAAGATGGAACGAGAATAGGCAACAATGATCAGATGTTGAGTGCCCGATCTCCACCTATCAAAACAACAACAACCTTACAGCCCTGGACTCTGAACTCACGGCCCTTACAGTACTGGACTTATGGTCCTTACAGTACTGCTATCTCCTCTCTTACAGTACAAGAATCTCCCCTTTTACAATACTGGATTCTCCTTTGTAACAGTACAGGATTCTCCTCTCTTACAAGAAAGGACTCTCCTCTCTTACAGTGTAGGAATGTTTTCCATTGCCCTGCTTTGGTCATACTAACAAAACCAAATTAAAACATATCTCCCAATAAGGGCCTTGCATGCAAACTCAAATTTTACTTTAACAAAGCAAATTAAGCTAGTAGCTCTCTAGCTAGACACAGCTAATGCTACAAACATATGTTATGTTTATGTTGCAAATTGTTATGTGACACTTTATGTTTATGTTACATATTAAGTGATGCTGTGTTTATTTTATATATTGTTAAGTGACAATTTATGTAATGTATTGTTAACAGACAATCTATGTTTATTTTATATATTGTTAAGTGACACTTTATGTAATGTATTGTTAACAGACAATCTATGTTTATGTCACATACTGGTGTTACATGCTACCCCATATTTAAGTTACATATTGCTGTGACACCCAATGATTATGTTACATATTGTTAAGTGCCATTCTATGTTTATGTTACATATTGTTAAGTGCCACTCTATGTGTATGTTACATATTGTTAAGTGCCACTCTATGTGTATGTTACATAATGTTAAGTACCACTCTATGTTTCATCATCATCATGTGACGTATTCTTTCCAGAACGTTGTCTCCATTACAGCTGCTCTGAACACATCACGATTCTGGGCAAGTCAACCTGCATCAGCCAAAGACAAGTTCAGACTCTTTGTGATGTCCTGGGTCTACCGTCGTCTAGGTCGACCCCTTCCCCTTTTTCCAGGGACCATGCCTTCCATCACTGTTTTTTCCCAGACTATTATGTCTTTTTACATGACCGAAAAATTTCAGCTTCCTTATTGTGATGGTATTTAGGAGCCAATGTACCTGTACGTTTAGTGAGTCTGTTGGTCTTTTTTCCTGTCCAGGGTATTCTCAACATCCTTCTGTAGCATTTCATTTCGAATGATGTAATCTATTTTGCAACTGTTTTATTGAGTGTCCAAGTCTCGCAGCCGTATGTTGCTACTGGGAATATACATGCTCTGATCAGTTGTAACTTTGTTTCTTTGCTTGTGCCTTGCCATAGGTTTTTCATCTGTATTAGTTTATGTGAAGCAATTGCAAGTCTTCTTTTAATTTCTACTGCACAGTCGCCAGAGCTGTTGATGATTGATCCTAAGTATTCAAATTCATTAACACTTTCCAGTTCTTCGTTATCAATTTCAATTTCTGGTTTGGTCTTTACTTTGTCTGTTGTCAATACTTTGGTCTTCTTGGTGTTTAGGTATAGATTCTGGGCCTCGCTGTGTTTTTTGGTGGACAAAATTAATTGTTCAAGTCCTTCTGGGTTGGTCGATAGGAGGACTGTGTCGTCAGCATATCTGATTTCCGGGATCTGGTACCCGCCGATGTTAAATGAGTCAAACTCTGTGTGTTCTTGGTCATCTCTTATGTTTCTCATGATATTCTTGGCATAAATGTTAAACAGGTAAGGGGAAAGGGTACAGCCTTGTCTTACTCCTTTCTGTACTTCAAACCATTCTGATGTTTCCCCCTCTATTCTTACGGCTGCCTGTTGTTCTTGGTACAGCAGTGCGATGAGTTGTATAAGGTGGTTTGGAAATCCCATATTTTTCATAATAGCCCATAACTGCTGATGCTGTACACAATCGAAAGCTTTGGTGTAATCAATGAAACAAGTATGTAGGTCAACGTTGAATTCTCTACACTTTTCTATGATGATCCTCATGTTGAATATATGATCTCTAATGCCTCTACCTGGTCGAAAACCCCGCCTGTACTTCGTTTATTTCTGTTTCTAGCTTTTGTTGCATCCTTTTCATTATGATTTGTAATAGTATTTTGCTGGCATGGCTTATAAGAGCTATAGTTCTGTAGTTTGTGCACAGTTTCAGGTTGCCCTTTTTTGGCAAGGGTAGTTATGTACCACTCTATGTTATGTAATGTTATGTACCACTCCATGTTTATTTTACATATTGGTATGTGACACTCCATGTTTATGTTACACATCGTTATGTGACACTTCATGTTTATGTTACACATTGTTACATGTCACTCTACATTTATATTACAGATTATTAAGTAAAATTCTACGTCTGTGTTTCAGATTGTGAAGTGACAATCTGTGCTTATGTTACATATTGCTAAAGTGACACTTTATATTTCTGTTACATAATGTTTAGTGACACTATGTTATGTTACATATTATTAAGTGACAGTCCATGTTTATGTTATATACTGGTAAGTGATACTCCATGTTTATGTTACATAATGATAAGTCTACAAACAAAAATATCTGACTACAAAAAAGAGATAATCATGTCAATTTACATCTAACAACATGAATTAATCAACAAATGAATGCAAGTGGATCAACAGGTCAAAACAGGTGACAATAAAAATTAAACACACACCAAAAACTAAAAATTATAAGTAGAGATCATACAAAAACCACAGTTTGTAAGAACAAAAATAAATAATTTAGCACAATGCACAATATATCAAAATATTGACATAATACATATTGTCTATATACAGGAGATGCCATAAACAAAAAACAATAACCAAATTATACAGGTATGAATATGTAACAACTACTTGTCAAAATTATAACCTTTAACATCTATACTGGACCAACACCATAGTACCAAACCTCACGTATACAATTAGGATTGTCAGATGTCCTGTGTGTACAATATTTCCCATATTTTATTCAATATTGTACACAAGGGACATCTGACATTCCTTCCCATATTTTATGGATGACAAGAATATCCCTTACACGCATTTACCAGACAGCCTTAAATCATGTGTTTTCATATTTAGTGTCAGAAAATTAAAAATTTTAACCACCAGCTTATTCAAGTGAAAACAATTACATTTGTAGTGCCTCCGATAAGTAATATGAATAAACCTCAAACTAAGATTATACCAGAGTTGCGTACTTTCTGTACAGTGTGGTATGCTGGAGAGTAACAGAAAAAGAAAAGTCCAAATTGTCCTCTTTTCACACAACCTGGCTAAGGAAAAGTATCCTAATTTTTTAGCAGAATACCGTCCCCAACCAAGAAATGCTTACTCAGTGCAATCAAGAAGATATGCACACCGTCACAGCGAGCAGACACTGGAATTGGATTTGCCATGTTCTCAAAGAGACCATGACATCATCACAAGAACTGCCATGCTATGGAACCCAGAAGTAAAGTGAAAGAGAGGCCAACCAAACACCAACTGTGTGGAACTCTTTAGGTTGAATTTGTGGACTGTAACGGTTGTGAAAGTTGAAAAATAACAAAATCATTGGAGAACAAGCTGAATACATTAGAGAACAAATGTCTTAGAAAACTCATGAACATCAGTTGGAAAGAATTCAAGACTAATCGACAAATAAGAGAAGACTCTAGGCAGAAATATGTCTCCGACTATATAAGGAAAAGACGATGGTCATATATCGGTCATGTCCTACGAATGCAAAACAACAGAATACCATTGCAGGCGCTCACTTGGGTTCCTGAGGGTAAGAGGAAAAGAGGAAGACCAAAAGAAACACTTAGAAGAACAATAATAAGAGAAGGAAGAACATTGGGATTAAATAATGTGCAAGAGCTAAGAGGAGTGGCGTCACAACGAACAATCTGGAGAGCACTGATTTCTGCCTTATGCGCCGTGTTTGGTGCTTAAAGAATTTATTATTATTATTATTATAAAGGATTCAGACAATTTAGGCAAAAAAAAAGAACTAAAAATGATGAGGAGCTATGACGTCCCCAGTAAGCGTATTAACCTGGGATAGAAAACATATGAGAACTTTTAATACAATCTAAATCTTGCTTCTGAGGCGCGTACAGGGATTGCTCACCCTATAGATGATAATTATTTGTTATCTCATTAGCTATCAGACATGACTATCATTCTTTTGTCATTACCCTTCATCTCACAGAGAAGGGATAAATTCATGCCAAGCTTTTTTGCTCTATGCCATCTGTCTTTTTTTTTCCAGTTTGGTGTTCACTATGTTTCCACATAGCACATTGCTTTCAACCATTAACAATCTACATGGATCTACCAGTTATATCAGGATGCTTTCTTAACTAATTGTATATAATTTCTGATTGTGTATGCTGTTTGTATAGCTCTGTATTTTTCCATCTGGTGAATTCCTTCATGTCTGTCTCCAGTTCTCTTCTCTCTCTATTTCTCTTATCTTGGGGAATCTAGAAAAAGGACTGCCTTGTAATGCTACAAACAGGATGCCTCATTAGTGTTTACTATCCATCACCAGTGCATCAGCTCTTGTTCAACTGATACCTGTCTGGTTCTTGTCTTCAGTTCGATATTAGTGATCTTATTTATACAATTTCCAGCCTTCTATTCTATGAAGGCACCCATTCATGAACATCTACACCTTCTTAGGTGTCAGAACCTGAAAGTCTTCAGTACGAAATATCTAAACAAACAAAAAAGACATCTCAGTACTCAAATGTAGACAATTTACTGACTACATAATGACTCAGATGCCCATCTGCATATCTGCAAAGTTGTAAAAGCTTTCTATCTGTGCCGCTGCTGACTCGAGTGACTGACTGACGAAGACGAGCCCTGTAGTGCCCTTCATAAGCTCCACAACAAGTGCCTGGCATAAGGACACAATCCCATCACCACTTATTTCAAGCCCGATCACTGGACCTAGAAATAAGAGTAAACATAAAAGTGAAACCATTATTTAAACCCATTCACAGGAGTGATAACAGAGTCTGAATAAGAATGAAAATATTATAAATGAATACAGTTTTTGTAGGGTGACAAGAAACTGCAACGCATCAGCTGACATGAGTTGTATATATTCATTTGGGTGGTAGATATTTTCGACTCTAAGCTCAAACAGGTCCCGCGAACTGAAGACAGCAGTGCACACGTGTGTGTGTGTGTGTGTGGTGCATGCTTGTGTATGTGCAGGTACACAGGTGGCTGATGGAAATAATGTTATTTCACTCTCTCTTCACAGGTACAAGTGTGTGTGTATATATGTGTTTGCGTGTTTACAAACTGACCACAACTTGAGACACATGCGACTTACAACCATTCGTATGTATAACATCCATCCCGTTAAGTTATAACTTAAGTTAATTTATGTTATAATTTGTACCTTGTATTATGTTATAATTTATACACAGTATTATTTCACTCTCCAAATAAATGCCTCTAAAACTAAAGCTATGAACTTTTCTAAGGAGACCTTTGATATCATCTTGAACGGGGAAAACTACAGAAAGTTGAAAGTTTCAATTATTTAGGCAGTAAAATGACTCAGGATGGTGACACAACAAGAGAAATCCATACTAGAATTGCTTTGGCAGCTAGCGCCTTCAATAGATTATCTAACATTTGGAAATTACGATCATTGAATATACATACCAAGCTTCGTCTGTTTAATTCAAATGTTATCTCAGTGTTAACATACGGCTGTGAGAGTTGGAAAATAACAAAATCATTGGAGAACAAGCTGAATACATTCGAGAACAAATGTCTTAGAAAACTCATGAACATCAGTTGGAAAGAATTCAAGACTAATCGACAAATAAGAGAAGACTCTAGGCAGAAATATGTCTCCGACTATATAAGGAAAAGACGATGGTCTTATATCGGTCATGTCCTACGAATGCAAAACAACAGAATACCACTACAGGCGCTCACTTGGGTTCGTGAGGGTAAGAGGAAAAGAGGAAGACCAAAAGAAACACTCAGAAGAACAATAATAAGAGAAGGAAGAACGTTGGGCCTAAATAATGTGCAAGAGCTAAGAGGAGTGGCGTCACAACGAACAACCTGGAGAGCACTGGTTTCTGCCTTATGCGCCGTGTTTGGTGCTTAAAGAATTTATTATTATTATTATTATTATTTCACTATAAACAAAGAGTAAAATTAGTTTTAAAAATATAACAAAACAAACCTACACCTTTTAGCCTTCAAGCATGTAGTTGTTAACATATACTTTTGGTTCATATAGTATACAGTGATTTCTGACTTACGACCAAGCCGACTTATGATGGGGTTGTCATAATGGAACCCAATCGTAGGTTCATATATTTAAACACTTAGTCTACTGCCAATCTCCACACACTGTTTAATGCATCAATTCTCTGACAACATATGGGCATTCCTCTTGTTTAGATATAAACATAAAACTGAAAAATACCCCTACAGCTCAAGGTCTTTCCATATCTTCCTCAATCCTTTCACGTCTGCCTCCAGTTCTCCTCTCCATCTGTTCTTTGGTCTCACTCTGCCACTCTTTCACCCTAGGGACCTTGGGAATTTCAGAACAAGGACTGCCTTGTATTGCTATAAGCATGTTTCTCCAATGTGTGTCCTATCCATCGCAAGCATCTTCTTCTCATCTCTTGTTCCAATGCCACTTGTCTGATTCTTGTAATCAGGTTCACATTAGTGATCTTGTCATAACACTTCAGCCCTTCTTTTCCATGCAAACACCCATTTATGAAAGTCTGTAGCTGTTTGGTTGCTGTTTTTGTTGTTGTCCATGTTTTAGAGACATACCATAGGACTGACTTTGACATTTGAGTTGAAGATTCTGATTTTTGTGGACTTATTTCTTCTGATCTCCATATATTCCCCAATGCAATGAAAGCTCAAGATTTTAACAGCAGTAAACTGAGATTTTGTATTATTAATTGTACATATGGTGGGGAATAACTCTAAGTGGTTTATGAACTGTTGGATTTCTACCAATGGCATTCAAACATCATAAGAGTCAGTGCTATTTGCTGCCTACCTTGCCGTGTTGCATTTGCATATGAACTGGATCCAAACACACGCTGTGAATCATCTGGGCCCATGCTCACTTCTTTGGTCTGCATTAGAACACTATTAGGCTGTTCAGATAAACAAAGAAAATACCATAATTACATGAAACTATAATCCTATTGCATGGCTCTGAAACATTGAGAACAACAAAAACAACAACCAAGCAGTTACAGACTTTCATAAATGATTGCTTGCGCATAACAGAAGGATTAAAATAGTGTGAAATCACCGTGGTTTCATCTGCTTGTATCGCTAATTTGACGTTTTCCTCATCATCACAGACCTTTGTAGTACCTATATGTAGTTCTTGTCCTTGTCACCTGTTCGTAACTGTGGCTGACGAAGGGTAAAACCCGAAACGTCCCTTGTCTCATGTGTACCGTTTACTTGTAAAACTGATTTCATACCATATTATTTTTTAATTTATATATTTGTTTTTACCAGTTTTACTGCAGCCTAATCATCCTCTGTTAAACACTATACCCAATTCATTGCTGCTACCCTGTTTCCGTTTTGTGATCATTTTATATTGTCCACGTCTCTTCTTTCATATTTTTGCGTTTCTTCAATATGCCCTACCAGAAACATTTGATTTCTTCTCTTCATGCCTTTATCACCAAATCTTTTTCTCTCATGCCTTCGGACATATCTCGGACTGCCACCGCCTTAGCCTTCACCACATACAAAAAAACACGATTTACATGTCACTAATTTTCTTAATAAATGTCTTCGGGTTAGAGTTATCCCTAAAGGGTTTCTTTCCCACTTCCATCCTTCGACTGGACACTTTCATCCTTCTGCATTGCACCGCTTGCAATTAGTTGAAAAAAAGTGTTCCTTTCAACACATGAGGTGTGTTATTGCTATGCATAAACGCCTGCTCACTGACTCGGAACTTTTGAAATCCAACCTCACTCACCAACTTCGTCTACTGACTTCTTCGTACCCGACAGCCTTGCTTCTTATTCGTACTATTATTCATGATACTAATAAGGAGCTCTACTCCAGGTGCCTCTGCTGCTCTTGATTTATATATTGCCAACACTTTGCATGACATTAATCAACTTTCACTACCCCGTCTACGTCGATCTAACCTGACTACTTCTGAGTGGTGGTCCTTGTCATCCCTTAAGAAGCGGGATGACATTATCATCAAACCTGCTGATAAAGGTGGTGCAGTGGTAGTCTGGCGAAAGGACTTGTACATTCAAGAAGGAGTCTCACAGCTCGGCAACTCCACCTTTTACTCACCCAGTTCTGGGGATGCCACAGTTCGCCATAATCTTACTGTTCATGCTACTATTCGTGATCTCATCCAAGATAACCTCCTTCCTTCTAGTGCCATGTCTCTCCATATTCTTGATAGTAGTCTAGGTAAACCTTCCTTCTACATGCTTCCTAAGGTTCATAAAATTGACAGTCCGGGTCGACCTATTGTTTCAGCCTGCTCTTGTCCCACTGAACGTATCTCTGATTTCCTGGATAGTATTTTGCAACCATTAGTGGCCAATCTACCTTCCCATCTTAGGGACACCACCCATGCTATCACTACTGTTGATTCCATCCCATTCACACCTGACCACACTTACCGTCTTTTCCTTCTGGATGTTTGTTCGCTTTATACTTCCATTCCCCACTCTGATGGCCTTAAAGCACTACAATTTTTTCTCGACAGACGCACTGACCTTACTTTTAGCACAGGCTCTCTTCTTTGCCTTGCGGAATTGGTCCTCACTCTCAACTCTTTTGAATTCAATGGCCAGTTCTTTAATCAAATTAGTGGCGTTGCTATGGGCACCAAAATGGGCTCGAGTTATGCCTGCCTCTTCATGGGTCACTTTGAATATTTGGTGCTTCAAAGTTACGATGGACCATTACCTGAGTTTTACCGTCGCTATATCGACGATGGTATTGGTCTCACAGACATGTCTGAAGCTAACCTCCATAGATTCATTGACTATGTTGGCAATTTCCATCCTGCAATCAAATTCACTTCTCAGATTTCTACCACTTCAGTTAACTTCCTTGACCTTACTGTCAATATTACTCCTACTGGCCTTACTACCTCTGTCTTTTATAAACCTACTGATGCTCATAGTTTCCTTCTTTACACTTCTTCTCACCCTCCCAGCTGTAAAAATTCCATTCCCTACTCTCAACTTCTACGCTTACATCGGATATGTCACGATGAAGATGATTTCTGTGAACGAGCTCAAGAAATGCTCGAGTTTTTTCGCCGACGTCACTATCCTGAAAGAGTCTTATCTGATGCCCTTAAGGCCAGGAGCGGGCATTAAATTAACGTCAAAATACAAAAATGATGGATTTTGGGATTATTCCATTTTCTGATACTTTAACATCTCCTGAATCTAAATATAACAGAATTAAATGTCAAAATGCACTCTAACAATATGTATTTTGACTTTGAAAAAGGTATGGTACAGGGAGATTTTCTCAAACTCGAGAAAATATGCCTAATTCGACCTAGTTTTTCCCATAGCAACCAAGCCTGCACCCCTACGTATTATACATCATTGGATTCGCCTAGATCTGGGGAATCCTGTGACGTAGTTCATTTATTTTGGTAACAAAATTATACCCGCCAAGATCAAGAATTTATGGGTTGCTTTTTTACCGATTACTTCCATATATGGAAATCGTCGGACATTCGCTGACATCGGCTTTTTCCGCTCACTATTTTAAACTGTTCATTGGCTGCGTGAATCCACGTGACTTGTAACCGCAGTGTTGATAATATGGCGTCGGATTGATAAATTCTGTGTACATATTTAGTTAGACTCATTTTTCGGAACTTTTTTTGTGAAAATGCCTCGAAAAAAGAATAGCTTTCGTCATCTAAACATGGAAACGGCCAGGGAGAAAAGATGGAACCAAGATAGTGCAGGTAAAAGTCGCTAATTTTGTTATGGTAATGGTACAAAATGAATCACTGTAGAAAGCCAGGCACGCACAACACATTTAGGCTAGGCCTACACAAATTTAGTTTTGATTGACTCTGTTAGAACTGAGTGGAGGGGGAAGAAGGTACTATATTTGGATATTGGAAATCTGACTTAATTTTCTTGAATTAATACACAATATGTACTAATTATAACCCATAAAGGGTTCAACAATATACTTTTTAAAAAAATGTCACATGTGAATAAGCTATTATTTTTTAAATTTATGTAGGCCTATTTGCAAGGTTTTAGTAAACGCGTTGGCAGTAAACAGTGATCACATTTTTCTGGTTTGACAAAATGACATGATTCCACATTATACGATAAATTATCATGGTATTTATAAGCATGTCACATGTTTCTTGAGCTGTGATTATTTCTTATGTACTTTTTTCAGAACTAAATGGTCCCCCTAATGAGCCTAGTCTGCCTGAGGTTATACTGTCAGCTTCAGCTGTAAATGAAGGAGCCAGCACAAGCTCTTCTACAACTTCTACCTCTTCACCCCACAGCACACCACGGTTCTGTAAAAAGCTGGAACTAAGTGCCTCATCGGTGCAAGAAGCTTCAACGCCTAACAATATGGTCTCCAGAACTATAGTTGATATGTCTGAGATATGCAACCTTGTTAGTCAGCTTGCATGTCCAGAATGCTATGGGAAGCTGTCTGCAGAAATTAATAATCAGGCCAAGAGAGGTCTTGTTCAACACATCAAAGTGAATTGTTGTGTTTGCAACAAAACCGTTGCATCAACGTACACATCATCAGTTGATGAACATAATTCATTCAGTGTGAACAAAGTTGCAGTTCTATCATCATTGTTATCAGGAATGGGAACCTATAAATTTAACTACTTTGCACAGAACATGGATATGCCTGGCCTGCATCAAAAAACTTTCAACACAATTGCAAAAAAAAATTTATTTGCAAACACCAGAACTCGCAAAATTAATATTTGATCATGCTGCTAAGCTAGCACGCAGCGTAAACTGTGCTCAGAGCAATCAACCATATCATGAACATATTATGGATATTGGAGTCAGTTTTGATGGCAGCTGTCTCACAAGGGGCCACAGTTCAAAAATTGGTATTGGTTGTGTTGTGGAGATCTTGACAGGTCTTGTTATAGATGCCCATGTGCTTTCAAAATACTGTCAAACATGTGCTGCAACTGGTTCTTGGTACCAGAAGGAAGCCCCGGGAAACTTCAGCAAATGGAAAGAGGAGCATGTGAAGCAAGGATGTGATATCAATTTTGAAGGTATTTACTTCTGAATCTTATTTTTGATTTCTCCTTCTCCTTGTCTAAAAATTTATACTGATCTAATTTTAATTTCTCCATAAGTATCAGTTTTAGTAACATAATTTATTACTTACATGTGTTTGCTTTGCTTCCATTGTACTACATTTGCTTCTACATTGTAAAGGAAAGTGTTCAATGTCTGCTTACATCATTATTTTAAGTGTTACTAATTCATACCTTTTCTTCTTTCTAGGAAGTTCAGGTGTAATGGAGGCTGAGGCAGCTAGTGTTTTTATGGAGCCGGTCTGTGACACGACACAAATTTCGCTACACCACCATGTTAAGTGATGGTGATAGCAAAGCCTTCAATAGGGTCATGGAAATTAAACCATATGGCCCTAATGTTGAAATCATGAAAGAAGAGTGTATTAACCATGTAGGAAAAAGAATGATTACAGCTCTTCGTAATTTAGTTGCTGATTGCCGCAAGCAAAAAGTTACACTTGGAGGACGTGGTCGTGGCCGTCTGACAGATACAGCCATCCGAAAGCTTGGCATTTATTATTCCAGGGCTATCAGGCAACATGCTACTGCAGCTGATATGAAGAACGCTATTATGGCTAGCCTACATCATTGCTATTCAACTGATGATTATCCCCAGCATCAGTTTTGTCCTACTGGCCAAGACTCTTGGTGTTTCTATAAAGCAGCCTTATCTAGGAATGAGTATGCTTTTGGGCATCAAAAACGTATACATACGCCCCTGGACTTTAAGCTGTTGAACAGACATTTGACACCAGTGTATGACAGGCTGACAAATCTGAAACTGTTGAGTCGCTGTGAAAGAAAGGCTACCCAAAACTCCAATGAGAGCCTTCATTCAGTTATTTGGAGTAAAGTGCCAAAGCATATCTTCCATTCACGAAAGCGCGTGGAATTCTGCCTTCTAAGTGCAGTTGCTGAATTTAATGAAGGACCTGAGGCTGCTATATTTTTCAAGAAAGTCCTGGGGCTGAACAGTGGAAAAGAGGCTTATCGACTGGCAGGAGCAAGAAAGCGTAAACGTCTCGTGCTCAGCTCTAAAACGGCAGAAAACTGCACTAAGAAAAGGAACCAAATTAGGCACACATCTCAACAGAAATCCAGACAAGAAGCTGCAGAGGAAGCTGGATATATGGCCGGTATGTTCTGAATGACAAGTAAGTTATTTTTTTTGCTGTAGTATTACATACTTATTTAATTGTTGTCTTCTTATGTATAAAAATGTGGTTTTCTCATAATCTATTTTTTAATCCTAATTTTCTTATAACTTCCACACTTATGTAAGAATTGGAACATATATTGCCCATAATCTTTTCAAACTTTTTATGTGATGGATTTTAAGTATTTGATCAAACTTTTGATTAATTGACAAAAGTAATGTAAAATTTAGTAAAATTTGTTACTATTTTTAGACACTATTTTCAAAGTCCTACAACTTTTTTTGTATTAAAGTTATCAAAAATCCATCACAGGAAAAGTAAGAATTGGAACATATATTGCCCATAATCTTTTAAAACTTTTTATGTGATGGATTTTAAGTATCTGATCAAATTTTTGGTTAATTGACAAAAGTAATGTAAAATTTAGTAAAATTTGTTACTATTTTTAGACACTATTTTCAAAGTCCTACAACTTTTTTTTGTATTAAAGTTATCAAAAATCCATCACTGGAAAAGTTTTAACATATAATGATAAAAGTTGTGTTCATATTTGGTATTCATAGCTTAACAAATAAAAAAGCCTTAGCAAATTGAAATAGAACAAAGAATCCAATATTGCTCAGCTCTAAAATGGCAGAAAACTGCGCTAAGACAAGGAAGGAAATTAGGCACAAATTTCAACAGAAAGCCAGATAGGAAGCTGCAGAGGAAGCTGGCTATGCTACCAGTATGTTCTAAATGACAAATAAGCAATTTTTCAGGGGCAATATTACAGACTTATTTAATTGTAGTCTATTTATGGAGAAAAATGCGATTTTCTCAAAATCTAATTTTCTTATCCTAATTTCCTTAAAACTTCCACACTTATGTGTTAATTGACATAAAAATTGGCACATATGTTGCCCATAATCTTTTAAAACTTTTATATTGTTGAATTTTGAGTATCTGATCAAACTTTTGATTTATTGCAAAAAGTAATGTAAAATTTATTAAAATTTGTTACTTTTTTTAGACACTTTATTCAAAGTCCTACAACTTTTTTTGTATTAAAGTTATCAAAAATCCACCAATATGAAAGTTTTAAAATATAATGATAAACGTTGTGTTCATATTTGGTATTCATAGCTTAATAAATAAAAAAGCCTTAGCAAATTGAAATAGAACAATAGAATCCAATATGGCCGCCGTTTCTATGGCAACCAGTAGTGCAGTGCCATAAAACTCTTCATTTTTCGTATCTAGTATTGATATAGGTTAAGTCTGTGCATTTTCATTGAAATCCAGCAATTAATAACGAAAATAGCATTTCAGTGTAGCCCCTCCCCTTAATCGCATTAGTCCCATTACTCGTCAGGCTGCACTTACTGCTAAACCTACTACTACATCTGACAGACTCAAACTTGTCTTAACTTTCCACCCTCACTGTTTGGCGGTGAAAAAAATTCTGTTCCGTCATCTGCCTATTCTCCACTCCGATCCTGATACCAGAGAGTTGTTTCGTGATACCCCTTTGTTGGCATATCGTAAGGATAAGAATTTTAGGGATATTCTTGTGCATAGTCGCTTGAGACAAACTAGTCCTTCTCACTTTGGTACTAAAATGTGCCAACGCCGCATATGTAAGACCTGTCCTTTTGTACTCCAAACGCAGTCAGTCTCCTTTCCGAACTGTAAATTTACCATTGGGGAGTCTTTCACGTGCGAATCCAGAAACCTGAATTATGCTATCATCTGCAAGAGGTGTGACATGACCTATATTGGTGAAACTGGCAGACGTTTGGCAGACAGGTTTCGTGAGCACTTGAATGACATCCATCATGGCAAACATTTACCAGTGGCCCTTCACTTCAACAGCTCTGACCATTCAGGTAACTCTGACATTCATGTCACTGCCCTCCGTTCATGTATCAGCGACGACCGAACTCGCTTTTCGTTGGAGAATCACCTTATTTTTCAAATGGGCGTTTTAGCTCCTGCTGGGCTTGAATGTCCAGCATCATTTTGCATAATTCTGGTGGCTTCTGTCGTTATTTTCCTATCCATCCTTGTTTTTGCTTTGGTTCGTTTCGTTTCCTCAATTTTCTGTTCTTAGCCGTCACTAGCTCCTACGCACTTCCGCATGACGCCTTAGTTTTTCAGCCATTTTGAATGTTTCCTTCCTCGACACAGCTAAGTGATTTTTTACGCATTTTATTAGTGTTGTTCATTCCTGTCTTCGTTTCGTTGATTATTTACTTTCTTGTTTCGACATGTCTTTCTGGTTTCACGATTTTCTT
>JAMPIV010005126.1:0-158818 GCA_024509875.1 Oreohelix idahoensis | reverse complement strand
TGTTCCTCATATGTTGGGCACCTTTTAAGTAGATGTTCAGCAGTCATTTTATCAGTGCCACAGTTACACTTACCAGTAGTTCCTATCTTTAGCTTGTGGAGTAGATGGTATCCCAATCTATTGTAGCCTTTGCGAAGTCTAAAGATTACCACTTCTTCACTTCTGCTGAGCTGGTATGCATAATCTTTTTTGTGGACTGGATGCTCTGCTTCCCACTTGCTCCTGTATCTGCTCTTGATAAAACTCTTGGCCTCTTTAATAGTTATGCTTGTGTCAAGCTGAGGTAGCTTTTAACCTTCCTTTGCTAATCTGTCAGCCTCTCTATTGCCAGGGACGTTGCAGTGAGATGGGATTCACTGTATCACAACTCTTTTTAACTCGTTCCACCCTGGAGGTCTGGCACATTTTTGTTCCCCAACCCTAACCAAGGGGACGTAACTCTGTTTACCACATGACATGTAATCGTTGAAAGCATATTTGAGCATGCAAATATTCACCAATTTCAATTAAATAATAACGTTAGAAAGAAAAATGAACGAACTTTCAAGAAATGTATACATTTATATGACTTTAATGGTAATTTATTTTTAGAAAAATAAAAAAAAACTGATTTCCAGTATGAGTCTTCAACACCTTTAGTTTCCTGCCACTGCTCAGCATATTTTTTTGTCTGTTCCACAAATAGTTTGATTATTGTAACTGGAAAGAAGAGGCTAGAATAGTCAAATGGTGAGCTATTTGGGTCCTGATTATGAAGGGCACCTTGTGTTTCAGTTAATGCTTCAGCTTGTCAGACCACTCCAGGTTTGCTTATGTTTCACTAATGCTTGTAATATGAATACATTAAAGTACGAACCACACATTGTAATATAATGCGAATCTTGACATGTACGATATTCTGTAAATAAACATGGCTACGAACTGAACATGCTTTTACTGAGTCCCTTCTGAAACATGTGTGTGCTTGTGTAGATGACGAGGTAATGCTTATATACATACATCATAACATTACATGGTGGCAGCGGTCGATACCGGACTGACGCAAAACAGCTACACGATAACACGTGAGTACAGTTTATTCGGCTAATTTTCGTCATCGAGGTCAACAATGGCAGCTAAACATTACCGCAACGCACCGCAAATGAGATTCGCCGGTAAAGATGATAAGAGTGAAGCTTTCTTGTTATGGCGCCAACGCATAGATCTATATTCCAAGACCACTGGTCTGGAAGGACAAACCCTAACTCCATATATCCTAGAAGCATTGGACGATGAAGGGTTGAAAATTTACAACAGTTTTGCTACCGCAATGCTTGTTGAGTCGGCAACCGACCCCGTAGCCATATTGGACGAATTTGAAAAGCGTCTGATCATAAAGCACACAAACTTTAGAGCGGCAAGATTAGAGCTTCACCACCTGCGACAGAAACGTGGTGAAAGCCTAGATGATTTCTTCACTCGCATTAAGGAGAAAACAAGAGTATGTAAATTTAGCAACGAAGAAGAAAAAGAGCGAATTATTGAACAGATTCTTCTTAGCACACCAATGCCAGAGTTCCAGAAATGGCTACTGAGCCAGAGTGATACGCTAACTTTACAACAACTTCTGGATGAAGGCAGGAAACACGAGGCACAAGCACTAAGCATTAAACAAATTCAGCAAGGTACATTAGCAGCCCAGGTGGATGCAGTGAAAAGCTATAAACCTAGACACAACAAAGCAACTGGTTCGAAACAACAAGAAAAACACAACACAAGCAGAGGTGCTATGTGTAAATGTTGTGGCCTAAACCACATACAAAACCACTGTCCAGCTAGAGACTCTACATGTCATTACTGCAGAAAGAGGGGCCACTGGATAAAATTATGTTTCAAGAGGAAACAAGACAGTGCTCAACACAAACTTCACTGCAGAAAGTCATCAAAACAAACACACTCTATGATGACTGAGGACCTTGACTCCAGTGAAGAAAGTGATCCTTCCAGTTTTGATACTGTGAAGATACTAACTTTCAGTAATGAACCAAAGAGAACGCAGGCTTTCTGCAAGGTACAATTCCGAATACCAGGAATTAAAATGCACAAAGAAAGAAACATTCGGTTCAAGATAGACACAGGTGCCCAAGGTAACACTCTACCCTTAAGAATATTCAGACAGATCATGCCTGACAAGGTGGATGAGCAAGGATTTCCCACAAGGGATGTAAAAAGTAGGAGTGGCAGGACAAAGCTAAGAGCTTACAATGGAACAAGTATAGACTGTTTCGGAGCAGTAACACTTGAATGTTCATACAGAGACTCTGAATGGACATCGTCAACATTTTACTTGGTAGATGTTGAAGGACCTGCAATTTTGGGTTTACCAATGTGCGAAAAGCTGAGTGTGGTAACTATTAACAACATTAAAGAGGATATAGGTCTTGCAGATGCTCTCAGCAGACTACCAAACCCCAACAAGATAACAGATCTTACCCCAAACATCAAAGTTGATTTTGTCAAGTTTAGCGATAATCGGCTTGAACACATCAGAGAAGACACAATGAGAGATCCTATCCTTAACTCTCTCAAAGAACTGATATACCATGGATGGCCAAGCTCTATCAGGGAAGTTCCAACACACATCCGACGTCCATACTACTCGATGAGGGACGAATTAAGCATCGAAGATGGTCTGATCCTTAAAGGAGATCGCATTGTTGTACCAGAAACACAACGCGATATCATCCTTAAACAGCTCCATAATAGTCACCTTGGTATTGTGAAGACACAACTGAGAGCAAAGAAAGATGTTTACTGGCCACAGATAAACAAGGACATAGAAACACTATGTAAAAACTGTTCAATTTGCCAAGAACATGCAAATAGGCAGTGCAGAGAACCTCTCATACCATCAGACATACCATTGAGCCCTTGGAGCATTATAGGAACTGATATTTTCTCAATCGACAATAATGACTATCTTATTATTGCTGATTACTACAGCAAATTTCCCATCATTGAGAAACTTCCACAACCCTCACCATCAGCTGTTATTGCAGACATTACAAAGAAGTATTGCAGCATGTTTGGCATCCCAGATGAAATTAGATCAGACAACGGTTTCCACATTTCTCAGGTCAAGCATACAGAAACTTCACTAAGGACTGGAAGATCAAACACACAACATCATCACCTAGATACCCTAAATCTAATGGTTTCATTGAGAGACAGATACAAACTATCAAGTCAATCATGAAGAAAACAAGAACAGAGGATGTACACCTAGCACTCTTGAGATGGAGAACAACACCGGTAGACAGTAAGATCGACAGTCCAGCAGAACTTATGTTTGATAGAAGAATTAAAGACCTCCTACCATCTAAGGTCCACTTCCGTCCACAACATAGAGACAGCACATATGATCAATTTCAGCATCGTCAGCAAGTTCAGAAATCCAACTATGACAAATGTGCTAAAGACTTACCACCATTATATCCTGGTCAGCATGTGACTACCTACAACCACAACAATGACACATGGTCAAAAGCAACAATCATTTCCAGAAACCCTGAACCCAGGAGCTATACTTTAAGACCAGACAGCAGCAGCAACCTCCTGAGGCGAAACAGAGTGGACATAAGAGAAATCCCACAAAATACAACAGAACAGAGAATTCCCATGCTTTCAACAGACAATGCAGTAACTCCAGACTTTGGTGCCCCACAAAACCAACAAGCGCCAAGGCCGAAATCACAACCAACTCAAGCTAAACCAGGGACTTCCGCAGAACCACCAGCACTTTACACCACTCGTTCTGGCCGTACAGTGACACCTCCCAGCCGATACAGACAGTGACATATATACTCACACTGAGCATTACACATACTTATCCTTTCTCACATGAAACATTTCGCTGGAAATGTTTGCACACATTTTTTTTTTCAAAAAAGGGGGGATGTAATATGAATACATTAAAGTACGAACCACACATTGTAATATAATGCGAATCTTGACATGTACGATATTCTGTAAATAAACATGGCTACGAACTGAACATGCTTTTACTGAGTCCCTTCTGAAACATGTGTGTGCTTGTGTAGATGACGAGGTAATGCTTATATACATACATCATAACATTACAATGCTGTCACTAGCTTCACTGTTAATTGTTATCAAATAAATCCACTGTCTCATCATCTAAGTCAACATCAGACTCGTCCTCTTGGTTGTTATCGTTGGGATCGTCATTATCAATCAATGACTGAATAAATTGAAAGGCCATTCTGCCATGGATTGTTGATTAAAAAAAAAGGTCTCAAACTCACCGCACACACTGGTCTGACTTCAAACGTCTATATAATCCGAACAAAACCACATAAAAACATCCGGTTTTCAAAGAATCGAAAGTGAAACTCTCTAGTTTTTTTCCTGTTCTTGCCGGATATTGCTTGATACGAGAGTTCCACTGCTAGATGCTTACTAAAAATGCTGGTCGCGTTTGTGTCTACCGTGGATTGATAAAAAAAAGGCCTCATCACACCGCACACACCGATCTGACTTCAAACGTCTATATAATTCGAACAAAACCACATAAAAACATTCGGTTTTCAACAAATCGAAAGTGAAACTCTGTAGTTTTTTTTCCTATTCTTGCCGGATATCGCTCGATACGAGAGTTCCCTTGCTAGATGCTTAAAAAAAGGGCTGGTCGCTTTATGTCGCATCAGTGCGGAATGGGTAATGTCGCATTTATTCGCAACAGGGCGGAATGAGTTAATTGCTGACACAGTTTGTGAAGTGTGAACTCTTGGGTCATCCAGGTCAGCATTATTCTGTCTCTTCAGCGTTGCAATTACTGACAGCACATCTGTGAAGAGAACTACTTGTCTCCTGGAGATTTCTTCTGTCATTAGCACTTCTTCTGCAATTTTTAAGGCCTCTGCTATGAAATAATTTTAGAACTTTCTTGGTGTGACTGACAGCTGTTTTTGTGTGTGCCATTGCTTAAGCTCAGAAAGATTCATCTACCTCCATCTTCTGTTGCATCTTACGTACTTCTCCATCTAACTTGTTTGAATTCATACCTGGTTTACTGGAAGTTATGAAGAGACTAGATCTCTTAAGTCAAATATATGGCAAATTTGAAATGAAATATAATCCTGTTTTGACGCTCTGAAACCAAAAAGTACAGCTCACCAAGACTGTATGAGTTAAACTAAATATAAACATTATCACATGAGCCTATTCAAAGCTTACTTGCTCATTTCAGGATAAAACTGTTGGTCCCAGACAGAGTATAAAGAATTGGTAACATAGAGTCGTTTGCCATCCAAGCTCAGCTGTATCATCTGTGGGCCTCCTTCAAGGCGCTTACATTTCACAAATACTGGTTCAGGTGGGCTCTAAATGAAAAATATAAACAGATCAGAATACATACAGATATTATGAATCATAAAACTTACTTAACAAGCAAGTTACCCTCCAGCAATGATGGGAAAGAACTATGCTGATTGACTGCTTGGAAGACAACTATACTGACCACAACACCACCGTCTTTTTATTTTGTGCGTTTTTTATTTTAACTGTCTAATTATATATATTTTTTTAATGCTATGCCTCACAGCAAGTAAACCTGTCACCAGCTATTAATTTATTTACTTTATTAACATTTTATGAAGCACAGTATAATGGCTGTGATTCAAGTATGTTTCCAGTTTGTAGTCACATGTTATTGATTGCAGCAGGTAATGAAAATTTTCACTATCACTGAATTTAATTTTACATCAGCCAATCAGCGTGTATTATCAGTTGCAGCCAAGTTTCAAGCCTACAGACATACCAAGAAAATTATATTGTTAATAAAACTTTTTAAAACTGATAATGACTACAGCATGATGCTCTGAAAAAAAAACTTGCATTAATATAAATATATTTCCCGAGTTATTGGATTTGGCTGATTGTCACAATCTTTGGTTTTAAGTCAATGAAATACACACCCATGAGGTATCAAAGGTTAAACACAATCTTTTCATGCTGCATAGAATGCCACGGATGAAAGAAT
The DNA here is from genome assembly GCA_024509875.1 of Oreohelix idahoensis. Taxonomy (NCBI): domain Eukaryota; kingdom Metazoa; phylum Mollusca; class Gastropoda; order Stylommatophora; family Oreohelicidae; genus Oreohelix; species Oreohelix idahoensis. Next base: position 152,778 of record JAMPIV010005126.1, on the reverse strand, counting down.
GCCTAATAGCACAGGTAAGTACTCATATTTATACAGGACCCCTAACACACTAGAAATATATGAACAATGTGGAGAACTCTGTACTAATTACCAAGCAGAAATTACAGCCCTAAACACACCACACTCACAGCTATATACTCACCCAATTTAAACAATATCTCTATAAACCCTCAGATATCATAATCTTCAATGATTCTAAATCAGCACTACAAGCATTGGAAGAATACCTCCCAACTGAAAACAAACAAATAATACAGCTGGCAGAAAAAATCCACAGCCGGCTAACAATATGCAAAATCTGTGTCACTCTCCAGTGGATACCAGGGCACACACAGACATAGAAAAATAAGGTAGACTAGAAAGACTAAGAGCAAGCATGATTCACATAGATGCTCCTGTGAACATGCAGACAGCTAAAGTTATACTCCAAAACAGCTTCAAAGAGAGATGTAGCAGAACAGATGTGGAAAAGGGTCTACATGACATGTCATGCATTTAAAAAAATGAGTCACCAAACAAAAATGACAACATCAACAATTTACATCACATGGAGCAGAGCCCCAACTTCCAATTAAGAACAGAACACACCAGACTCAACAAGCACTTAAACTATACCCCTCACATAAGCCTAACTGCTACAATTTTACCCATGAATATAAGACAGTTCAGCAAGGTTTTTTTGATTGTTGTTCTTTTTAATTTGATAATGAAAAATATCCAGTTCAACCTCTGATGAGTTATAATTAGGACATATATTGTTTTCAATTCCAAATAATATGAATAATTGCTGATACTCGAAACTGGCATCACATCTCCTGTCAAATCACTGTAAATAGGGCAAATCAATATTAACAGTTTTGTGTGCATGTAAAACAAAACAAAAAATTCATTTGGTGTTACAATGCTTATATCAATAGCTCATAAGGAAGGGAAACCCGAGGCCTGTAAACAGTAAATTAATATGAGACAAACATAAAGGTATGTTATCAGGCACTCATAGGAAATAAAGAAGTAGAACAGCTATGTCTCACTAATTTGCACAAGGGTTAACTCATTAACTACCGCAAGCCGATGGGGGCGGCTTACGAAAGAAACACATTTGGACGGCAAACCGGTCCCATCGGCTTTCTAAGTTTAGTAAGATAACGAATGAAATATATGACGAAACACATTCTGATCTGGTTCGAGATTTTAATTTAACACCGGAAAACGACATTCCAAAGCGTGGGTAAATTTGTGCTTCTCAAAAGTGATATTATATTCATATTTATTACACGTTTCAGGTTAGTTACCAAATCGCAAAACTGTTTACTATGGCAACGAATGATATCGCCACAAAAAACGCACGTACACCTCGTCTAACTGCTGAACAGGCTAGAAACTTATTTCAGCAATTGATTGATAGTTCTAGCGACGATGAGGACAGTGAAAACAATGTGGACATTTATTCAGGTAGTGAATTTTATGGCAGTGATGATAACACTAGAAGTGAAAATTCAAGCAATGAAGATATTAGAAGTCCTGGGCCATCAGTGGGTCGTAAAAGAGCGAAAACCTCGGTTAGAGTTACCAATAGTGCAGGAAATAGTGCAGGAAATACTGTAGGCCTAGGCCTAACTAAAATAAGAGAACAATGGGATCAAGTGACTGAGGGTGAAACAACAAATAGTTTTTATTTTGATCCAACTCATGAACCAGGTTTGCAAGCAAATCTTGATGCAAGTTCCTCTGTACTTAATTGCTGGCTTACATTGCTGACACCAGATGTTTTACATTCTTTGGTCAAAGTAATAAATGATTATGCTGAAGTAAAGAATTCAAAACCCCCATCTTCAAACAGATCTTCGTCTGCTGCTTGGAAACCTGTCACTGACTATGAGCTTTTGAAATTTTTCGCAGTAACAACTGCGATGGGTTTAGATAAAAAGCCATCGGTAAAAGATTATTGGGCACATACACCTCATAATTATACACCCTGGTATGGCAATATGTTTTCAAGATCTAGGTTTGAAATAATTTACCATACAATGATGCATGTTGGAGATGCTGATTCAGAAGGGAAGGACAAAATAGAGCCTTTTTTAAATTTGCTCGTTGCGAAGTTCCAGGATGCATTTTATCCATTTCAGAATTTAGCCATTGATGAAATGGTTATTGGGTATAATGGACGCTGGAAACACAAGCAGTACAATGCAACAAAGCCAAGCAAGTATCACATTAAGACCTTTGGATTGTGTGATTCTGCCACTGGATATGTCTATTCTGTACTGACATACTTTGGGAAGAATACATCATATATTCTTGCTAATGACTCTACAACAAGTCAGGCGGTGAAGGTATTTGATTTCTTGCTGCAAGGAATTGGGAAGGGCCACCATGTATTTGCTGACAGATACTACACTGTGGATACACTGATAACCTATCTGTTGAGTAGGGGTATTCATTATACTGGCACAGTCAACATCAACAGAAAAAATTGTCCACTTCAACTGAAGACCCTCTCCCTCCATCACCAAGAAGCCAGGTGGTACAAAAATGGTGATGGATCTCAGATATGTGTTGCTTGGCGAGACAAAAAGGCAAAGAAACCATGTATTGTTGTGTCCACTGAAACATCAGTTGAGATGGTGCAAGTCACAACTCGACATCACAACTTAGTCGAAAAACCCAAACCAGTACACCAGTACAATTTTTGCATGAATGGATGTGACCACAATGATCAAATGGTAGCTTACTATGGCAATTTCCAAAGAAAAACTAGAAAATGGTGGAAGAAAATTTTTTACTGGATTATAGAGGTGTCCCAGGTAAATGCCCATATATTGTACACCCTCAGTCATGCTGATGAGAAGTCAGTGTCATTGAAATTTTTCAAAGACAAACTGATTGATCAGTTGACTGAGAAGGCTGCCTCCATAACTCCACCTGATCTAGTAGATACCAGTAGCAACAAGAAAGGTAGGAAATTGTTAGGAAACAAAGTTAAAAGATTTGAGGGTGCAAAGCACATTGTGGATTACACCGACAAAGATAGGAACTGTATAGTGTGCTCAACACCTGCGAAACGAGTCCGAACCAATTTTTATTGCATCGGTTGCCCCATCTCCATCCAAAGAGCTGTTTTAGGCTGTACCATACGCATGATCCTTCAGCTGTAACTTACTAAAGACATTGACATACTGTAAATAAGTTATAGATAATGTGCTTTGTCAAAGGAGCTATTTATTCAAAATTTCTGAGATTTTTTGGAAGTGGTGTAGGTGTGATAATGTAAGTCATTAATAGTGTATTTATTAGCTATTGTGTGTGTTCTTGGGCTTGTTTTTCTTGCCATTGGATATACTACATGAAAATCACCAAGAAAAGAAATTAGCTGCCTCAGGAATAAGCAAGTTCCATGTAAGTTGATAATTTAAAGAAAATGTTGCATGCTTTTTCTTTCTTTCAATCATTTTACATTACTACTAATATCCACCATATTAAGTAAACTTTCCTTTTATCAGCTTTAGGCAACAGTACATTCATTTGTCATCAAAATGACATATCAGTAATAAAATTTTCTGTTTAAAATTAATAAATCTGCAGCTTAAGTTCTCCAAACACTTACAGGGAGAAAATGAGGAAAAAATTTCAGACATTTTTTGGGAAGTGGCATAGGTGTGATAATGTAACTTACCAATAGTGTAAATATTAGTCAGTGTGTGTGTTCTTGGGCTTGTTTTTCTTGCTATTGGATATACTACATAATAATCACCTTAAAAAAGGCATTACCTACCATAGAAACAAGAAATTTGAACATAAGTTGATAATTTGGAAACAAATTTGAATTGATTTTTGTCTGTCAATCATTTTATATTACTATTAATATCTACCATACTAAGTAAACTTTCCTTTTATCAGCTTTAGGCAACAGTACATTCATTTGTCATCAAATTGACATATCAGTAATAAAAATCTGTTTAAAATTAATAAATCTGCAGCTTAAGTTCTCCAAACACTTACAGGGAGAAAATGAGGAAAAAATTTCAGACATTTTTTGGGAAGTGGCATAGGTGTGATAATGTAAGTTACCAATAGTGTAAATATTAGTCAGTGTGTGTGTTCTTGGGCTTGTTTTTCTTGTTATTGGATATACTACATAATAATCACTTTAAGAAAGGTATTACCTACCATAGAAACAAGAAATTTGAACATAAGTTGATAATTTGGAAACAAATTTGAATTGAATTTTGTCTGTCAATCATTTTACATTACTAATAATATCTACCATATTAAGTAAACTTTCCTTTTATCAGCTTTAGGCAACAGTACATTCATTTATCATTAAAATGACATATAATTCATAAAAATATGTTTAAAATTAAGAAAACTACAGATAAAATTCTTCATACACCTACAGAATGAAAATGGGAACAAAATTTAATTCGGCCACAGTGTGTTTTTTAATTCGGTAGTTAATGTGTTAATTCTTGTTACTAATCCATCATTCAGTATAATTAGTTCATTGTTTTCAATGAAGCCTAACAGTAGTTTTCCTGATTTGTCTATTAACTCATTCTAACCCGCGAGCCGTAAGGTGCGCTAGACTGGCCTTTACTTTTACCCATTGGCGCATCCTGCACCAGCGTGATATATGCTGCATTTGAGCGGAAAATTACAGAATATCTGGTGATAAGCCAGTTTAAAACATTCATTACATCCAGGACACGTGTATGAACGTTTGTGAGTGAAAAAAAAATCCTGAAGCTGAAATTGTGTGCTTTACATCCGTTGCTTTGGATCTAGTCGCAGGCCGCTTGGTACGCACCCATTATAAGATTCCGAAATTGAACAAAAAATTAGAAAATAAGTAGCCATAGAGTGTTCATATCATGTAAACACTTCATATGGACATCGTATTTTGAACTGGTAGCGAAATAATTATATTGGTGCTTAGTTTTTGCATACTTTTATCAATTAATGATGTCATAGGGTTAATTGTTTACAAGTAGTGTAGTCACATACATAACACTCATAAACTGTTAATGAATCAACCTCAATATATAATTTCAAAATGAATTTTAACGATATTGATAGCGATAATAACTCATTTTCGATTCCAATAAAGACGTTGAACAAACGTAATATTTTTAAGTAATAAATTAATTAATTTGCATGGGACAGGAATGTGTAAGTGAGATTCCAGTTCAGCAATATGTGACTTCACAAAAAAATATATAAATTACAATTTTCATTTGTTTTTTATCAAACTTCTTGAATTAGTTGTCAACTGGATATACGTTTAAGTTCCTCTGTTTTAGTACCAAGGGATTAAGTACAGCTGAAATATTTACGTTAATGTGCATAATCTTTATTATTTTTTTATTTTTATTGTTTCTACACTTCACAAGATATAACAAACAATTATAACATCACACAAGAACTCAACATTATTTCACAACATTCTGCAGCCAATTTCCTAAAGTTTGATGCATAATACATATATCTACTAAATTAATATATGTGTCTACTGCCTGTTTTTAAAACATCACTTGTAGGAAAATAAATGTCTGCATATTGGGTCCTCGGTAAAACTGAAAAAATGCCTGGGCTTAGAATGAGTTAAATTGCCTCCCCCAAGCTGTGTAATGAGCATTTAAATCTCCCGCTAGGATAGCTCTGTTGTTTTATCCATGTCTGTGACATCTCTTTCGTTTATGTTTGTACTTGAACAGTACAGGTTAAGTAGAGGTTTCATTAGACACAGTTATAGTTATTCCTTCAAAATTTTCTGTTCCAAATGATTCCCAGTCAGTTATTCATACATGCCACACCTCAGAGATGAAAAACCTGTACAAAAAATTAAAAAAACCTGTACAAAGACCCGCAAAACCTGTACAAAGACCCGCAAAACCTGTACAAAGACTGAAAAACGTAACAAAAGAGTTTATTCATGTAAAAGTATATTCAATTAGATGGTTCTGCACCATCATAGTGACATGCGGCCTTTGCCTTTTTAAGCATGTCTTCACTTGCTTTAAAACCTAAACAACAAGAGTTAGAATTTATTTTGCATTGTAGAAATGCTGTGACTGTATCATCATTTAGTCTATTTCTGCAGTCCGTGTGAATCTTTTTCATCATAGAGAAAGACCTCTCACAGTCAGCATTGCTGTGAGGCAATGTCAATAAGCGTTTCACTATGACTGCCAGACTGGGAAATCGTGTACGACCAGTGCTAGTTTTCAGGTTGATTATGTCAAGCCAGTACCTAGAAAAGCTTCTTTTTTGTCCAGCGTCAAATCTTGAAATACATTCATCAGGCAGCAAACAATAATCTTCAAATTCATCCTTTAACACCTCTTGGTCTAAATGTGGTGCAAAAGTGTTGGCCAGCTTACAGATTGCTGTATATTGAACTGTGTCTTTAAAGGCTGGATCAAGAATTTTGATATCCTTAAGGACTTCATTCTCAAATGGAAATTTATCCAATATCTTTTTCACAACAGCAACATAAAAGTTCCTCACATCTCTGAAAAATGAATTTCTCACTTGAGAACTTATATCTAACTCTTCCAGTAATGTCCTGTTGGACAGACCAACAGCAAGTGTATGGTCATCATGCTGTAGATCACGTTCAGCATACTTTAACAATCTTATATCTTTCACCTCTTTTACATATTTCATCTCTACAAATTTGACAATAAATTTTCGTAGCAGACGATCCATTTCATCCATCATACCACCTATTTGGGACTCATCTGTCTGAAACAATTTGTTAAATTCAGTCAACAGAGGTAGCACAAATTGGAGAAAACGTAGAGTCATCTGGGTCAGTGGTGATTTTAGTAACTGATGAATGTTTTTGACACGGCATGGTTTTTCCATATCGTCGTGGCTCTCGAAGTATGAAGTTAGAGCAGAATATTGATTTAAAATTCTGTCCACTACTTTCTGCAAAGAAAGCCAGCGAGTCTGGCAGTGCTTTAGTATGTCTAGTGCATCCACTCCTGTAAACAGTTGAAACTCTCTGTATGATTTTTTCCGTTTTGAGCTATGCTCAAAATGATAGAAGATATCTATCAAAAGGTCATCAACGGAATAGTCAGCTGCTTTATACCCTCCTTGGCACAAAGATTTGCAAGGTGGCAAATACACCCTATACTAAACACATCAGGGTTCTTGCTCTTGATTCGCGTTAGTACAGAGTTTGATTTGCCAACCATTACATTGCAGTTGTCACTTGCAAAACCTATACAGTTAATCCATGGGATTTGTAAGTCGCTGAACACAGCATCAATATCACTGAAAATAGCTTCACTGGTTCCACCAGTACCGACCGGCATGCCCAGCAACCTGGTTCTAGGTCCTATGCCATCTTCAAATACCCTCACCATTATAGCTAAACGCTTGTCAGTTTTTCTATCATTTGACTCATCGATCATCAAGGAGAAAGGTGTCTTCCTGCATAATTTGATGACTGGCTCCGTTGCAGATGGAGCCAAGCAGTTTTTAATAATGGCTGTTGTTTTGGTTCGCTTGCATTTGAAACGTTTGGAGGCAATAGCACTGTCCGGAAACATCTCAGCTGATAAGTCTGAAAAATGGTCAGCTATAGAAGCAGCTATGTTGTGTTGAGCAATAAAATTTGCAAATAAAACTTCAGCCCTCGTTATTTTATCATCTTCTTGTTGAGGCTGAGTAAAGAAGGCCTTGATAGAACTTCCGTTCTTCAGCTGATAGTTCCTTTCATGCAGTTTTGTTTTGAAATGCTCCCTCACATCGTGTAAGCCAGATGCCATCACTTTAATATCTCTATTGCATATTCTACAGTATGCATGTGAAGAGCCTAATTTGGATGTCTCAATAATCCCAGGGAATGTAGTTGTCCAGTCAGACTGAAACTTCCCACGACGTTGATCTTCTTCTAACCTCCTTTTTTTAAAGTTAGGCTCAGCCATGCTGTTAGATGGATGCAATATTTCCTGCTAGACAGAAAAAAAAAATATTAATGTGAAAAAGTAAATACAAATATTAATAATCAATTTGAAAAATATAATTATTTGTAATTTTAATATTATATAATGAAATAGAATCTTGGAAAAAAATTAATACAATTTATGGTTGAAATGAAGAACAGTTGCTGTGTTTTCTATAGTGCCTTATAAAAGTACAGGCCTAAAGAGACCAGTAATAAGCATTATGGGTTAGGAATCTTAAATTTAAAATCTAATAAATTTTTTGCTAAAGCTGGTAATGAAAATATAAACTAGCGCTGGCGTAATATTAGCCTGTATATTTTCTACCGAACTTCAAAAATTGGAATAGCCGTTAAAGCCCAACTGGTAGTTTTAAATAGACCTTCCCATACAAATTTTAGTGTCAATCAAACATTGATAGTAGGCTAATTAATTATTTAATAATTATAAATCATTGAATGACCGTAATGATGACCACCAAAGGCAAAATAACATTGTTTTTTAAAGAAACGAAATTAAAACTAAGAAGAGAAGTAGGCTAACTCCAAATAAACTTTTCTCTGATCGAGTTAAGATGTAAATTTTCCACGCTATTGTGGTTTTTTTTTCTTTTCAGTTTCATAATTTGGTAATATCGGAATGACGTTCGCCGAATGCTCCGCGTGTATTTTCGTACCATTTAGATTTAGGGTTAACCCTAGCTGTAACCCTAATTATAACTCTAAATGGTACGAAAATACATGCGGAGCATTCGGCGACCGTCATTACGTTATTAGGCTACCCATAATTTGTAGGCTATTGTATTATTTTTCAAATTTACATTTCTTACGCACTTTCTACAAGTTTTAGTGAAATCAAATAATATGTAGTGGTATCAGCCTTTTTTTTTTTTACCAGCCGTAAATAATCAATTATGCTAAACCTTAGGGGAAAAGAAAGCATAGGCCTAAGTTATCTGACAGTTAAATCTAACTTCATCTAAACAATGTTATTGTAATATTTTTTTTAAAATGAATTACTTACCAATACTAAACTGGAAATTAATCCTAAACAATAGGCTCGACTCAAAAAAGATTTCAGTGCTGCGTAATCGTTCAAATAATCAGTAACCTCACGCTAGCTTTAGCGAAAAATTGTGAATGAACACGCCACGCACATCCCGCGGCAATTGAAAAATAGGCAGCTTGATTTTCATTGGTTATTTTTTTTTTTTATCCACTTGGCTTAAAATCTCGCCGAATCTCATGACGCAAATTGTGTAGTGGCACAAGATTTATATGTATATTTAATAATTAGGCGAAAAAACCCGTACAGACCCGTGTACGGCCCGTACACATCTGAAAACGCAAACACCCCGTACAGATTATGGGTAAACCTTTAAGTGTGGCATGTATGATAAGTTATTATATATGTTTTATGAACTAGAAATGCCACACCTCTTTTTTTTTGAGTTTCTTTCCTATCATTTTGAAAGATTTTATATTCAGCATGTGTTGCTCACATGCCAGAGAGTGTGCTGCTCACATGCCTGGGACTCTTCACAGAAAGAAGAAAGCTACTACCGGGCTACTCAACAATCACAAACACACTTTATAGTACCACTCAACAGCAACAGAACACATGCTACAGAACATATGCAAATTCTTCAACTTGGCATTGGCAGTGTTGATAAAGTGACATGCTTGGCCGCCCTCGTTAACAATGACAACAACCCACAAAATATGCTGATGACACAAAACATGTCAAAAGACATTAAAAAATGAACTCTATACCAACCTTGAGTTCCTCATCTGTTATGACTTTTACTGGGCCATCTGACTGAATGCTTCCTCCAAGGAACAGCTGTAATAAATGTGTAATAGATTTTCAGAACTTGTATGTACTAAGAGAAATGAGGGTGCTGATTATATATATTTGAAATACTTTCCACATTTACTTCCTTATTAAAAAACGAGGAGTGAAACTGACATGGGTCCTCTGTAAATATGAGTAATTCATACATGCCACATGCTATGGTTTACCCATAATCTGTACAAGGTGTTTGCGTTTTCAGATGTGTACACCCTGTACATATTTTCTGTACAGGTTTTCTAACCCATTCCCCTTATTACTGTGTCTCAGAGTTCTTTTACAAGGTCCTATTGAACACAGGATTTCCCAGTCTGTTAGTGATAATTAAGCTCAGAAATAGAATAAATGATGACATGATCACATCATTTTTACAGTGTAAAATAAACTCGGACATTTATTGTTTGGGTTTTTAAATAAGTGAAGACCTGCTTTAAAAGGCAAAGTCCCTGTGCCTCATTTATAATGCAGCCCACTGTAATTGAAAATATTTTTACATGAATTAACTCTTTTGATATGTTTTTTTTCCAGTCTTTGTACAGGTTTTGCGGGTCTTTGTACAGGGTTTTGGGTTCTTTTGTACTGGTTTTTCATCTTCGAGATGTGGCATGTATGGTAATTACATGTGCTTTTAGTACATTCTCATGTTATTAGTACATTCTCATGTTATTAGTACATTCTCATGTTATTAGTACATTCTCATGCTATTAGGTCATTCTCATGTTATTAGGACATTCCCATGCTATTAGGACATTCTCATTAGGAAATCTTAATGCTATTAGGACATTCTTATGCTATTAGTAGGTACCACAAAGTGATTTTTCATTTTGTTTTTACAGTGTCTTTGTTTATAGATCTTAATGGACCTCTCTTTAAGCCATGAAATTTCCTTTTTAAATTTTAAAAATCGGCCATCAAACAACCGAGTTACAGCATTTCAAAATTGTGGGGAATTACAAAATTTTTCAAACATCTTCACACCGAACAAATTTCCTGACTTTGTACAATTATAACTACAGTCAACAAACACTTACCAAGTCAATAATGCTTTTTGTACAAAGTCATACAAGTTCTTATTGCAGAAAAGAAACATGGGAAGTACAACAAATTAATTAAATGAATTATGGTCCATCAAAATTGACAAAAATTACAATTTCAAGTCTCATTGTTGTGCTCGCAAAGTGAAAAAATGCATTTTCATGCACTCATAAATGAAAAACTACACATAGGAAAGCTATAAGATTTATTGAGCTTAAAGAGAGCATTATATCCTTGATGCTTAATGTTTTTGAGCCACATGAAATACTGAATACTATAAAACTGCATTATGTAAAAATGGATCAAAGGTGAAATTTGCAGTTCGGAAGAAAAATCTCACGAAATTCCAAATGTTGTCATAAAATCATGAATATTGCAGCTATAGAGCTGAAAACTTCCATATTTATGTAATTTGAGTTGTATAATTCAAATTGATGGTTATTTTCTTGATTGAAACAACCTTTACTGCTTAAAATTTGATTTTTAGAAACAAAAAAACATTACATATTAATGTTAGACCAAGTGTTTTGTAAGTGGTTCTGGTATTACATCAAAAGATAATTGTGTGTTCAGAAAGTCCTCAAGTGCATCTCTCACGCCCCTGGCTTGTTGTGCTGACATCTGGCACCTGTACTGTAGCTGTCCTTTACTCACATTCTGTTCGGGTAGCACAGTCAAAAACCAAGAGGCCACCAGAGAGAAATTGGTTGGGAGGGACGGGAAGAGGACAAATTGCATGATTGTGTTATTTTATTATTAATACAAGAAATGTCGGCCAAATCATTTTCTTCCTTCCCTTTGTTAATCATTAAGTATTTATTGCGGCATTAGTTTTACTGCATTTACCATTTAAATCATTATATTAATTATACAGTAGATTGTAAGTCTCTCTTTTACATGGATTATGTCATTTCTGTCTTTTATGTTTGTAATTGTAAAATCAACTCAAAACCTGTAGAGGCTTCTAGGAAAGCTTCAACTACATAGGAGCCTACTGATTTTTAACATCAGAGAATGATGAGAGGAAACAATATGATATATAAACTTTACACAACAAGACGTACTAGCTCCCATGTTGCATTTTCCCCCCGAGTCCTTCAATAGTCCGTCACAGTAGAAATCGGTGGCAGAGCCAGACATCTGCCTCTTCCCGTCATTGAAAAATATGCTTGCAATGCATCATCCCCTGAAATATATTGAGAAAAAAAAAGTTAATTAAGCGAGAGAGGCAATTTTATTTAATTTTATTAACGTTCACAAATGTGTAGCACTAGCAGGCTAAATTTTAAACATGACCTTTGACATCCATAACTAGAATAAGAATGATTTATTGAAATGAGGTCAGCGACTCCACAAGCTGTTAGATCTTAAATGTGATACCGAATGTTTAGAAAATGGTGATGGTCCGATAAAACAACCCAATAGGTACATTAACTCTTTAACTCTTACTATACCTGAGCTAAAACCGCGTTTTTACGCGCTAGTTTAGCTATCGTTACCGTCGCGCGCCACTTGAACTGGCGAGCCGTAAAATTGGTACTAAACCCGGGCCACTTCACGGGGCTTGCCGGATAGTAAGAGTTAAGTCCCAATCGACTTTATAAAGGCTCAGAGGTTAGATGCGCTTGGCCCAATCGACTTTAAAAAGCCTTTAGTATATGTGCTTCTGTTTGAGACTGTTTATAATTATAACTACCCACAAAGTCATTTCCGACTGCAAGTACATTCTTTTAAATACGGCACGTGTTTAACTCTTTCAGTCCAGACTTTTTTTGTGGGCAGAATTTTATAGAGTGAAGTGTTCATCTTTCAGTCTAAATTTTTTGGTGAATTTTTCTTTGAACATGTACTTATTATATACCAAACTGTAGGGAAATGGATAGAGAATTGTAATATATAATGTCTTTGGTAGTATTAACACAAGTATGTTCGGTATACTTAAAACATTTTGCATGTAAAATTGAAAATGCATTACGTAATTTTCAAACAAATAAATAAGAATAACGTCATATAAAAACTTTTTTACTCTTGTTTAATGTTTTAATTGTATCCCTAGCTTCATCTTCTACCAAGAACTAGTGATTAGGTGTTACGGTAGGTCTAGTTTTGTTGCTTTTTGATCGGCCAGAATACGACTACGCTCACTCATCAACTAAACCTAGTGTGTCTAGCTTTTCTGCACAGATTCCGTATTTTGACAACACACTATGACTACCAAACAATCATCATTAATGTCAGCAATGTTTCAAAGTAGTTTGACACAATTATTTGCTTAGGAGACTTAGAAAATGTAAATATAAAACGTGACATATTTCTCTAGCAATAACAACGAAAACCGCAAACACGCAAATTTTCACAAAAATTGTGATAATAACATCAAAACACGCACATGTGCTGATTAACTACAGTCAAATTAGTTGTTTAGATAGTAGCGAAAGTCATTCTATGAGTTTTAATATATGAACTGCATTAAACGGACGATTTTTAAGGTTTATGCGTGATAAACTAAAAACCACGCTCTGAGCGTTGCTCTGGCACGGCGTGTTGAATTTTGCAACGCTCAGAGCGTTGCTCTGGACTGAAAGAGTTAAGAGTGAACGTGTTTCTGTTTTGAGATATTTATTTTAGATTTTTAAAGCGATTTTTTTAAGCGCATATCCTCCATTTTACCTTGAATAACTAATCCTTTTTTTTAAGCGCATATCCTCCATTTTACCTTGAATAACTAATCATTTTTCAATGAAAGCTTTTATACTTGTAGCACAAGAGTAAGGTACATCCAATTACCTTCAGTTTCATATACAACAACAAAGTTATTTATGCATATGAACATTTTAAAAAATTATTTCCAAACAACAACAATAAAAACGCACTGGGGTGGCCATTTTTGCTTGGGCCAAACCCACTTTTTTGCTTGGGACTGAAAGAGTTAATAATACCTCCCCGCCCAATTGCTTAAAAAAATGAAAAACTTTCTGTCTAAATGTGTGAATCGAGCAGTCACATTTGGCTGTTCTTCTACTAATACATCCCCCCTCCGTCACTTGCCATTTCTATATTGCAAATAAACAAAATAGGTCTAAAATGAATAGAAATAAAACAAAGTTCAAAACTTACTCAAAACACGTATTGGGTCGACTTCCATTGGTGAAACTTTCAATTCAGCGCCTGAGTCATTTCGTGCTGTGTCCCGTACAGCCGGCCTGTCGTTATCGGGATTGTCAATTGGAACAGCCGCCATTGCGTTTCCACGCTGAGAAAGGTCGGAGGTTCTCTTTTAATGTTCGCTCGCTCTTTCCTCAAATAACTCTGATGTTTAAAACTATGATAAGATTTTAGCAGAATGGTTGCTCGTTCGTTTGGTGTAACACAAGTGTAGGTAGGCCTCCCAGGTGTGTATTAAAATCCAAACTTTCTCATTCACTTCGAATTTACTATATCTTCCTATAAGAAATCTGTGACTTGTGTTACATGTGTAAACCTCAGTTTCCGCTCTTCTCATTGGTGAAAACCGTATGAATGTAGCATGTTTGAGGACCTAGCGCTGCCACTTTGAATGAGGTGGGGTCCTTTTAGGGAATTTCGCTCTCTTGAGCGCCGGTCAGCCAGTGCACCGCAAGAACGGTTTTAATGGTGTTTTATTTTGATGTCTCACTCAATTTCAATGACACGCAGAAAGTTACAACTGACATATTATGAAAGAAGAAAGATCAAGGAACCAGAAGATATAATTTTTATTTAGAAAAGGCAAATTAATTACTAGGCAGAGCGAGGTTGAAAAGGGCCCAAACTGGGCCTCGCTTGCCCATCACAGAATGTTTCGACTGCCGCGAGGCGGTACTTTGTGATACCTACTATTAGGTCATTCTCATGTTATTAGGACATTCCCATGCTATTAGGACATTCTCATTAGGAAATCTCAATGCTATTAGGACATTCTCATGTTATTAGGACATTCTCATGCCATTAGGACATTCTCATGCCATTAGGACATTCTCATTAGGAAATCCCTGTGCTATTAGGACATTCTAATTAGGAAATCCCCATGCTATTAGGACATTCCAATTAAGAAAACCTTATGCTATTAGGACATTCTCATTAGGAAAACCCCATGCTATTAGGACATTCTCATTAGGAAATCCTCATGCTATTAAGACATTCTCATTAGGAAATCCTCATGCTATTAGGACATTCTCATTAGGAAATCCTCATGCTATTAGGACATTCTCATTAGGAAATCCTCATGCTATTAGGACATTCTCATTAGGAAATCTTAATGCTAATAGGACATTCCGATTAGGAAATCCCCAGGTTATTAGGACATTCTCATTAGGAAATCCCCATGCTATTAGGACATTCTCATTAGGAAATCCTGCATGCTATTAGGAGATTCTCATTAGGAAATCAATTATGACATTTGTTGCGTACGTTTTACCTAAGGGGGTAGTCTTCGGTCCTGCCAATGTACGCACCAGTCTTGAGATAGTTATATTATTTGTGCGTACGTTTTATTCACGCACCGACGTGCACAATGCAGAGTATGAGTTGCTCTTTGCGCACGGGTAACCTAGTTGGGGATGATGACGTCAGCTGTTAAAAGGGCAAGATGGACTCTCTCTCTGCCCGTATGTTATTATTTTGATTCTGAACAATTCGATGGAAGAATTGTTATGAAGGATTTTGGTTGGGTCTTCAGGATGAAGCCAACATGCAGTTCAATACGTAAGTTTCGTTTGAACCTTCATGTATATTAATACGTCTATGAATAAAGTGGAACAGATGATCATCACTGGATTCTAGCGGGAATCCATATGTTATTGGATTCCTAGAATGGAACAGTTGAGATCTTTACTTCACTGTAAATATTTCGTAGTGGGAAGTCCTACGAGTAAAGGATAACTATTTGATCATATCTTGAATATCGGATATTTTGTAATGCCTATGCCAAGGTCGTGGCATATTTTGTAGGAGAGGTTAGTCAACTGAAGTCGCTAACCTGATTGTATTTTCGTGTAGAACTTTTACGGATTATATCAAACTGTATAGATTATTGTAAGGAGAAAGTCTGGGATTTAAACAAGTATTATATGGAAGCGTCATCCATGAGCATGAATCCGTTTACTGTTACAGACGTCCTTGGAACAAGGTTAACGGACATGACCGTAATGTATTTCAAATGACAACTGTTAGGAAATCCTAGTCACTTGGATAGAAAAGGACTTGATTGATAAAGAAATCTACAGGAATGTTTTATTATCAACAGTAACTATAATTATGATGCTCTCATCGTTTGTCTTGATCATGTCGTTGATTGCCGTTTGTCATTCGTCAATAAACCTGAATAACTTTTAACAACGAGTTGATTCTAGTCATGAATTGGCCAATTGCCTACCACTCGTTGGAATTTGATTGAATAACCTTTTGACAACTTTTCATTGAAACCATTCGCGTGTCTAAGCTAGTCATTGATACATCTACCACTAGCATATCGTTACTATCAACTACAATCACAAAAGAACCCAACAGTAAATGGTGGCACAGTGTGTTTTGGACAAGTTTCAAAGAAGGGAACTTACTCAATATCTTTCCAAAAATCGTTAGACAGAAAGACCCGTGTCTTCATCATGGAATCTACACGACGGTTATCAGAAGGTCAAGGTCAGCAATGAACCTCAACACCAAGTTCTCCAGTGACTACCTACGTTGGACATCATCCTTTTGGTCCTTATTTACGTGCGAGCTATACTCCAATACTCAGGCCGAAGTATTTCGATTCTCAAACGTACATTTACGGAGACGAGGCACATTTTTTGTTTGATCAGCCGAGATAAGTATAAACGGAGTCTCGTTTATTACTGTATTGTGTTTGGCTGTGCCTATTCTCTTCTATGTCCACCAATATACTTTTCATGTTGCATGTTCTATGTTGTATATCCGTCGTGGGAGGTAGGGAGGTCGATCTGACAAACGAGGTTCATCTCGAAGCCGATTCGGGCTCTTTGTCAGATGTTCTGTAGGTTTTGATTTATAAGTTTCAATTAAGCGATAATTCCGGTTCAAGGCTAGAAACCTTGCTGTAGTTCCGATCGCTACTTGCTTCTTATGATAGTATTTGTTTAGCTGTTCAGTCAAGTTTTAATTGTTGTTTTCACAGTTATTTTTACTCGTACCTTAGTTTTATAATGTATTTTGTTTGTATATTACGTCATCCTCACCTGACTATCGTTCAGTTCTTTACAAAACATATGTTTTTACTCTGTCTTTTCAATTGTATGGTTTAGTATTTGATCGCAGTTATCATCGTAACTCTTTACGACATTCTATTTTTAGTTTCACATTTTTATTTTTATTGGATTTCTGCGACTGTTTTCTACTGTCTTTGAGTATCTCGTCTTGTCATTGTTGTTGCTATTGTCTATGGCTTTTGTCTGTTCATAACATGTCATTACATAAATTAATTTATTGATTATTAATATATTTGACAATTATATGAGTATGATATACCGTTCTAGGACAGGAACGAAGACCATTCGGTGCATTAACAAGGTTAATTAATTTACATTAATTAATTATCATATTTAGAAATTAAGAGTATAGTGACTACTTATAAAGCATAATGTATTCACTAGATTATTTCATTAAGCAAGCAAAAGCCCTTCAGATGGCTCCTGATGAGGCAAAAACATTCGCACTTTCAGAATATAGGAAAGCTCAAGAAACAGAAGCTGAACAGAGAAAGTTAGAAACTTTAAGACTAGAAAAACTTCAATTTGAGGCAGATCAAAAACGGATTGAGTATGAGGAGAATGAGAAAAAAATGAGATCAGCAGATGAATTAGAAGAGAAACGATTTCTGCGTGAGGCAGAACAGAAAAGATTGGAGGCTGCAGATAAACTTAAGATTGAAATGGAAGTTAAACAAAAGGAAATGGAAGTTAAACAAAAGGAAATGGAAGTAAGAAGATTAATAGCTGAACAAAATGTAAAAAGACTTCAGCTTGAGACAGAAGAGAATGATAAGAAATGTCAGCATGATTTGAAACTTGCCGAATTGGAATATGATAGAATTAGGTTAACTCAAGAAGCTAATTCGCAGAGAACTTTCGAAGGCCAAGCTTCATCCAGTCATGATAATTTTAAGGAAATTCACCTAAAATTACCTAAATTTAACCCCCCGTCTGACGACGTGATATTTTTTTTGGATAGGTTTGAGGCCACCTGTAGGTCTTACAATGTGGATAAATCACTATATTCTACATATTTATCCAGATTGCTTACGGGAGATGCTTTGGCGGTTTATCATACCACCAGTATTAATGATAAGAATAATTATGACGCTCTTCAAGCTTCACTTCTCCAAAAATTCCAAATGACAGAAAATGAATACCGATTACGTTTTCGGACTTTGCTACCGCAATCAGGGAAGAACTTTTGTGATTTTCTTTCCCAAATACGGCTAACACTAGAAAGATGGATCGAATTATCGAAGATAGAAAAGTCGTATGAAGGTCTTTTCGATTTACTACTGCGCGATAAGGTGCTATCGTCAGTAAATCCAGCATTTCTTGCATTTTTGCACGAACGGAAACCTTTATCTATGAAAGATCTAGAAGAACATTCTAAAAATTTCTGCACTGCTCACCCATCCATGGATCTAAGTAATGCTCAGATTAAAAGTGAATTGCCAGTTGCTTTTGCCATACAACAAAATAATTTTTCACGAAATCGTTCACTGAGTAACGACAGATACTTTAATAAGGGAAATAATGAGAATTTCAACAATGGTAATTTTTATAAGGGGAAGCAATTCCAACAATCTGCTCCATTCAATGTTTCTTGGAACCAAGCTCATAGATCGCGAGATTTTGGTAACAATAATTTCAAACATAATCAAGGGTATAATAATAAACAAAACTCGCGATCAAAATCTCAGGTTCCACAAAATAGACAAGGTTCGTTGAATAAAACATTTAACCAACATTATAATGGTAATTATACTAATTATCATACTCATCAAAATTTTAACGCGAGCAGGAATGACAATTGGGGCAATTTTAATGCAAATAATCAGAACAGATCGCGACGAAGAGATAGATCGTCGAGCCAGACACGTAGACATTCTAATGTCGCTTTAAGTGATACTCAGGCTAACAATGAACAGGTTAAAGGTGCTGATGCTCATAATGCCATGTCTTGTTCTATTGATAGTCATCAGGTGACAGCTTGTGCAGAATGCTCAACACTTTTCCAGCCCAAGGCGATCACGACGTTGCGCTGCGGACACATTTTGCCTAGCCTACCTGCGGTCTGCACGGCAACTTCTGTACATCAGGGACAAGGATCTCTTAAGTTTCACAAAGGACTTGTCAATAATATTCCATGCTCTCTTTTATTTGATTCAGGTTGTACCACGGTCAGTGTACGGACTTCGCTGATAGATCCTCGTTGTGCCACGGGCCACACAGTCAAATGCGTTACCTTTGGAGGCACTGTGGAAATGTTTCCCACAGCCATTATTAATTTAAATACACCATTTTTTTCAGGCAAGATCCACGCCTGTCTTCTTCCTAATCCAATTTGTGATGTCATATTGGGTCGTATACATGGTATAACAGAGTGTACACCACAGCAAATTGCTGCATGGGAAGAGCGACATTTTCAGGCTGCAAATGCAGTAGTGACTAGAGCTCAAGCTACTATTATGTCGCATGATACACCATATGAACCTACAGTTCATACCACTTGTGATGATGATGCTCCTATTTCACGGGAGTCGTTTGCAACTTTAGAAAAGAATGATGATTCATTAAAAAAATTTTTTCAGTATGTGAACAAAAAGAATACAAGCAACAAACTTGCAAAATCTAGACATGACTTTATTCTTAAAAAATGGGATTTTAGTTAGATTGATACGGGAAAAGGATTCATCCTTATGTTCTCAGATTCTAGTCCCATCTTCTATGAGATCGCGAATATTGCGACATGCTCATGACTCGCAATGCGCGGGCCATATGGGTTTTTTTTCACGTACCAAATCCAGAGTGCTTTCGGCATTCTACTGGCCAGGCGTCCATAGAGATGTTACTCTCTATTGTCGGTCCTGTTTGATATGTCAAGAAGTTAAGGTACGGGGTCCATTTCAGGCGGCTCCTATTCACGCCTCGGACATCCCGATTAGACCATTTGATAAAAATGGCTATCGACATTATTGGTCCGATGCTTCCATCTGCCAGAGGGCATACGCATATTCTTACTTGCATTGATATGTGCACTCGTTGGCCTGAGGCCATACCCTCTGAAGAACACCTCATCTGCCAGTGTAGCAGAGGCGTTAATGTTGATCTTCTCACGCATTGGTTTTCCGCGGAAGATCTTATCGGATCATGGGGTTCAGTTTCATTTCTGAATCCATGTCTCAAGTTATGAAGACATTAGGTATAGACAGATCAATCTAGTTCAATTTTACCATGCGATGTCCAATGGGTTAATTGAGCGTCAAAATAGGACACTCAAGCAGTTTTGTTGGGTAGATGGTATGACCCAAGATCACCCTCAGGATTGGGATCGGGTTCCTACCCGCCGCTCTCTTCGCGTTTATCGCGAGGTGCAAAATCAAGCCACAAAGAGAAATCATTCAGCACTGCATTCTGTAGAACTAGCTTACTGCCACATCATGCCCGAACAAGCCAAAGAAAAAAAGCTCGTCTATATGCGAAACAAGTACATAGATAACTCCAATTATCCGAACCCCAATTAAATCCGATACATGTCCAATTATCCTATAAACTGACTAGTTACATTTTATTATTCGCAGAAATTAAAGAAAACAATCTATGCGCCACTACCTGGAGCCAGTTCACGTTAAGAACTCACTACTAATCAATAGTATTTCTTGAATCTTTGATGTCGGCAGCTCAAAATGTGGTGCTAACAAACTTGTTGTGAGACAATGAGATGGCTAAGTCGGAAAACGGTCCCATCTCTTTAACGTAAAGGAAGTCATTTAGACCATAAAGTCCAGTTAATATCTTTGTTTACCAATCCAGTGGTTAAACTTGTGCATTCTAAGCAGAACACTGCGGCTAAACAGAACAGTTCAACTTAAAATATTGTAGTACTGGCGCTACTACGACAACAGCAGAAAATAATTTTGGAGGTGTAACCTATTTCTCTGTTGCGATCCAGGCATCTTCCAGTAGTGTGCCCTAAAAAGTCTTCATATAAAAGAGAAGACACCGACAATGTGTTGTTCGAATTAAACGAAAAGCATAAATTATCAAGGATACTTAGGTAAAAAGAAAAGGAGATGAAACTTGTGTTCCAACTCTTCTCTATTTGCGAGGAAGTTTTTTTTAATGTTTGGGAAAAGCTTCCCCAGCCTTCGACATCAAAAGGTAACACAAAGTATCAAAAATCATAACAGTAGAGCGAGTTATAGACACCTCTATCGAATTGGATAGTGAAAAGTGGGTGAAAGAAACATAAAACCACAGAAAAACTCCCCTAAAAGTGATACTGAAAATGTAAGAAGGCGCGCCGCCTATCTTGCTGAGTATCCTAACTGGTTTCATTGCGCAATCAACAAATGAAAGACAGCAAAGCGGGAACCTATCATCTGGCATCTCTATTAGATTAAGTGCGGAAGAGGCACTTCAGTTCAACAACATCAACTTGACAGGTCTCCACCCTGACCTCTTAAAACGGCCCCTGAGGCAGAGAGATAATAAGCGTGTATTCTTAAAGAACACTTCTTCAATAATCCTCCAAAAAGTGCACAACAGGGCAGTTACGACGCAAACACTCCCTGCTAAACTGCGAAGATTACAGTCCTCTTCCAATTAGGGACAAATAACCTCTCTTAATCCTCTCAGCAAATGCATTTCCTAACTGCCCAACGCCTGAAACATTCTATTAAAAGAAACCATTATCTTGAGAGCTCTTTTTGGAGACAGAAGACAAGAGTGTCACTATCTTTACAAATCGACTTAGCAATATCCCAGTCAGTATAAACATGCTCGATGACAGACCCAACCCAACTTAGCGGCATTTCATATGCCAACTTAACTGACGTGAAGAACAAATCATCTCTGCGACCGACTACTCAAAACACGCCCAACACTAATTTGCACTCTCAAGCGCGATAGCGACAAGCTTCCATCCTTGGGTATCTTAAAAAGTGCCAGCAAAACAAAAGAGAGAGCTTTAACAATTTATGGAAGAACCCGCGAATGCCATGGCATAAGTCAATCTCTCAGTAATTTATACGCGGTGCGCCTAAAAATTGATCGGCCCAAAGAGCCCAGAAACAAACTCCACACCGTATTCTTTCTACAACAGACATAGCAATGACACAATTACGCTCCTCGACCCCCAAGTTTGCGTTGCTAAACAAAGCACATACATAGAACGAGTGCTTGTGCATCTGAAACTAGTGCGTACAAATCACCATCCTCCATTCTGATCTACTTGTATACCACAAATCCAATTTTCAATCCTACACAATCGTGAACCGCATCAGAGAGTTCTCGACAAATAGAACGAAGAAGAAAGAAAAAAACTGAGAAAAGATCTAATTCTCTTCCCTACTGGACAATGCACCATCTCATTATCCAGAGCACATAGATTACACACAAGACCCCATTGAATGCACAGTTGCGATGATAATAACGCACAAACCTATAACCTTCTTAGGGAGCGTGCAGGGGGGGGAGAAACACAATTTAACCATCTCTTCTATACATGACTCCAAACCTAATGCGTGAACACATCAACTGACCTCTCAAACGCCAAATAGGATCAGCGGGCCCTGCCATATTACTGACCCAACAGCTAAAAAAGCAACTGTAAGCAATCCGCTCAAGGCAAAAGTTCTCTTGATGAATCTTCTTGATTTAGTCTGGCATGACAATGAAAAATCAGCGATCTGAAGCATGGCCAGTTTATCTCCCTAAAAGCGCTTACAAATCTCAAAGACTTCTGCAGCCAGCCACACACATCAGGATCACGGTTAGCTATGCTTATGCACCACCCCTAGTCCACAAGATAACATTCCACAAGAGCGCTGGAAATAGATTGTCTTCACTGGAGGAAAAACAAGGAGGACGAAAATGATAACTCACACCGCACTGCAAGAGAGACCACACAAATAGAAGTATTGCGCTGCTCCATTCATAATATCACACAGTATGTTAACTGTCAGCTCAAATCAGCCTCAAACACGTCTCGGACTTATCCATGACACTGCGCACTCTCTGCTACACAAAGCGAATATCCGAATGCTCACATGTGCAACGAATAATGATAAAATCGCCTCACTGGTTTCACGTTTTTCGCGCGAGAAATGATCGACCCCAGAAATTTTGTCAATTTTGTGGCCAAGAGAAGTAACAACACGCAACATACTCATGAATCACGATTTGACCGACAGAATCGCATTAAAGAACTCCACAGAAGTACACACGATTCTACTATGCTCTACGAACTATATGAGACAAGGCGAGAAACCCCAAAACAACGAATCAGACCATGAGTCTCTTCTGTAAGGAGGCCTTTAAGCGAGCACTAGAAAACAGGACGAATGTGCCTTTGGCTACAAGCTACAAAAAGAAGATGACACTTCGTCCTATCTACATAACATAGTCCATGTCAACTTGTAAAACGAATACTATTCTCGAGATACAATCAAGTCTACGCCGATCCTTTTGATACTTTAGCGCAGACTGTACCCCACCAGCCGATCACATGACTCGTTCTGTAAGCTGTATTTTTCCTCTTTCGTTCTCCTCAGTCCCCTCCCACCCCCCCCCTCACACACACCACCCACCCCAAAAATTTTAATCTATTTTTTTTTCTCTTTTCTTTTTAAAATTCTTCTCAGAAAATATTTTCCGTTCAACCACCAAGTCTCTTCTTTAAACATTTTTAAAATCAGAAAATATTTTCTAGCCCAGGTTTTTTTTTTTAAAAAAACACATTCTCTTTTTCTCTTTCTAACATATTTCTTTTATTCCGAAATCTCGGCGTTCACTTTCTTACCTGCGGCGAGGGGTCCCTCTCCCAGCAACCAATCACAATCACTTTTATACCCAAAAGCAATATCTAGGCAACACAACCTTCGACACACATTTACAGACGCCTCCAAAAACACTTTCTCCGAATCTTCAATGCCACGAGACATTGATCGTATTAACCTTCTGCTTAAGCTAACCTTCGTTTACACATCACTTTATCCCAAAAACGATTGACGCTTAGCTTTGCCAGCCACATTCGACGCCATTTTGTTTTAAACAAAAGCAAAAGTACCGAAAATTGTCACTAGGTACTAATACCAGCTTTGATTCTAAAAATAGCAGGTCATAGCTTGTTTTCTCTGCATTTGATGCACACACTTATAAAACTCGACATGGCCTATAATCAAATTTTCACGTTAGCTGGACCCTTCACAAACATCCTTGCCACCTCAAGTGTATTTCCGATAAATTCTGTCCATAATAATTCTGTGTGGAAATAACTAGAAAAAAATGTTTGTTTGCGTTGAGTAGGCCTACTTTACTTTATGCCAGCTCTCGTTCGGTTCGCTGCTTTATGCTTTATTTTTTTATTTAATACTTTATTCCAGCGCTCCAGATTAGCTGCTTTATTTTTTAATAAAGTGGCAATCTGTTATCGCTGGTCTAGGCTACCAACTTGTAAATAATAATTTTGTAAATTTTTGGTAGTACGTTTTTTCTTCCTAGATTTGATATTCTGTTCCTACTTTTGTTTATTTTTATTTATTTTTTTTTTTTTGCTGTTAGCTTTTTGCTTTGTTCGTTGTATTTTTTATTCATTCTCTTCGTCTACAAATATTATTAGTTGAAATATTTCATCCACTGAATGATGGCTGAGCCTAATTTCAAAGAAACAAAAGCTTGCAGGTCATGGTAAGTTTCAGGTCGAATGGGTTAAACTCTTCCCTGGCATTGTAGATGCATCCAAGTTAGGATCAACCCATGCTTTTTGTAGATTATGCAGCAAAGATAGTAAAGTAGTAGCTTCAGGATTATATGATATGAAAGTACATTTTAAATCAAAATTGCATGAACAAATGTTTGCAATGCAGAAGGGAGCATCTATTAAGACCTTTTTTGCTCAGCCAAAGGAAGAAAAGGGTGGCATTATAAGGGCTGAAGTTTTATTTGCAGGAGGTCCATGAATGCGGACACACTCACTTCTATTTTACAGTGTAAGATTAACATTGATGCATGCTGTGCAGACTTTAAGCCCACAAATGCAATTCTGCAAAGTCCTAAAAGTGCATGTGTTGATTATAATACAAAACACTGTACATCGAAAGAACAGTGTACATCATGATCACTAAGTTTTTTATATGTAAAGAACAGCATGAGACTATTAGCATGTTTTATATCACAACAATTCAAATGCTAACAGATTTGTATATGTCATTTCTCATTTTAACACTGTATTGCGTATAATTTATTAATATATTTTTTGCGTAAGGATTTTTGGGTGTTTGTAAGGATTTTTTTGGTCCGGCGTACAGATTTTTGTCTCAGGAGGTTGACAGGTATGTACACAGCTTCTGCTGTTGAAGAGAATGCGGGACTTAGCAGCCAAAAGGAGACTATCCAGTTTGGTGCAAAAGAGGATTCCTCATTATTTTAAATAGTGGGCTACATCTGTGCAAGTACATGTATACGTAAGTTGCGCCTGGTTTTGAATCGTTTGTAATGTTATTTTGAAAACATTTCTCTTTCTTAACAAAAATAATTAATACAAGTAGTACATGCACTGCAGTGTAATGAAAGATTTTGGCGATACAGTGATCTAATACAGTGTGGGTATTATTATTACAGTACAAGTAAATATGTTTTATAGTGTATTTTCCTTGTGATTGTTAATTATTTTTAGAAATATGTGTACATGTACTCGATACATCATGTAATCCAATTATCCGAACATTTGATTATCCGAACGATGCTTGGTCCCATGGGGTTCGGATAAATGGAGTTCTACTGTATAGACGTCTTCGCCAGCTTATTCCTGGTGACGAAGCTTTTGTCTTACTCCCTGCTCATAACAATCGTCTATTAATTACTTAGAGAGGTCCTTTCAGGATCATCTCAAGAATATCCGATGTTGACTACATCGCTGATGTAAATGGTAAACATAAAACCTTCCACATTAACATTTTGAAGGAGTATTACTCACGTCCTGATTATCTACAGTCAGTATTCCAAGCAACTGACGATCCTACACCTCCTATTCAACACTATTCTAGTTTGTCAGTCATCCAAGAAGAAGAATCTTCTTTCGATGATGTACAACTGCCAATACCAGTTGTGCCACTTCATTCCACTGAGAATTGGAATGATGTTACTATTTCATCTACTCTTTCGGCTGATCAACGTCAGCAAGTCTCTAAAATTCTACACTCGTATGAGGATGTCCTCACTGACATCCCAGGTCATACGTCAGTCATCCAACATGACATTATTCTGACTGACGATACGCCTATTCGAGTGCGCCCATATCCTATCCCTTTACACTTTCGTGATAAGGTTGATAAGGAATTGGATGAGATGCTTCAATTAAATATAACTGAACCATCCTCATCACCATACTCTTCTTCTATGGTGATTATTAGAAAGAAAGACAACAATATTCGTCTTTGCGTAGATTACAGGAAATTAAACAAAGTTACAAAGTTTGATGCGGAACCTTTACCTCTCTTAGATGACTTATTGGAGAAATTATCCCATGCTACATTTTTTTCGAAATTTGACCTTTCAAAGGGTTATTGGCAAGTGCCACTCACACCTAAAGCAAAGCCATTCACCGCTTTCTCGACGCCACGGGGACTTTTCCAATGGAATTTTATGCCATTCGAATTAGTGAATGCGCCAGCTACCTTTGTACGCATGATGCGCCGCGTACTGTCTCATCGTCCCGATGTCATTACTTACATAGATGACATCTGTCTTTTCAGTAACTCTTGGGATGAACACATTCAGGGATTAAAAGCTTTACTTTCTACTCTACGGGATTATAACTTAACAGCGAAACCTTCTAAGGCATTTGTCGGTTTTCATGACATCTCCTTTTTGGGTCATCGTATAGGTCGGGGTTTAATGTATACAGAAGACAGTAATGTCTCGAAAATCTTAAACATCTCAGCACCTAAGACAAAAAAAAAAAAAACAAGTTAGGTCTCTTTTAGGACTAATACAGTTCTATTCTAAATTCATCCCTCATTTGTCTACTTTAACTGCACCTTTTTCTTCTTTACTGAGAAAAGGGACAGCTAACATAATCCAGTGGACTAACGAACACCAAATCGCGTTAGATTATATAAAAAGATTTTTTTCAAATGCGCCATTTTTGAAGTTGCCTAACAAAGATCTTACTTTTATTCTTCGTAGTGACGCATCTTCTTACGCCATTGCTGCAGTTTTGATGCAGGAATATACGGGCACCTTATTTCCAGTCATGTATGTTTCGAGAAAACTGACGGCGAGCGAAATGAAATACTCCGTTCTGGACAAGGAGTTGCTCGCGTTAGTTTGGTCAATCACAAAATTGGAACGTTACTTACTGGGCTCCCACTTTGTAGTGGAGACAGACCAAAAGGCCCTCACAGCACTGAACACTAAGGACGTTAAATCATCAAAGTCCACCAGATACGCTATTGCTCTTCAGCCATATAGCTATGAAATTCGAGCGATTCCTGGAGTGAAAAATGTGTTTGCGGACTGTCTGTCAAGATGTCCAAGCGAACTGGTCGAACCTAAACCACTTCCGGATGTTGAAACGTCCTCATAGATAATCAATCAAATATAATAAGAGGAACTGAGTACATTATCAATTTTTGAACTTCTATACGTGCTCTGTATGGAACTGAATTATTCGTACCAGCAAAAAATTCCTGGATATACTTACTTTTGGATTATAACGTAACTTCGTGTGTAGTAACATTTTATTAGTACGGAAACACTGTTCATAGTGACACATAGACATTCATTACTCTATGGAACATATTACACTACATACTGTATTCAAGAATATCTTTGCATCTTGCATGGAACATTAAGAACATATTCTAGTCGATTACTAACTAGTGTTAATGGAACAGTAACACTGAGTAAAATTGCAATTACTTAAATAAATTAGTAATTAGTTATTTGTTTGTAATTAAGAACTATCTTAATTAGATGAAATCAATTAAGCCACTTAATTACTTGTAGAGTACACATTAATTAACTTGAATAGTTGTGAGTGTCTCTTTATACTTATATTTACTTCTCATTATACATTATCTCTCACGTTTAGATAAATAGTCCACCGTCATAATGTTAGAAACATTACGGGTGTTGCTTCTTAACGTGTTTAATTATGCTTTGCTGCATTTTGCATCTTTCATTTTCATTTTTTGATTCTCTTGTCTTTATTATCATCATCGTTGCTATTCATTTTCATTTGAAATCACATGTTTGAGTTGTAAATTTAGTTGAATGTTTTTATAATTTTTTTGGTTTTCATTTTCAACTTTCTTTTACTTCGTAGTTTACCACATCGTTCCAAAGTAGGTCGATTGTGGATGTGTGCTTTTAATGCATACTTTCATTCAGTTATATTGATTTCCATTTTCATATTATTTTTTATAATATTGTATAACTTTATGAATATAATTTATGCACATAGACGTCGATGTAGTTTTGACTCACCTCTCTTGGGTACTTAGTTTAAAAAAAAATTAATAGAATTAATTTTTTTTAAGGGCCGGTGATAAGGGAGCTGTTGCGTACGTTTTACCTAAGGGGGTAGTCTTCGGTCCTGCCAATGTACGCACCAGTCTTGAGATAGTTATATTATTTGTGCGTACGTTTTATTCACGCACCGACGTGCACAATGCAGAGTATGAGTTGCTCTTTGCGCACAGGTAACCTAGTTGGGGATGATGACGTCAGCTGTTAAAAGGGCAAGATGGACTCTCTCTCTGCCCGTATGTTATTATTTTGATTCTGAACAATTCGATGGAAGAATTGTTATGAAGGATTTTGGTTGGGTCTTCAGGATGAAGCCAACATGCAGTTCAATACGTAAGTTTCGTTTGAACCTTCATGTATATTAATACGTCTATGAATAAAGTGGAACAGATGATCATCACTGGATTCTAGCGGGAATCCATATGTTATTGGATTCCTAGAATGGAACAGTTGAGATCTTTACTTCACTGTAAATATTTCGTAGTGGGAAGTCCTACGAGTAAAGGATAACTATTTGATCATATCTTGAATATTGGATATTTTGTAATGCCCATGCCAAGGTCGTGGCATATTTTGTAGGAGAGGTTAGTCAACTGAAGTCGCTAACCTGATTGTATTTTCGTGTAGAACTTTTATGGATTATATCAAACTGTATAGATTATTGTAAGGAGAAAGTCTGGGATTTAAACAAGTATTATATGGAAGCGTCATCCATGAGCATGAATCCGTTTACTGTTACAGACGTCCTTGGAACAAGGTTAACGGACATGACCGTAATGTATTTCAAATGACAACTGTTAGGAAATCCTAGTCACTTGGATAGAAAAGGACTTGATTGATAAAGAAATCTACAGGAATGTTTTATTATCAACAGTAACTATAATTATGATGCTCTCATCGTTTGTCTTGATCGTGTCGTTGATTGCCGTTTGTCATTCGTCAATAAACCTGAATAACTTTTAACAACGAGTTGATTCTAGTCATGAATTGGCCAATTGCCTACCACTCGTTGGAATTTGATTGAATAACCTTTTGACAACTTTTCATTGAAACCATTCGTGTGTCTAAGCTAGTCATTGATACATCTACCACTAGCATATCGTTACTATCAACTACAATCACAAAAGAACCCAACACATTCCAATGTTATTAGAACATTCCCAAATCTATTTGGACATTCCCATATCATTAGGACATTCCCAATCTATTAGGGCATTATCATGCTTCCCCATTTTCAGTGCTATGTGGTGAAAAAATGGTGAAGAGATGATATTGAAAGTGGACAGTACATGCATGAAGGAGATCACCTAATAGTATCACAAGCCAGTTATTGTTATAAAATCCACAGGGTAAAAGAAACAGAGGAGATAAAACACAAGAAAAGAGAACTGGACACATACATAGTGGTTAGAGGGGGTATGGCAGGGAAAGAGAAGGTCTAATGGGATTCTTATAAAACATATTACATGTGAAAAATGAAAGTCAAACCATAAACACTACAAACTTTTACACCCACCCCAGCCCATCTTTTTGGTTCGTTTGTACTTTTTTGTGGGGTTTTGTTTATTTGTTTATTTTATTTTTTCAATTAAATTTGTTTTTGGTGTTTTTATTTGGTTTTTTTTATTTATTGTTTCACACCAAGACAAGTATGATGAGACTACCATTTTAGGATTAAGGAATCACACACACACACAATTTGGAAGGTCTAATTTACTCTATTTACAATAATTGGAGGAGATATGATGTAACATTCACATATGGTAATTGAACATATCATATGGGCATAGAGACACTATACATCCTAATTACAACCTATTAGAGGTTGAACGGGACATTTTCCTTCATCAATTTAAAAAAAAAAAAGAACATATATAAGGATAATGAAGACATGGAAAGAAATGTGAAGGACAGTACAGGATGTAATATAATAGATCAAAATGTGAAGGACAGTACAGGATGTAATATAATACATCAAAATGTGAAGGACAGTACAGGATGTAATATAATACATCAAAATGTGAAGGACAGTACAGGATGTAATATAATACATCAAAATGTGAAGGACAGTACAGGATGTAATATAATACATCAAAATGTGAAGGACAGTACAGGATGTAATAGAATACATCAAAATACGAAACTACATGTGTACAATCATTAGGAAATAAAGTTTGATGGCGGTAAAGTTTGATGAAGTGTTATTGTGTGTATCATGAACCTTATGTGTGCGTGGGAAGAGAACGTAGTCAAGCTTATATACATGCACAATAATATTACTTGCTGGCAGCGGCTGATACCAGACCAATGCAAAAAGCTACATGATAACAATTAGTACAGTTTGTTCAACTAACTTTGAACATTGAGGTCAAACATGGCAGCCAAACAAAACCGTAGGGCACCCGAAATGCATTTTGCCGGCCAAGATGATAAAAGTGAAGCTTTACATTTATGGCGCCAACACATAGATCTCTATTCCAAGATCACTGGTCTGGAAGATCAAACCTTAACTCCATACATTCTAAAAGCACTGGATGATGAAGGCTTGAAAATTTACAATGGTTTTGCAACTGCCTTGCCCACTAAGTCGGCAAGTGACCCCGTAGCCATATTGTACGAATTTGAAAAGTGTCTGATCATAAAGTACACAAACTTTAGAGCAGCAAGATTAGAACTTCACCACCTGCGACAGAAACCTGATGAAAGTCTAGATGATTTTTTCACACGCATTAAGGAGAAAATAAGTTTATGTAAATTTAGCAGAGAAGAAGAAAAAGAGGAAATTACTGAACAGATTCTGCTTAGCACACCTATGCCAGAGTTCCAGAAATGGCTACTCAGCCAGAGTGATGCTCTAACTTTGCAACAAGTTCTGGATGAAGGCAGGAAACAAGAGGCATAAAAACTAAGTGTTCTTTATTCTTTATTTGTGAACTGCAAAAGGTAGAAATCAATCTTTTCTGTTAAATAAAGTTAACACTTGGCAAAACATAATTTAGTTTGAATTTTCCACTGCTCTGTTGATAGAATATCAGGAAGTAGATTGGATGGCAGAGATAAAAGTTACACTTGGCCTCACTTATTCCAAATTCTAAACATATCAAGGTTATCTTTAGAGAGCTCAGTGGTTTTAAAGTAGATCCCACAGCTCCTAGGTTGACGGTCGCTGCTCTGCAAGGAACTGAAAGGGAGAGAGTGTGAATGTATGAGGGGGGCTTAAATCCTTGATTACCCCAGTTTTATGCAGCCTTTTCCAACAACATGTCACTGCACAAGGAGTCTAGTGCTGAAGTGCTACTGAGTCAATAATAATTATAACAATAACAACATGATAGACCAGGCAAAAGCAGCATTCTATAAAATGAAAAGTGTTTATGCAACAATTCTTTGTCAATGGAAGTAGGAAAGAGAGTTCTTCAGTGTTATATAGAACCAATTCTGACATATTTGAAGTGAGTCAAAGACAATTAGTAAACAAGGAGGAAAAGTACTGTAGGTCACAGCGATGTGGTTTTACAGAAGAATGTTGAAAATACCATGGACAGTTAAAATGAGTAATGAGGATGTCTTGAAAGAGGTCAATGCAGAAAGGAAGCTTATTCCTCAGGTTAGAAAGAAGCAATTCACTTTCTTTGGGCATGTTATGAGAAGAAGAAAGCTGAAGTATATCATGACAACAGGAAAGATAGAAGAAAAAGAGACAAAGGATGACAATGAGAGAAGATTCTGAACAGTTTGACATTACAGCATGGAAAAAAGTCAACAACAGAATTTATCAATAGTCATGTAGACAGGAAGTTGTGGACAGACATGATCACCTATGCCACCAAGAATGGTACTTGACAAAGAAGAAGAAGAACAACAACATACAAGTTGAGAGATACTAACAACAACAACATATAAGTTGAGAGATGCTAACAACAACCAAAAAGCCAGTGCAGTGACTTATCAACTGTCAATACTACTCAAACATCCAAATATCAGTATGGAAACTAAATTACAATTGATAAATAGCATATTCTTACCAACTCTTTGCTATTAGTGCCAAACATGGTCCCCAACCAGGGCACAGTAGATGAAAATCACATGATATAAGATGAAATGTTTAAAAAGAGACAGGAGAGGGATGATGAAAAATGATGGCATCAAAATAATTGTATGCATCAAAGCATATGCATATAAACCAACAAAAAATAAAGTTGTTTGGCCATTTCATTAGAACAAAGCCCAATTAATAAGCACTACACACTTATAAGAGTAGGAGATCTGGTTTTAGGGCACAGGGAAGACCACGAGGCAGATGCATGGGCAATATTACAGAAATTCTACAACAACATGGGTTCATACCTGCCAAAGCTTGGCTTCAAATGAAAACTTTGATGTTTTATGGCAAAAATGGGTCGACAAAGTAAATAAGTAACAACAACTGCAAACAACAAGTAAAAGTTATGTCACCTGTCCAACCAGTTTTGGCTTGCTTCTGTTTGTAATATCATACTGCCGAATATCTCCGTGTAACCAGTTGCTGAAGTACACAAATCGATCATCAAGTGACACCAGGATGTCAGTGATGAGACCTGCAAGATAAAATGAATATACCAGTACATCATTTGTTCATTATCCTTCAGATCCCCAAGGTGCAAATTCCTTCAACAACTTATGCCAAGTCCTTCTGTCGCACACCATCAGCTCAAGGTCCTCATCAGCATCTTCTTCTCACCTCTTGTTCCACAGCACTTGTCTGATTCTTGTCATCAGTGATTGGTGATCACTTTTTTGGATCCTTAGCCACTGACTGACAAAGCCATCAGTCGCCATCACACCTAATGGCATCTTGTAGGGCAACAACAATCTGTCTCCTCTTTGCTTGGTCAGCGAACATCCTTTACGTGGTGCCCAAACTCTGGTTCATACTCTGCATATCAGCCTCAAAGTTCTCTGCAAAGCTATTTTTGGCTGGCCTCTCTTTCACCTTCTTTGTGGGGTTCATAGCATAGCAGTTTTTGCGACAGTGCTGGGTACCTTCTGAGAACATGGTCAATCCAGTTCCAGTGTCTGTCTTCCATGATGGTGTGCACATCTTCTTGACTGCTCTGAATAAGCAGTTCTTGGTTATTGATGGTATTGACTCAACAAATGAGGAGATCTTGACTTATGTATATTGTTGTTGAAGTTTTTGTGGCTTCAAGTTTATACAGGATGGGGTAGCTGTCCTCATGCCCAACTCTCCTTAGTAACCTTTTACAAAAAGCTTGACATGTTACAGAATTACTATTCTCTGGCTTCTTGTCAAACCCTGGCAACACGTGGGTGACCCGGCAGTTCATGCTAAGTCCTTCTGTCACATGACATCAGCTCGAGGTCTTCCATATCTTACTCATCATTTCATTTCTGTCTCCAGTTCGCTTCTCCATGTGTTTCAGTTTCCTACCACTTCTCTTACCCAGGGAATTCCAGAACAAGGACTGCCTAGTAATGCTATCAAACAGGTTTCCTTAATGAGTGTCCTATCCATCATCAGTGTTTTCTTCTGACATCTTGTTCCACTGGCACTTGTCTGCTTCTTGTCATCAGTGAGGGGCAAAGTCTTTTACAGACAGGGGGTATGATGTGCTGGTGTTGTGGGTAGTGGGTTTCCCCCCTTGCTTCACCCTAGGCCTAGTGAATTCTTGTTCATGAAAGGAGCGACCATTGCGGTGTTAGTCTCTTGGCCTAGCAAAACCTCTCATACCCCAAGATCGTTGTGCGTGGTGAAGAGCCACACCCTCCTTGAGGTAGTCCTGGTAACTGAGGGTGCGAATCCTCAGGCTAAACACAACGGATCTAGAGGAGCAAACCTCGATAATAAAACCGGTGCACTACACCGTACACGCCCTCTGTGGGTGGGAAGGAGCCAGATGGATACTGAACAAGTCTTGGGAATGGGAACGAGTGTGGACTGCTCCATGAAGATCGGAACCCATCGTACAGGCACAGAGACTCAGGACTTGACGATCCTATTGCCTTCAACTCTTGGTCACATGCCTAGAATCTCGGAGAACTCGGCGTAACCAGCAGGCAATTTGGTGGCGGGGAAAGAGCACTGTGAGCCCTACCTTGGCTACGTATCACAAGGAGACGCAGAAACACCCCCTTTATCTCCCCCAGAGCTGGCACAGTACACTTCTGGCTTCTACCCGGGGCGGTAGGAAATCCATATCAAACCTGGCAGAGCAAGT
This sequence comes from Oreohelix idahoensis, assembly GCA_024509875.1. NCBI lineage: Eukaryota > Metazoa > Mollusca > Gastropoda > Stylommatophora > Oreohelicidae > Oreohelix > Oreohelix idahoensis. The sequence goes on along the minus strand of JAMPIV010005126.1, from coordinate 117,951 downwards.
CCTCCATCAGATGCGGCCGATGCTGGGCCCACTGGCGCGTGGACACGTCCCGATCCCCATCGAGACTTGCCCGGGGAGCCCACCCCGGCTCAAAAAAGCAGAGAAGGCCACTCTCCAAACCTCCAATGTCTTGCGGGCAGTGTTAGGATGTGTAAGAACATGGACAGGAAGACTCCACAACTTCCCCACTGAAGACACGCCCACTGTGACAACTTGCCCAATCTTCTCTTCATTTTTTTTATTATTTACGTGACATCGTTTTTTTCTCATCCTCAATGCATGATCGCAAAGTCCCGGGAATTGTCACTGGCGGAAATTCTCCTAGCATTCAGTATTTCTCCTCGCTATTTTTAGATACGACGTCATTGTTGACCAATGACCTCGGTAGCTAGGAACCTGTTTTAATTTAAGACTGCTTAAGCTGATAAAACCAGTTTATGCCACTTTAGGAAGACCCCACGTGACTTTTAACGCTATTGATTGGAGCGTTTATTTGACGCTAATGTCACATGATGCACGCTATGGATCACGTGTCCAAGCGGAAATGTCCCGCTAAAAGTGCGCCAAACACGAGCAATCTTCACTTGCCCGGAACCCTTGAGACAGCTAGGTCTAACCCAATTATCGGCGAATTCTCGCATTAAAAGCACTGAAGCCACGTGTCTAATTGCGGGTTAGCGTCCATCTTTGAGTAGGTAAGTGAAATCTCGCTAGAATATAATGTGATGAAATGTGTAGTACCTTGCAAAATCGACGCAAGATTGGTATGTTTACTTTATTCATATTTTTGTTTTACGATCACATCCAGCCACATGTGATCGGGTATATTTTATGATCCCACGGGATATGTACATGTTCATAATAATGTATAACGGGAATATATATATATATATAGCTATTAATTTCCATATTATTTGATTATTTTCGACCCGACGTTTAGACTAACGGAAATTAATAGTAACGATAATGTTGACCGACCGTGACATATATTCATTATAAATTATATGACGAGGCGACCAGACATGAAGTGTGTGATAATGTTGTCAGACAATTCTAAAAACACGGATGTCCAATTATTTGTTAAATTCATCATAATGACATGACGATTAGGCTAGAGGCACAGAACTAGAATACTGTTGCCGACATTTCTATGATAAATTTGGTGGGTTTAACTGACATTTATAATAATTCATCGGGTTAAGCTGACGATAAATCAGTCTAAAGAATTATAATACTGCCACTGGGGCAGAGAAATATAATAAAGGACAGACAGGAGAAACTTGAATTCAAGATTAGACTCTAGACATATGATGTTAGAGACTAAAATCTGAGGTGACGGGCAGAGGGACGGCTTAGGGAAAGACTGCTTTCTAAAGCTAGAAAATTAATGAAGCCGTCGTATTTGTCTTCAGTCTATGGTGGAGCCTTGCACGACAGTCCAATCTCAGCGCAGAATACGGAGTCGAGCACAGAGAAGGCAAATCCGAACCATTCAAGACCTACCGGGGCAACGTCAGGAGACCGGAGAACTAACCACACTTCACTATCAGCCGGGGGCTGAAAAGCTAAGTCCACGACAAAGGAAACTCACCTAATCAATGCCACAAAGTTTAGTCATCCATGATGAAAAACACGTGAATTGTGAGACACATAATACATACAGCAGACACTAATTCCATCGACAATACTATCATTCACCATCTATTCACTTTATTGCAATAAACCAATTGGGTGTATATACTGTACCCCACGCTTTGTTCCTTCCATTAGATGTTGAATATTGTCTATGTTTATCTTCCTTTATAAGGGAGGGGGGGCTCGTAAAATATAATATAATTTAAAGAATAATAATAATAGATAACTGAGAAGGGGACGACGGTAGCGAGAGACCAAATATCTCCTTACAATCTTTTCCAGACCTGTCGAGTTAGGAGAATTTACCCTCTTCGTCACCCTTTGGAAGTGGGAAAACCCAGCAGGGATTCCTTGAGCCAAATCTTCCACATCAGATCTATTATTTCCTCTAAATAATTCTCTTATCCTTTAAACGCTACGTGACACTGGTGTCTCGGTCCGGGATTTGAACTTATGTATTTTATCATACCTCTGGGATAGTATCATCCATTCAGTCATTACAGTATACCATTTTAACACATGTATTTTCACACAGTGAGCTCTAGAAAGACAGAAAACATTTTTTCTAGAAATTCAGGCATTGATTGGTGAATCCCTTTATATATGTTGTGTTTAATTAAGTTAGTTCTTGATTTTGTATTTCATTGAATTACAGACCTTAAGTCTCCATAACTGTAGTAATTTCATTCTACAGCAGTCGGATAAATAATTAGTATTTACTTGTTGCTAGAAATACTATTGGAAGGTAGCACTAGCTTACTCAGTGTGGACTTTAACTGCAAAAGATGGCTGAAATAGTTAAGCTTAAGGCAGCACTAGGGGAGGCCGGTCGAGATCTAGGTTATAGTGGGGTGGACCTTGCAAATTATGTCAGTGTCGAGACTGATAAGTATTACGCTCGAGAAACAGCGAAAGCTGAAAGAGAAGAGCGAATAAAGTTAGCAGAAATAGATGAGAGGATAAAAGCTGTAGACGCTAGAGAAAGAAGCGAGAGAGATGAACGCGAGCATGCATTGAAGATGAAGCAGTTAGAGATGCAGGGACAAGCTCAAAGAGTTGAACCAGTAGCCGGTGCGACCGCATCTACCTCCTCAGGCAACCTATCGCCACGGTCAGATGATATGCCTTCCTTGCACGCAGGGGGCACCGGACCTTTGCCATCCTCACTCATGTCAACTTTGGGACCTTTGACGTTTCCATTTGAAGCTTTCTCGGAACAAGCCGACTCGATCGATAGGTATCTCGACACAAATTTGAGAAGTTTGCCACCACGTTTGGTTTGGAGAAGAGCAAATGGAACCTGAAACTGTCGCAAGGGCTTAGAGGAACTGCTTATGACGTGTATAGCAAGCTTCCTCCAGGTTTACAGGATGACTACGACTCTTTGAAAAAGGCACTATTGGTTCGTTATGAGCTACATGCTGACGCCTATAGGAAGAGGTTCCGTAACTCTAGGAGGGAAGTCGGAGAGAACTTTGCTCAGTTTGCTGCGAGACTGGATTCCTACGTGGAGAAGTGGGGTGCCCTAGGGAATTTTACTCATGATTGGGAAGGCCTGAAGGAAATGGTCATGATCGAACAACTGAAGGACACCATGACTTCCGACATGAGAAGATTCCTGACAGAGAATGGGGCCAGCACTTTAGAATCCATAGTCCAGTTAGCGGAACGATATCAGGCAGCACTATCAGAGAATCCACCACCCAGACGGAAACAACCAGATTACGTACCTAGACAGACAGCTCAGTCACACATGGACCCCCAAGTGAAACCACCGTATACTAACTTCAAAAAGCATGACAAGCCAGACTACAAGACTACTCAGAGATCTAATTTCCAGCAGCAGAGGCAAGGGGAAAAATGGTGTAAGCACTGTAGAACCATCACCCACAATACGCAGGAGTGCAACCGGAAAAACCCACCTCATCATGCTGCCTGCTTACGTAAAAGTGCCGCAAGGGGAAATGGACCGGAAGAACCTCTGGACAAACCCCGACATCCCCCGGTCGTTGAGACAGTCCTCGTAAATGACCAAGAGGTGACCTGCCTTTATGATACAGGCCTTGCATTCGACGCAGTTGTCTGTGCATCCCTAGTCAAGCCTGACCAGATGACAGAAGACACTATAGAAATACAAGGACCTACTAAAAGTGCAGCACCTATGCGTTTGGCCATAGCCAAGATTAAGGTCAAATCAAAATATGTGACTGGGGAAATCCGTGCAGCGATCTTGGACGACCCTATTTATCCCTTGATCTTAGGGTGTAGGTATGTGTTCTTGGGAGAACCCATTCACCCTCTGGTTGTGGCGGCTGTCACCACTAGAGGACAGGCCAAACGGAATACGGAGTTGGAATCCCCACCCAACATCCTTCCTGAGGAATTAAAAAAGGCACAAACGGAGGATCAATCTCTAGCACCCTGCTACAAAAAACTACCGAGAGCGCACACTCCTCTCCAAAAGGGAGACTTCTACAAGAAAAAAATGGGCTGTTGCATCGGAAAGCAGGAAATGGAGGACAGGAACATGGGCAACTTGTGGTTCCATCAGCATACCGAGCCCAGGTCCTAGAAATGGGCCATGCCCTTCCGTTTAGTGGCCACATGGGCATAAGTGCCACGATTCAGCGTATTTCATGTCATTATTATTGGCCAGGTATCAACGCCGATATCCAGAGATATGTGAAATCATGCCCGCAGTGCCAGAGGACAGCGCCGAAACACTGGACGGCCCCAGCCACTCTGGGAGAAATGCCAATCTTGGGCACACCCTTCGAACGAGTAGCGGTGGATATTGTGGGTCCACTTACTCGTAGCAAAAAGAGAAACAGTTATATACTCACGTTAGTGGATTGTTGCTCCATGTGGGCAGAGGCAATTGCTATGCCCGCCTGTGATTCTAAGCATGTTGCTGAGGCTCTGCTCACCATATTTACTCGGCTAGGGTTTCCGTCACAGATCCTGACAGATAATGGTTCCCAATTCCGAGGAAAACTCACCGAGGAAGTGTTTAGGATATTTCAGGCCCGACATATCCACACCTCTCCCTACCACCCCCAGGCAAATGGCCAGGTGGAGCGGTTTAACGGGACCCTTATTTCCATCCTTCGGAAACTTGCGCAGGAAAAACCAGAGAGCTGGGATCAATACTTACCCGCAGCACTATTTGCTTACCGCGAAGTACCCCACAATTCTACTGGGATGCCTCCTGCCACATTGCTGTTTGGTAGACCTATAAAAGGACCTTTAGAGGCACTGTTACGTACTTGGACAGATGATAAAGCTGATGAGACGGTCACCTCTGCATCCCAATACGTGAAGGAGTTGACCCAACGCCTTAAAACAGGATGGGAACTGGCAAAGGAAAATGTACGCCGTGCCCGTCGTAAACATGCGCGTTACTACAACCGCACTGCGAAGGATAGGGAGCTAGAAGTAGGAGAACAGGTATTATTACTCCTGCCCAGTAGCAATAATAAATTGCAAATCGGGTGGAGAGGTCCATATAAAATTGTTGAGAAAATGTCGCGCACCAATTACAAGATTGCCATAAAGGGGAAGCAGAAAATTTACCACATAAACCTGCTGAAGCGATATTATGAAAGACCAGGTGCAGAACCAGCACATTTCCTGACACTGGCTATTGCGACGGAAACTGAGGCAGAACCCCTGACCTCCTGTGAATACCCTCTTCGTCAGTGCGAAACTCATCAAGATGTTCAGATTAGTTCAACTTTAACGGAGGATCAGCAGGCACGGGTTCAACAGTTGTTGAGAAAACACCCTAGTACACTCACGGATAAACCTGGCATGACCAACCTGATAGAATTTGATATGAAGCTAACAGACCTCGCCCCGGTACGAGTTAAGAACTATCCTGTTCCTTATGCTAAAGCAAAGGCATTGAGTGAGGAAATCGAGTACCTGCTTAAGGAAAATATTATCTCAAAATCAGAGTCGCCTTATAGTGCGAGTGTAGTGTTGCTTAGAAAATCCACAGGAGAACATCGCCTCTGCATAGACTACCGAAGGCTCAACGCTGTAACGGAATTTCAAGCGGAGCCCTTACCGGATCAGAATCAGCTTTTCACCAAGCTGAGTAGAGCACGATACTTTTCGAAGATAGACCTTAGCAAAGGGTACTACCAGATCCCGGTAAAAGAGGAAATTCGACATATGTTAGCATTTAGTACTTCTGAAGGCCATTACGAGTTTAATGTATTGCCATTTGGGCTAAGCAACGCCCCAAGCGTCTTTACTCGTATGATGAGGAAGCTACTGGAACCCCTGAACCACCCTGGGATAAGTAATTTCATGGACGACATACTTATTGCCACGAACACCTTTGAGGAGCACCTGGACGCAGTTTCCCTACTCTTCGAAAGACTTAGAGAAACAGGACTCACCGCTCGCCCTACAAAATGTCAAATTGCCTGCGAGCAACTAGAATTCCTGGGACACACTATCTCGCATGGATGCATGTTCCCAGATGCGCGTAATATTGAGAAGTTACAGCGGGCCCCACGACCCCAGACTAAAAAGGATGTAAGGTCATTTGTGTCTCTATGTGGCTTCTACCAGAGATATATTAAAGATTTTAATACCCTGAGTGCGCCATTGACCGCATTAACCAAGAATGGGAACCCGGACAAAGTAACCTGGACAGCGGAGTGCGAAAATGCCTACACGCTGCTGAAGGAGAAACTCACAGCTAGGCCAATTCTGCGACTGCCTGACTTAACTCTGAACTTTACGCTGCGAACAGATGCTAGCAATATAGGGATAGGAGCCACTCTCCTGCAGCCTAGTGATAGACCTTCTGCAACTCTATTCCCCATCGCATATGCTAGTAGGAAATTGAACCCTGCTGAACAGAACTACTCTACCATCGAACGAGAATGTCTGTCGCTAATATGGGCTGTGCAGAAGTTTCAACCATATTTATACGGGAAAAAGTTCACGGTGCAGTGTGATCACCAACCGTTGATATTTCTTGCAGCGTCGAAGAACCTTAATGCCCGGCTTATGAGATGGTCACTCCTGTTGCAGCCATATTCCTTTCACATAGAATACATACCTGGGAAGAACAACGTAGGGGCAGATTTTTTGAGCAGACATCCGGACGCAACCGAGGAGATATGAGAAACTGGAAAAGAAGAGGAAGACAGGACAAGAGGAGTTGGACGGAACGTCAAACTTGAGGAGGGGCTTGTGTGACAACTTGCCCAATCTTCTCTTCATTTTTTTTATTATTTACGTGACATCGTTTTTTTTCTCATCCTCAATGCATGATCGCAAAGTCCCGGGAATTGTCACTGGCGGAAATTCTCCTAGCATTCAGTATTTCTCCTCGCTATTTTTAGATACGACGTCATTGTTGACCAATGACCTCGGTAGCTAGGAACCTGTTTTAATTTAAGACTGCTTAAGCTGATAAAACCAGTTTATGCCACTTTAGGAAGACCCCACGTGACTTTTAACGCTATTGATTGGAGCGTTTATTTGACGCTAATGTCACATGATGCACGCTATGGATCACGTGTCCAAGCGGAAATGTCCCGCTAAAAGTGCGCCAAACACGAGCAATCTTCACTTGCCCGGAACCCTTGAGACAGCTAGGTCTAACCCAATTATCGGCGAATTCTCGCATTAAAAGCACTGAAGCCACGTGTCTAATTGCGGGTTAGCGTCCATCTTTGAGTAGGTAAGTGAAATCTCGCTAGAATATAATGTGATGAAATGTGTAGTACCTTGCAAAATCGACGCAAGATTGGTATGTTTACTTTATTCATATTTTTGTTTTACGATCACATCCAGCCACATGTGATCGGGTATATTTTATGATCCCACGGGATATGTACATGTTCATAATAATGTATAACGGGAATATATATATATATAGCTATTAATTTCCATATTATTTGATTATTTTCGACCCGACGTTTAGACTAACGGAAATTAATAGTAACGATAATGTTGACCGACCGTGACATATATTCATTATAAATTATATGACGAGGCGACCAGACATGAAGTGTGTGATAATGTTGTCAGACAATTCTAAAAACACGGATGTCCAATTATTTGTTAAATTCATCATAATGACATGACGATTAGGCTAGAGGCACAGAACTAGAATACTGTTGCCGACATTTCTATGATAAATTTGGTGGGTTTAACTGACATTTATAATAATTCATCGGGTTAAGCTGACGATAAATCAGTCTAAAGAATTATAATACTGCCACTGGGGCAGAGAAATATAATAAAGGACAGACAGGAGAAACTTGAATTCAAGATTAGACTCTAGACATATGATGTTAGAGACTAAAATCTGAGGTGACGGGCAGAGGGACGGCTTAGGGAAAGACTGCTTTCTAAAGCTAGAAAATTAATGAAGCCGTCGTATTTGTCTTCAGTCTATGGTGGAGCCTTGCACGACAGTCCAATCTCAGCGCAGAATACGGAGTCGAGCACAGAGAAGGCAAATCCGAACCATTCAAGACCTACCGGGGCAACGTCAGGAGACCGGAGAACTAACCACACTTCACTATCAGCCGGGGGCTGAAAAGCTAAGTCCACGACAAAGGAAACTCACCTAATCAATGCCACAAAGTTTAGTCATCCATGATGAAAAACACGTGAATTGTGAGACACATAATACATACAGCAGACACTAATTCCATCGACAATACTATCATTCACCATCTATTCACTTTATTGCAATAAACCAATTGGGTGTATATACTGTACCCCACGCTTTGTTCCTTCCATTAGATGTTGAATATTGTCTATGTTTATCTTCCTTTATAAGGGAGGGGGGGCTCGTAAAATATAATATAATTTAAAGAATAATAATAATAGATAACTGAGAAGGGGACGACGGTAGCGAGAGACCAAATATCTCCTTACAATCTTTTCCAGACCTGTCGAGTTAGGAGAATTTACCCTCTTCGTCACCCTTTGGAAGTGGGAAAACCCAGCAGGGATTCCTTGAGCCAAATCTTCCACATCAGATCTATTATTTCCTCTAAATAATTCTCTTATCCTTTAAACGCTACGTGACACACAGGCCAGGATAAAATGCCTGGGAAAGAGACTGGAGCTCAGAACTCCCTAACTCAAAGTTGCAGGATGGCAGAAAAGCCATGGGAAAGACAGGGCTATTTTGAAGATAACGCAACCATATTTTCACCATACGAGCTCGGACGCCGCCTCGGTAAACAAGGTCCGCGAAGAGCAGTGACACCCCCAGGCTGCTTGCGAATAGTCTACTACTGGGAACATAAACAGATTAGGGATGAGCCCACTCTCCCGTTGAACAGGTGCTAAAGTCATAGATACTGGGCCAGAAGGCGCACCGGAAACCACAGTATCACGCAACTCGCTTTTTTTTTTCTATGGAGAGTACACCGTCAAATAAATCTCGTACTGGTGCTCGCCCTGTGGAGCTCCACCAGGCAGGTGCAGTGCCGGGCTCTGAGCCTCGACAGAGCCCACCCTCAGCTACTGGAGGACCCTCTAGACCGTCTTGTGGAGTCAGCAGACGGCGGAGAACTACTGACCAAAACAAAACAGAAAAAGAGAAACCCAGAGTGCCACTTGTCATGATGCACTGGAATGCAGAGGGAGTGAACAGCAAGCAGGCTGGATACAGCAAAAAGACAGAGCTGGAAAACATCTTGTATGAGAAGCAAGTCAGTGTTTGCTGTATCCAAGAGACTCACTTGAAAGCAGATCAAACCTTTAAAATAAGGGGATATCAATGCTTCAGATCCGACAGAAAAGATAGATGAAAAGGAGGAGTACTTACTCTTGTAAGGAATAACATTCCTGCACACGAAAGGAAAACCTTCATGGATGGAGCAGAATATCAGCTGTTGCAGATAAAGGTAGACAAGATGGAAATAGAACTCCTGAACTATTACTGTCCGAACAACAAACCCCTGAGTCTTAGCTCTATACAGGTACCAGCCACCAACTTTATAGCAGTTGGAGACTTTAATAGCCACTCCCAGAGCTGGGGCTATAACCATCTGGATCACAGAGGTGAAGAGGTTGAAACTTGGCAAGATGATCACTCCCTAATCCTAGTCAATAATGCCACAGATACTCCTACCTTCTACTCCAGAGGATGGCACACAACTTCAACACCAGATCTTGCCTTCTCCACACCAGATATAGCTGGATCTATTAGTAGAGAAGTAGGAGACCAACTAGGGGGAAGCGACCATCGCCCAATCTTTCTTACTGTCCAGAGTGCAACTCTCAGTACAGGCCCAGCCATTACAAGATGGAACTACAAAAAAGCCAACTGGGGTTTATTCAGGCATCAGGTGAACACGCTGCTGTCTACCCTCAAGGTACAGAACAGAGACATTAATGAAGTGGTAAAAGGCTTCAACAGATGCATACTACAAGCTGCAAAAGAAACCATTCCCAAAGGATACCGGCGTAACTACATACCATACTGGTCCAGCACACTCCAAGAACGTCAGGAAGCTATGGACAGGGCTAGAAAGGACGCAGAGTCTCAGCCTTCACTTGAAACTCACAACAAATGGAAAAAGGCTGTAGCAGAGTTTCAGAGAACAAAGCTAGAAGAAAAACGGAAAAGCTGGAGAACTAAAACGGCATCGCTGAACCTTGAGAAAGACGGCAGGAAACTTTGGAGATTAGTCAAGTCTCTAAATGAAGAGCGTTCCTCACCTAGGCAGACTATCACATTGGATGAAGGTGGCAAACTTTTCAGAGGAAAACAAGCTGCAGACTTGTTTGCTAGAAGATACAGTTCAGAAAGCAACTTACCCATTAACATAGATCATCAGAGAGAGATAAGAAAAGAAATACTGGCAACCATGGGACAGACAGATACTCCTGCCCCAATGAGGGAACCCATCACACTAGGAGAACTACAGAAGGCTATTTCCAAGCTTAAGTTTCAAAAGTCACCCGGCCCAGACAAAATCAGCAACGAAATGCTAGTAAATCTGAGCTCAGCAGCAAAGACAAAACTGCTTGAGATATTCAACCACAGCTGGTTGAAAGGAACAGTACCCCAAGTATGGAGAGAAGCCATCACAATACCCATACTAAAGAAAGGGAAATGTAAGACCGAGGCTGCAAGTTACCGGCCAATCAGTCTCACAAGCTGTGTTGGGAAGACTATGGAGTGAATAGTCAACCACAGATTGAAATGGTATTTAGAGTCTGAGCAGATCCTGGTGCCGGAACAAGCTGGATTTAGAGAATGCTACAGTATAGAAGACCAAGTTACTTACTTGTCTCAAGCAATAGAAGATGCCTTCCAGGAGAAGAAAAAGGTCCTAACGATCTGGGTCGACTTCAAGCAGGCCTTTGACAAGGTGTGGAAAGATGGCCTCATTGCAAAACTTAGGAGAAGTGGAATCCAAGGCAACATGATGAAATGGATCCAGTCATACTTGCATAACAGGAGAACTAGAGTCACTCTTGACGGTCTGCAGAGCAGAAAAGTGTTGCTCCATCAGGGGGTACCTCAAGGAGGAGTAATTTCCCCAACACTCTTCCTTGTTTACATCAATGACCTGGTGAAAGATCTCCCTGCAGGAGTTAAAGCTGCCTTATATGCAGATGACCTAGTACTCTGGTGCGCTGATGAAAATGTCACCACAGCAAATTATAGAATGCAGCGGGCAGCAGACATGCTAGTGTCATGGGCAGAGAAATGGCTTATCACAATAAACACAGACAAAACCTCCACAACACTGTTCTCCCTCACCCCCAAGGACAAATCAGCTAACATACACCTAGGGACAACCGTGATCAAGGAAGAAAGCTACCCCACCTATCTTGGGGTGACATTTGACCAAAGGCTTACATGGAATAAGCATATTGAAAATGCAGAAGGAAAGGCCCGAAGACGACTAGGCATACTCAGAAATTAGCAGGTACCAACTGGGGAGCAAATGAACGAAATCTAAAGAAGATTTATAATGGAGTAATAAGACCACACTTAGAGTTTAGCTCAGCAGCATGGTCATCAGCTGCTAACTCACATCTGCAGTCATTGGACAAGGTGCAAAATCAAGCTCTCAGGCTCATTACAGGAGCCATGAAAACTACACCAATAACAGAGATGCAGAAGGTTGCTGGATTACAGACATTGTCCCATAGAAGAGACACAAAAACCATGATCCAGATGGAAAAGTACAACAGTATGCCAATGCACCCAATGAAGGCAAGACTAGATGATCTGGCATTGGGACGTCTAAAGCGTAGCAGCTTTGTGCATCGGGGGAAAAGACTTATAAGACAGCATCAAGAAGACCTATCCATGAAGACAACACCACTGAAGCCCACCCTATACCCTGTACCATGGGAGCAGGCCAGCAGTGCCCTCCAAATTAATACATCAGTCAGTGGTCTCACAAGTGGATGTGAGTATAATGATCTGCAAAAACGAACTGCTACATTGAGTATGATCCAAGAAAGCTATCCCGATCAATCATGGATACATGCCTATACAGATGGATCAGCAACTAATGCTGTTAGGAATGGAGGTGCCGGTATCTTTATCTCATATCCTGACAACCACTATGAGACTAGGCACATTCCCACTGGTAAATTCTGTTCCAACTATACAGCTGAGGTTCAAGCTCTAGAGCAAGCTGCAAATATGATTTATAACACCAACTCTGACTGCCACCAGGTAGTCATCCTCACAGATGCACTGTCTGTCCTGCAAGCTCTCAAGGGTGGTAAACTCCCGCATCTGAGAAATGAACTAAACAAGGTAGCTGCCAAAAAGAGAACCATACTTCAGTGGGTACCATCTCATTGTGGTGTACCCGGAAATGAAAAGGCAGATAAACTTGCAAAAAAAGGGAGGAGAATGTGAACAAGAAGATAATGAAGTCACATACTTTGAGAAAAAGAGAGCTATCCAGACTATCAGAAGAGAACAGAACCAACCCAAAGACGACTATCACACTCTCGACCGGCAGGGACAGATAACTATTTTTCGACTCAGGACAGGGCATAACAAACTGAATAAACACATGCACAAGCTACGATTGTCTGCTTCACCACTGTACACATGTGGATTAAACAAACAAACTGCTGAGCATGTTCTACAGGACTGTCCTCTGTATGACCAGTTAAGAAAGATATACTGGCCCAATGACTCAACACTAAACTCAAAGCTATATGGAGTTAAAGAGGAACTTCAAACAACAGTCGAATTCATCATGAGAACTCGTCTGACGGTGTAATCATCAAAGATGCGATCGCAAGAAGAAGAAGAAGAAGTCATCAGTGATTGATGAAATACGTTGTTTTGGTTGGCCTCTCTTTTGCCTTCCTTCTGGGATCCATAGCATAGTTTGTTTTTTTATCGTACGCCCGCTATTACTCGAGGTGAAATCTCCGGTTAATATGTCTAACCTGAGACTGATTTTACATGAGTATCCCTTTTTTCCCTGTAATGACAGGTGTCCTCTCGCCATTCTGGCAGATGCTCGCCAATTTTGGAGGTACCTATTAGAGCTGGGTCGGCTCAGGAGCCGTTCAGGTTATTCCAGTCTCTGGTTGACGACACTGCTTCAAATGTCTTCGCCACGGCTTGAATTATTCTAGTCCAGGTCCCGGTAGACAACACTACATCAAACGCTCTCACCAGGGCTCGAACCTGGATAACCCGATCGCCAGCGAAGTGTGGAAACCATTACACCAGCGGCTCCCCCATAGCATAGTAGATCTTGTAATGGTGTCGCGGTGTCTTCTGAGGACATGGCCAACCCAATTCTAGTGTCTGCCCACTATGATGGTGTGCACGTCTTCTTGATTGCTCAGAGTATGCAGCTTTTCGTTGGTGATGGTATTCACGTAAAAAATTAGATCTTGACTTATGCATATTGTTGCTGAAGTATTTGTAGGTCAAAGATTTTACAGTATGGAGTAGCTGGCTACATGCCCAACCCTCCTTAGCTGCCTTCTACAACATGCTTGGAAGGTTACAGTGTTACTATTCTCTGCCCTCCATTTTGTGACTGGCACACCATGCTGGTGGTCTTTTTCAACTATAAAGCACTTCGTCTACAATTTAAAGGGTTACTCAAACAGAACGAAACCACAATATTTTACGAAGATCAAGAATGGATGAACAAAATTTGATAATACTGATGAGAATCATGTCTTCTTTCATCTGAAGGAACTGAACCACATTGTGTTGGGATATAGTCAACAAACTAAAGATGTGAGCTACTGATGAGCATAACTGTGGCACTGATAAAATAACCACTGAACATCTGCTACACAAAGTGCCAGCATAAGAGGAACAGAGAAACCACAAATGGCAATCACCAGTTTCACTCCTGTATCACCAGTAACCAATCTCATTGTAACATCCACAGCAATGAAGAGCTGACAGATTGGCAAAGGAAGGTGGAAAGCTACCTCAGCCTGATACAAGCATAACTTTTGAAGAGGCATAGAAGTGTATCAGAATCAGATACAAGAACAAATGGGATGCACAGCATCCAGGCCACACACAAAATGATGCATATTACCAGCGCAGCAGAAGAGAACAATTGGTAATCTTCAGATTCCGCATGGGCCACAACCAAATTGGGATACCATCTATTCAACAAGCCAAAGATAAGAACTACCATTGAGTGTAACTGTGGCATAGATAAAACGACTGCTGAACTTCTGCTTCAAAGATGCCCAACATATGACCTACAGAGAAAGCACATATGGCCATCACCACTACCACTCCTGGAAAAAAACTCTATGCACATCTCCAATCCAACCTGCAAGTCTGGAAGGAAGAACTGGAGAAGAGAAGAATGGTCATAAGCAGCTCTAAAACAAAATCCATGGTGATATCACGAGAAGAAAGAAGACATCAGATTAAGCTGGGAGAACAGGTCCTGGAGCAGGTCGACCACTTTAAATATCTTAGAGCTATTATAGACTGAAAGGGAGGCATCAAAGAAGAGTTGGCCACTCGAAAAGCAGCGGCTGGGAGACTTTTTCAGGCCATAAATCGAGGATTCCTCAGCAAGAGAGAGGTTGGTAAGAAAACGAAGATGGCTGTATACCGCTACACCTATGTCACAGTCTTGACATATGGATGCGAGTCATAGGCAATGACTACAACGCATAAAAGCCAGATCCAAACCTCAGAAATGAGGTATCTGAGGAAGGTGGTTGAAGTAACAAGAAGAGACATGGTCCGCAACCAGATGATACATCAAGGCCTAAAATCCCACCCTCTGCAGACCCAAGTAGAACAGTCCCAACTAAGATGGTTTGGCCATGTCTGCAGAATGGGAGAAGATCGGCTACCTCGACAAGCATGGGAAACAAAGAGCCAGGGATCCAGACCCCCAGGACAACCTAGAGTCTGCTGGGAGGACAATATTAGACAATCTTTGAAAGACCGAGGAATAGAATGGAACCAGGCCAGGAGGAAGACAGCCGATAGGATAGTCTGGCGCTCTCTCTTCCAAACCTCTACACCTCACGGTAGAAGTGGAACGACTAAGTAAGTAAGCAGATACAAATAGCCTCAAGCTGACCATTGCTTTCTTTAAAAATATTCATGGGAGCGTCCGAAGAAGTTCCTGGACAAACTCTGTGGGGATACCTCAGGTTGACCACTGCTTTCCTTCAACGTATTCAAGTTGATGTCTTAAAGTGTACGAAGAAACCTTCTAGCTGAAAGTAACCTACATCCTGTGCCAGGCACAGTAGGATGTGATGTTGTATACTGTCAGTTTTGTGTTATCAATCTGTCTGATTTCATCTGCACAGTTCTTTTTCAATGCATCAACTGTGTAGTGCTTTGTTATGGAACATTTGCTCCTTAAGGTATTCCCACACAAACAAACAAAAACAACAGGAAGAGTTACGTCAGGTGGTTATGGTGGCAAAAGATTTTTGGAAATTACTGTCTTGCAAGAAATTAGGTTATTGTCATGGATTCACTTGACATTTTATCATGTTGCAACATCATGTTGGAAGTACCTTGAGAAAGTTCCATACTGCCACAACCTGCCACTTAGCATGAATGCAGCAACTGAGTCATGACGAGACTGGCATTGATCGCATATTAATTTAAAAGCTGTCTGAAGGTAACCAGTACATCCATTTATGACCTACTGCTGAATATTTAAGTTTAGTTTGACATGCAATACCACGGGTATTTTTGTTGACATAAAATAATGTGAAACATTGAGCAATCATAACTTTCTTCTTTTTTCTCCTTCAGGAGCAACCACTACAGCTGGTCCTCTTGCAGGAAGCCTGCATACATGTGCTCTTACAGCAGTGATTTCTCTAGCAATATGTATTACATGATGAGGCTGGCAGCCCCATTCACAACCTCATATTAGTTGCCTCTTGCAACATCCCTGAGGTAGCTGTAGGCCTACTCTTTATTTGTCTGACTCACAGACCCCAGAAGCCACACGGGGCCCCAGAAGCCAATGGGGCTCAAGCAACCTCAAGGGGCAAAATAAGACAAATTTTAAACGTTTATTTATTTACTTTCTGCACCTGATGATGATATAAAAGAAGAACAATAAATATGATATGTAAGAAGTTACAAACATTCATAAATTGATGTTGGAACAGAAGAGAAGGGTGACAATGGTATGACAAGATCACCAATGTGGAAATGATGAAAATAATTAGAGGACAAATATCAGTAGAGCAAGAGGTGAGGAAACGACACTGAAGGTCAACAGGATTCAAACTGAACAAGTTATCTGCTAGCATCACAAGGCAGTCTGTGCTCGGGAGTCCCCAAGGTATAGAGAGAGCCATAAAAACACATGGAGTAGAGAATTTGAGCCAGAAGTGAAAGTGATGAGAAAGGCGTGGAAAGAACTTGAGGTGATGGCACAAGACAGGAGGGCTTGGCATGTGTTTGTTGAAGGCCTATACTCATTGGGGAGCTAAAAGGTACAGCAGAGGTGTCACTAGGGTTGGTGTCACCCGGTGCAGTAACTCATGGTGTCACCCCCATGGACCTCCTCCCGTACCAGACCATACAGAATCCTTAGTAATGTTTTTTGTACTAATGTTACCCCGTAAATGCATATGGAAATATACTCATAAATGAAATAATACCAAAAAAATAAACAGGAACAAATACACACGCATTTCAGCACTTAGTGAACATCTCGACTAAATCATAATGCGCATTAGAAGGTTTAAAAAATAAACTAGCATAGAGTTTTAGCCTTGTAGGTATATTGATTCAGTACATGCAAGCTGGGCTTAAGAAAAATGCTTTTGTGGTTATTACTAACTAGAGATATTTTTATAAAAAATAATACAATTTCTGCTGAAACACTGCACAACAATTTTATAGACAGTCATTTTGGTGTCACCCCCTCTGACACCCCCCTAGTGCAATGTCTTTTGTATGATGGGGTTGCCAGTCTCATACCGCAGCCTCATATTGGTCGCTCATGGACATGCCTGATAGAGCGGTAGTCCAATTCAACTGACATTTGTGTTTGCTGTGGAGCCTGGGTCCTTCAACAAAGTCTCTTCAAGCTACACCTACACTGGCAATTTTCTCTTGTTCTTTCTATGCCTGAGGTATTTTTATGTCTGCCTCTAATACTCTTCTCCATGTGTTTTTATCAAACAATCAATCAGTCTGTACCCCAGAGGCGTCATTAGGGGGGTGTCAGAGGGGGCGACACCTGCAGACCCAAGGAGAACAGTCCCAACTAAGATGGTTTGGCCATGGCTGCAGAAAGATCATCTACCATGACAAGTATGGGAAACTAAGAGCCAGGGATCTAGACCTCCAGGACGACCCAGAGTCTGCTGGAAGGGTAATATCACAATCTCTGAAGGACTGAGGACTAGAGTGGAAGACAGCTGACAGGATAGTATGGAGCTCTCTCTTCCAAACCTCTACACCTCACGGTAAAAGAGAAACGACTAAGTGAGTAAAGTAAATAAGTAACTTTATTGCAAGTGCCTATAATTTACCTATTTTCAACACTTGTTCACAACTCACAGGTTTGGGTTTCTCATTTTGTTCATTTCTGTGCTTGCATATTCACCATTAAACCAACCCGTGTTATTTTCTGTTATTCTTATTCTTCTATGATCTACCAGACAAAGTATCACAGCCTTCCGTGTTATTCAGCCTACACTTGTGAACTGGAAAGTTATGGAAGTAACAGAGTTTATACAAATGTCTGTCGTTCCATTCCTGTGTTTCACAGTTGCTGTTTATGTTGTGAAAGCACATCTAATTTTTTTTATTTTATTTGAGGGGAGTGCTTAGCTGGTCATGCAGTGTAACATGAGTCACTCTCACAGCAAGCTGGTGGCGCCATTCAGATGGACTTAGATCAAATTCCCAGTGATATTACTTATGTTACTTTTCTGTATTCTACTTTTCTCTTTTTTTGTCTTTCTCTTTTCTTTCCTGAGAATGCCTATCATTAACCTATTTGCATTATTTTTTTACAACTTACAGGCCTTGGGTTCCTTTTTTTTTTCTGTTGTTTTTCTTCATAAGAGTGATTATCACCTCTGGTATGTAACTGTAGAACATTAAGAGAGGCAAAATCAGGGGAAAAAAAAACAGTGTAACCTAAGAGAAGATGGACATGAGAATGGCAGACATCTGAAGCAAAAAACTCAGCATATCAGACACCAATTTGTGGGCAGAATTCTCAGAGTGACATTACATCACGAAATAAACAGTACAAGAAACACAGCATATCAGACACCAATTTGTGGGCAGAATTCTCAGAGTGACAGTACATCATGAAATAAACAGTGCAAGAAACACAGCATATCAGACACCAATTTGTGGGCAGAATTCTCAGAGTGACAGTACATCATGAAATAAACAGTGCAAGAAACACATACTGAATTAATTCTAATTCATCATTTTTTTTAAATAATTGTTTAGCCTCCCTCTTTCATTTATGGGCACAGAATAACACACCACCAACCTGGCATGTCTGGCAGAGCCCAGCCTTCCACTTTCTTAGGAGGGACTTGGATGACCTTTTCTACATCCCAGTCACCCTTCTGCAACAAGAGAGGTGATTGGTATATTAACTATTTTCATACGTGTTTTGTTTGTAGCGTAAGGTTTTTCTCATATGATGATAGTGTTTAGAGAAGAAATAGAATTCTCTCCAGAATGTATGAAGTCCCAGTGTCAGAGAAGTGCACTGGTATCACAAGTGAGCTACGGCTGCAAATACTCTGAGCTAGACAATAGTTTAAGGCTTCAGAAATATACTTTGCCACCTTAGCTGTAGTAACTCCTGTGATATTATAATAATTCAGAAAAAGTAACTCAACTTAAACAGTTAAAGATTTAACAAGTCTCTTGAGTACAATTTCATAATTTATTATGTACATCTATCTAATTCTGAAATGAAGGGTGAGTGTTGGACGATGGTGATTATGGTTATGTATTTACATCAAGTTGATAATATAATTAGAAGTTTAAACTTAAACAAAGAAAATAGTCCCCATGGGATCTTTAAATTTACTGTGCACCAAAAAATGTCCTCTCACTGTTGTTATTTATATATTATTAGTCTGTCTCTTTTAACTCTTTCAGTCCCAAGCAAAAAAGTGGGTTTGGCCCAAGCAAAAATGGCCACCCCAGTGCGTTTTTATTGTTGTTGTTTGGAAATAATTTTTTAAAATGTTCATATGCATAAATAACTTTGTTGTTGTATATGAAACTGAAGGTAATTGGATGTACTTTACTCTTGCGCTACAAGTATAAAAGCTTTCTGTTGATGTGTATATATACGTTTCGGTGTTTAGTTTGTTTCCCACTAGAGTTACTTGCCCTTATGCTAATTCTTCTTTCCTACTTCCTGTTTTCTAAGATGGCGAATTAAACATGTCGATCCTTGTATCTTGTGTTCAAGCTTCGTGATTAAACTTCATAACGTGAGAATGTATGACAGCCAGCCACGTCTCATTTAATTTAACAATATTTACTACACACGACGGTAAATATCAACATGGTGGCAGCGGTGTTTATTTCTACAGAATTCGAACTATTCTGCTGAATATCTTGTAACACGTGTGCTGAATGTCATTAGACTTGAGGTGAGATTACTGGTTATTGCTTGCATACCATTGTTAGACATTTCGTCATGGCAGAACGGCCCTTATTTCGGTTACCACCCTGCCTATCTGCCATCAATGGTACCTATACCTTGTAGCGGTATGGCAGCTTGCGTACCCTGATAATCCCCAGAGCTATGCCAGTGGGAGTTTTACTCCTGGTAGGTTCAACCAAGCTGGACTGGTCTGTGTGGGTAGGGGTCAGACAAAAGCTGGTAATCTGGTCCTCCAGGTTGGGGGTTTGTTGCCCTACAAGACGCCACTAGGCGTGATGGCCACTGACTGCTTTGACGGCTAAGGATCAAAGAAGAAGAAGAAGACCCTGCCTAGACATAAATAACGTCGAACCAGACACATTTCGTAAATGGAGACGACAGTTAGATCTATACATGCGTGCAACAGAGATGGCCTCTAAACCTGATTCTGTTCGGGCGGCCATTATTCTACACTGTGCTGGACCTCAAGCTGTTGAAATTTTTGATCAACTGGCAGAGGAAGGAGACCACTCTAATCCTACTAAAATTCTTGATTTGCTCCAGAACCACTGTAGCTCACGAAGCAATGAAGTATTACATACGTTCAGATTCTGGAACACACCTCTTCAAGATCCTTTTAATTCCTTCGTGACTGAGCTGAGAACTAAGGCAGATTTGTGCAACTTTAACGACAAGGATCGTATGATAAGAGACAAAATTGTCTTTACTGTTAACAAAAGGCTACAAGAGAAGCTCTTGAGAGAAGCTGACCTCGATCTAAAGAAAGCCATTCACATATGCAGAGTCTTCGAGCAAACTGGAAAAGACATAAGTGAGATGAATAATACAGTACAACCTTCTGAAGCAAGGGTTGAAAAGGTACAGAAAAAATCACTCCACCATAAACCTCCCAAGAGAGACACCGGGCATGCTGCTGGTAAAGCCTGTCAAAGTAACACTGACAGTGGGTACTTTGAACCTAGAAAGGAGTGTCATTACTGTGGACAGAAACATCTATTGATTTAGAAAAAGTGTCCTGCATGGGGGAAGTTTTGCTCAAACTGTGGGGGAAGAAACCATTTCAAAGTTAAATGCAAGAAAGTTCACACTGTTCACACAGAGTCAGTGGACGATTCTGAAGTTTTTCTTAATTGTGTGAAGTTTAGCAAAGCTTGTACATCTGCACAACTCATTATCAATGGAAAAATGGTAAAATTTCAGTTAGACACAGCAGCTGATGTGAATACAATCTGTCAACGCTTTGTGATGCAAGAACAATTGTTACCCACTAAACAGAGGCTTGTTATGTGGAATGGTACTAAGATGACTCCACTGGGAGAAGTTCTATTAACTGCTGAGAATCCTAAGACTGGGACAAAACACAATAAAAGGTTTACTGTTGTGAAAAATAAAAATTTTCACTTAAGAGCAAGGTAAAGTCAGAGCTTCAAAATCTAATAAACAGAGGTATATTAATACCAGTAGAGGAACCGACTGAATGGGTTAACCAAATGGCTGTTGTTGAAAAGTCTGATGGTTCTTTAAGAATATGTATTGATCCTAGACCCCTGAATGAGGCTTTGCAAAGAGAGCATTACAGATTACCAACTTTGGATGATGTATTGCCTGAACTCAATAATGCCAAGATTTTCACAAAGCTGGATATCAAGGAAGCATTCTGGCATATCAAACTTGATGAGAAGTCTAGTAAACTTACAACAATGATCACACCTTATGGTAGGTTCAGATGGTCTAGACTACCATTTGGCTTGAATGTAAGCAGTGAAATTTTCCAGAGGCATCTAGCACAAGCTCTTGAAGGTCTTCATGGTTGCATCAATGTTGCTGATGACATAGTTATTGCAGGTTGTGGATCAAACAGACAGCAAGCAATTAAGGACCATGATCTGAAACTTAAAGCACTGAAACATAGGTGTAAAGAGAAAGGCATTAAACTGAATGAAGCTAAAGCTCAAGAGAAGAAAGAAGAAATTACCTTCATGGGTCACCTTATTACTGCTCGAGGTGTTGAACCAGACAAGAAAAAGGTTGAGACAATACTAAACATGCCCGTTCCTAAGGACTGTCATGAGGCTCGCAGATTTTGCGGCATGATACAGTATCTAGCAAAGTTTCTCAACAATCTTTCAGAAGTTCTTCATCCAATAAGAGAACTTACCCGTAAGGATACTCCCTTTATCTGGTCTGCTGAATGTGATCAAGCTTTCAAGAGAGTCAAGAAACTGATTACTTCTACTCCAGTACTCGCATACTATAATCCTGATGAATCTTTGTGTATTCAAGTTGATAGTAGCAGCTATGGACTTGGGGCTGTCCTCCTACAAAATGGTCAGCCAATAGAGTTTGCTTCTAGAGCTCTAACTGAAACAGAACAACGCTGGGCTCAAATTGAGAAGGAGCTCTTAGCTGTTGTATATGGTTTGGAACGCTTTGACCAGTACACTTATGGAAGGAAAGTTACAGTCATCAACGACCATAAACCTTTGGCAGCCATCGTGAAGAAACCTCTGAGTCAAATTCCTCGAAGACTGCAGAATTTACTGATGCGCAGCCATCGATATGACTTTGAATTCCAATGGGTACAAGGTTCCGATCTTCTTATAGCCGACACACTGTCCAGAGTTTGTATTCATAATGTCACATTGGATTCCTTAGCTGATAGAGAGAGCAATGCAGGAGCTGATGCACCAAAGATTACCTGAAATACCAGATGTGATGATGGAAAAGATTAAAGCTGAAACTCTCAAAGACAGCGTGCTCCAGAGGTTGAAGTCGACCATTTTGGATGGGTGGCCTAAAAGAAAGTCTGATGTACCAGCTGAGCTTATGCCTTATTTTGACATTCGTGATACTCTGACAACAGAACAAGGCATAATACTTAAAGGAGAGCGTATTCTTATCCCAAAAGCACTGAGGCCTGAAATCAAGCAGAAGCTACATGCTGCTCATCTTGCATTTGACAGCATGATGCGCCGGGCCAGAAGTTGTCTGTTTTGGATCAGCATGATGGCTGAGATTCGACAGATAGCTGACAGTTGTCCAGAATGTCAAGAAACGAAG
This sequence comes from Oreohelix idahoensis, assembly GCA_024509875.1. Lineage (NCBI taxonomy): Eukaryota > Metazoa > Mollusca > Gastropoda > Stylommatophora > Oreohelicidae > Oreohelix > Oreohelix idahoensis. The sequence continues at coordinate 95,140 of JAMPIV010005126.1, read as the reverse complement.
GCAAGGAATACTAAAGAACCTTTAAACCAACACTCAAGAGGTTTATCACCCTGGGAGAAAGTTGGCACTGACATCTTTATTATAGAAGGCCGATATTATTTAGTCCTGATTGATTACTTCTCCAACTTCATTGAAGTAGACTTTCTACCTACAATGACAGCACAGTTAGTCATCAGGAAATTGAAGTCTCATTTTGCTCGTTATGGTGTCCCTAAAGTTATTGTATCTGATCAAGGTACTCAGTTTACGTCTGCACAGTTCAGATCATTTACTGCTAGATGGGGAATACTTCATGTTAAATCAGCACCAGGTCACCATAAAGCCAATGGATTAGCTGAATCTGCTGTGAAACTCATCAAGGGTATGATGAGAAAGACTGTTCAAAATAATACAGATGCATATGAGGCACTACTTGAACTTCGTAATATGCCGAGACAAGGGTTTGATCTAAGTCCAGCAGAAATACTGTTCAACAGGAAACTGCGTACACTGATACCTTCTGCAGTGAAACCCGTTGCATCTCACAGTAGAGTTATTGAAAGTAGAGGCAAGAGAGACAGATCAGTGAAGAAGTATTATGATAAAACTGCTCATGATCTGCCCAAGTTGTCTCACCAGCCAGTCTACTATCAAGACCCTGAACAACCAAACTGGCAACCTGGAAGGATTGATAAGAGGCTCTCTGAAAGATCTTATCTCGTTGAAGGGGAGAATGGAGGTCAATATGTCAGAAACAGAATTCATCTAAGACCTAAAACAACACCTTTCACACCTGATCCCGAGGACCTGGAAATTGATGTCTCCTCTCCAGTTCTACCCGAGCAACAGGTTGTTTTGCCAGACATGGAAAACACTAGTGAAGTGAACATTTCCAATCCTCCAGAAGTTGATCCTTCAACTTCAGCTACTTCTAGTCCTGGGAAAGCTGGCAAAGAACATTCTCTCCTACCATCTTGCCCTAAGAGACCCCAAAGAGATCGCAAGAAACCCTCTTGGATGAATGACTTTGTTCACTCATAAAGAAGGGGGGATGTTGATGTGTATATATACGTTTCGGTGTTTAGTTTGTTTCCCACTAGAGTTACTTGCCCTTATGCTAATTCTTCTTTCCTACTTCCTGTTTTCTAAGATGGCGAATTAAACATGTCGATCCTTGTATCTTGTGTTCAAGCTTCGTGATTAAACTTCATAACGTGAGAATGTATGACAGCCAGCCACGTCTCATTTAATTTAACAATATTTACTACACATGACGGTAAATATCAACACTTTCATTGAAAAATGATTAGTTATTCAAGGTAAAATGGAGGATATGCGCTTAAAAAAAAAAGATTAGTTATTCAAGGTAAAATGGAGGATATGCGCTTAAAAAAATCGCTTTAAAAATCTAAAATAAATATCTCAAAACAGAAACACGTTCACTCTTAAACACGTGCAGTATTTAAAAGAATGTACTTGCAGTCGGAAATGACTTTGTGGGTAGTTATAATTAGAAACAGTCTCAAACAGAGGCATATATACTAAAGGCTTTTTAAAGTCGATTGGGCAAGCGCGTCTAACCCCTGAGCCTTTATAAAGTCGATTGGGACTTAAAGAGTTAATCTATGCTCTAATTTTTCTCATCATCTGACTGAGGAATGTCTCACATTAGCCACCGGAATAGTCACTATCAAACTCAGCTTTTAAATCAGCACTTGTCCAGATATGGGTTGACACATCACACTGTTTGTCTGTAAGTCACACTTCAATCCAATCCCAGCAATCAGGGGGAAAAAAGCTCTCGAACACTTCAACCTCTGGGCTCCTGTTATGGTTAGGTAGCAGGATCAAAGGTCCACTTGACTTCAGGGTTTTGACAATTTACTATAGAACCTGGAACAGGAGGTATCAAGTGGCTAGGCAATGTCATGGAGACCTATTACATCTTAGGGTGTGATGAGATGAGGGTGTCATCAGATGTCTGCATGTATGATAAATGATACATGGCTGTGTATGATTTAGATATAGGGAGACAGACTGGTGTTTACTGCAAAACATTGTATCAAATATAATAATACATGAATAATCAAAACAATATGAATATATGGACAGGATGCAACCTTTTCTTCCTTCACCTACATGCCAAGTCAGTACTGGTCTTGCTGGTGGGTTATAGACCCAGATAAAACCAGAATAGATATATTTAGCCCTGACAAGGACTGTGGTGGTTATATTTTAGGTTTACCAATCTTCAGCAACCATATCCACACAAACAATATGTCCGATACATTCACAACACACTAAAATCTGAAATAAAATTGATATTATTCACATAAATATATATATATATATATATATAGTAAACCTACACACCCTCTAGGATCAATTCCAAGCTCTTATGAAGACTGTAATCTGTGAAGAAGATCTGCCCTTCATGCAGTGGCAACTGACGTAGTCTAGACAGAACTCTACTTGTCTTCTGGCTGGGTTTTAGTTGTGTGTGATTTTGAACTGAGCGTTCTCACCTTATATATTGTGAGCGCGGCCGTCTGAGGGAGCAGGTAGGGTTTGCCTCTTTTCAGCACTGAAAATCTCTATCATATTGGGTTTATGTGCAACTGTCCCATCAGTCATTCCAATACACACTCAACCAAGTTTATCCAGCACGTTGTCTTATATTTCCTTTATCTTCCCCTATTGGAAGCTTCCTTTTAAAACACTTAAACCTACAATCAAGTATGGCATGTATTTACTACTAATTTATTTATTCTAGCACTAGGTTAGACCTGGGTTGTGAAAGGCAAATAAAACATTAAATATCTAAATATATACATACGTCTTACAACTTTCCTTTCGGATTTCCATTCCTGCATATCTGTGATGAATTTACCGTGATACAACGTTAAAATATCTCCAATTATAAAGATAACGGGTAAGATAACATGTAGAGATAAAATAATGCGTAAGATACTAGGATACATGCTCGCCTATGCCCGCGTTTCCTACCGCCATTGAAACTAACTAGTTAGACACGCAGACGAAACGGTACCCTTTTAGACGGGAGGGAAACGGAGATAAAAATCATTATGACGGTCTGAACACGTGTTTGAATCTAGAAAGGCAAAAAGACGCAATTTGTAGTTTAAAGAAAAAAATCACGCCACTAGTTAACACAATGTAATGAATTGGTAGAAAAAAGACCTTAGCTCTTGTTAGAAACAGTCGTATCTTGGACGTTTTACCGTACTTGGTTGTTTTGTTCGAATATAGCGGCAAATGCCATACTCAAAGGTTCAAAACAAATTTCAAAAAAACTAACCTTGAGAAAAGTAGGTTTTTCTTTAATAATAAAGTTATGAAAATAAAACCTAGCTAGTTTGATAGCCCATCTTAAGCTGACAAATAATATACTTTTAATTATACAGACGGACAGATAACACGGAAGATATTGACGAAAGACTGTATTGTTCCTATCAGACTAGAGAACAGTTTTTTGTGCATACTTCACTAAAGTTACATTTTTGCGTCCTTGAGACAGAAAAATGCAAAAATCAAACTGCAATAAACTAGCGGGGCAAACTCGGTAGATAGTGGCTAAAAATAACTTAGAGGCAGGTTTGTGCAGATTTTACATGTAGTTAGTCCAAAAGTGAAATTGGGGAAAAGCCAAAATGTGACCGACGTACATTTGAAAAATTGAGATGTACTTTTGACTTTATTTTCAAAATTTAAATTGAAAAGCTTAGTCTTCTGATCTGATTGGCCAACGCATTTTTATATTAGCGAGATAGAGACGCACATTTGTGCCATTCGATAGAAGTCTGTCCTGTAACACAGTTCTTAACGGCTAGTGGTGTTTTCCAGGAAATAATACATAAAATTCAGTGGGACGCCATACTCTAGCCAGCAGCTCAGCTGAGTTTTGCTAGTATTAAATAACTGTGTTCTCACTTCCGAATTGTGGTAAGGATAAAAGCATTTATCTTGTTTATTTTAATATTTTGAGTGATTGATACTGCCATATCATAAAAAATGATTACGACAAGTAAGTGCTCGCTCTAGGTCCCCAGCCGCAGTTCAGGGTCTAGAGACAAACAAAAAATATATGGAAACCTAACTAAGACTATGGAAGGCGGATCTATTATTGAGATCAGTGGGAACATATCACCCATCTTATTGAATGAAAGAGGAAACTATTGAACATATCTCAGATGCAATGCAGTCTTGGGGAACTGGTACTATTTGAAAACAAATGGGTGAGAAGTGCTAAGTTGGTCAGAGAGATCTGACCCAGTCTGTGTAATTTGTTGTGTGGTGTTGTGTATAAGAGTGGCGCAGTAGATAGAGTACTGACACATGGCACAACATTTTGTTTCAGAAGTTTCTGTTTTGGCACTAAAGTTGTGCCAAATGCTTTTGTAAGAGTACACAAGCGGATGTCTGTGCCGCCTAACATTGGTGTCTGTGCAGCCTAATATTTTACTCCAGCTACGGAGAGGAGTGGGCCACAAGAATCCTATACCAGATCGCCACAGGCGAGATAAATGAAAACCTGGCCTGCTGGAGATTCACAACTATTCCACCATCAAATAAAGAAATAACTCTTCTGAGAAATATAACATTTAACTTCAGTCTATAAGTCAATGGACAATGATCTTTATAGTCACAGATTGGGAGTGATGACGCCACCCCAACTAAACATCCAGTGCTAGTTCTTCCCAAGACATTATAGATAATAGTAATATTAACCATTCTTATAATATACCTATGTACACAAATTACATTTGATTATGCCATATATATATGCAGTTCATTGATAAATCCATATAATTTCACATGTTCTGACCAAAATAAAAATTGGTTCAGAACTAATAAATTTAAAAAGATTTTAAAACTTAAACTATAACAGCCAGAGTTAGTTCAGTGTATTGTAGAGTTTATTATTATTATTATTAGACTTATTGATTACATGTGTGTATCTGTATATTATATTAACTACACATTACATTTCAGTACCCTAGACTTTTTAACGTAGCTAACATTCATAATAGTCTAATACGTCTGTTTGAGGTCGTAAGTGGTAGCAGAAAGGCCTCCTGTAATTCACATAAACTTTTATCTCAGGAGCCTTTACAGCTGACCTCATACAGTACACTAGGTAACATAACAACCATACAATAACATCAAAAACCACTACAATATCCTTTCTGTGAAAAGCTATCACCTTTTTTATAATTCACTGCTAAATGGTCTTAGTTCACAAGGAATTGTGTCCTTAACCTTCGACACTTAGCTACGCCATTGTGAATTTTCCATCCTTGCCTTTCTCCTATAACATAAACGAATGCGCATGCGCGACCGCTACTATTTTTAGAATGCTTAGTTACCCTGTACAGTTCAAGGCTTTCACAATTTTATTCTTCCGTTGTCCGTTCTATCAGTCCATTAACTAAGCGTGTTTTTGCACACTTTGCTACATTGTTTTTTAAGCGTATATTAAAAAAAAAAAAAAAAAGTTGATGAGCAAAATCAAGTTTTTCCCAGAATTTTGTGTCCGTATAGCGATCTTCAATCAAGTATCACACAAAAATCAGAATCTTCAACTCAAATGTCAAGTCAGTTCTATTGTACGTCTTTAAAACATTGAGAACAACAAACACAACAACCAAGCAAAAGACTTTCAATGAATTGGTGCTGGAGTAGAACAGAAGAATTCAAGTGGTATGACAAGATGAATCATGTGCAACTGATGACAAGAACCAGACAAGGGCCAGAGTAATAAGAAATGGGAAGAAGATGTTGTAGATGGATAGGACACACATTGAGGAAACCTCTTGATAGTATTTCAAAGCAGTCCTTGTTCTGGAAACCACAGGGTAACAGAGGTAGAGGGAAATAATCACACGGAGAAAAGAACTTGAGACAGACATGAAAGGAATCAAGAAGATTTGGAAAGACCTTGAGATGATTGCACGGGGCATGAAGACATGGCATAAGTTTGTTGTGGGCCTATGGTCCTTGGGGAGCTAAAGGGTGATGGTGATGATGAAAGCAGAATTCACTGAAATGTTCTATGTGAATTAGAAATATAATATTTTGATCTTCTGTATTTCATTGTTTTGAACACGTAATCCTTGTATACAACTAAGTGGGATATTTAATAAGCCATTTTCAATGCATATGTCAGGCCTAGTTTTTTTTAAGGCTGAGCACTGATCAATCCAGATGCTCACCCATTACTCTTCAGCTTCACAAGCAACATAGTACTTATTAGATGTTAACATGTGTTAGAAAGTTCTTCTACCATCTCAAAAGTAAGATTGTCACAATACTATTTGGTCAAAACATAAAGTACAAAGAATTAGCATGTAAAGTAATAATAATTTTTCTACATTAAATTATACATGGTGTCAAAAAAATTATTCATTGGACTACAAATAAAATTAAAGCAGAACCATGTGGCGCATATCAAAATAATTATGAGTAATGTACTTGGCAAATCATAATTATTTTCCCTGCAGGTTGGTAACCCAGCACCAGTCATGCACTGCACAGTGAAGGTGGCGACCAATCAGGAGAAGGCAATGTGTGTAGTAGCTAGACGTTATAAAGGGTGCCCATGTGAAGACATATTGAGAAACTGTATTATGAGCTTTTCATTTTGAATGTGAATTTCAAAGAATGTGACCAATAAAATTTCTTGGGTTAAGGCTGCAGATGCAGTATCATTTATCTTAACACTCATATCTGCTCAAGGTTACTGAACTTCATAGTCCAGTAACTAATTCTCAGACACCCTGTATAATACGTCCTTAAGGTAACGAGTTTAATCTCATAAAAAGTGTAACTTACTGAAGTCTTGAAGAATCTAAAAACTGCTGAACTCAGAGCGCATCCAACATAGCCTGTGGATTCATCAGGGTCATGCAGGAATCGGATTTCTAATGGAATAGCCCCTTCTGAACCAAGGTCAATTGTCTGGATTTTCTTATGGGTTGACCACTGCCAGACATGGAGATTGTGTCCATACAGTCCTGAGAATAAAGAAGCAGAAATAAAAGGCTTTTGAAATATAGTAGAACATTGATTATCTGAACATCAGTTATCTGAACAATCAATTATCCGAACCACCGCTGCCGTCACAAAAAAAATTACAGTATCTACTTTTAGTGCACTAATTGTTATTCTTCTTCTTCTTTGATTCATAGCCGCCAACCGTCATAGAAGTCAGTGGCCATCATGCCTGGTGGCGTCTTGTAGAGCAGCAACAAATTGATTCCACTTTGTTCAGTCGGCGGCCATCCTTCATACTGTGCCCCAACTCTGGTTCATTCTTTGCATTTCGGCTTCCACAGTTCTCCACCAAGGTGTTTTTGGTCGGCCTCTCTTTCACTTTCCCTCGGGGGTCCATAGCATAGCTGTTCTTGTGATGGTATCAGGGTCCCTGCTGAGGACGTGGCCAACCCAACTCCAGCGTCTGCCAGCTATGATGGTGTGCATGTCCTCCTGGTTACTCTGAATAAGTAGTTCTTGGTTGCTGATGGTATTCGGCCAAAAGATTAGGAAAATTTTCCTTAGGCAGATTGTGTGGAAGGATGACAGTTTCGACATTTCCTTCTCTGTTACTCTCCAGCATTCCGCACCATAGAGAAGCACAGAAAGTACACAGCTCTCATACAGTCTTAATTTGGTGTTTGTGTTGTACTGGGAAGACTTCCAAATGTTGTTGAGACTAGTAAAGGCTGTTCTCGCTTTATTCATTCTGTTGTTAATGTCCTTGCTTGTTTCGCCATCAGGTGTTACTTTGCATCCTAGGTAAGTAAATGTGTCTGTCTGTTCTAACTTCTGGTTCCTTATTGTTATTGGCTCAGGATTGCCCACATTTAGTGTCATGACCTCTGTCTTCTTCAGGTTGATGTTCAGACCAACCTGCTGGCCATACTTATTCAGTCTATCGGTTTTTTCTTGGATGTGTTGATGTGAATGCGCGAATAGTGCAATGTCATCTGCATATTCCAGGTCTTCCAGTGAAGAAAACGTTGTCCATCTAATTCCTCTTGGACTGCCCTCTGTTGTTTGGCACATCACCCAATCTATGGCTGTCAAAAATGATTTTGATAAGGGGCATCCCTGTCGTACTCCTGTTTTCACTTCGAAAGTTAGATTACTCAATCCAACACTGCATGTAAAGTTAGAATATAGGCTTTTTATGATGGAAATGCAGCTGGGAATTCCATAAGCCCTCAGTATTTTCCATAGGCTGTCCCTGTGTATGCTGTCAAAAGCCTTTTCAAAATAAACAAAGTTAATGTATAGCTGTCTCTGCCATTCTGAGCACTGCTCTATAATGTTCCTGAGGGTGAATACATGATCTGCACATCTTCTGTTCTTTCTAAAATCCACTTGTTCTTTCCTCAGTTTATGGTCTAGTGCTTTTGAAATTCTTTTGAACTAATTGTTATGCTGAAGTATTACTCCTGTTGCTTAATGCATTATTTTCCAAGTATTCATTCAAAGATATCTGCAGTATTGCATAGAAACAGTCATAATTTGTCATTACAGGAATTGAAAATCAAATTTTGGCTTTAGCTACTGTGTGGAAATTAAACAAAAACATTATAGTTATAATATAGTCTCCCATGACCTTAATTGTAGGCCTAATAACACTTTGTTTTATAAAAACTGGGTTTTCTCACGTATGTTTGATTATTCTAACTATTAGATTAACCAAACCAACCTTGGTTCCAATTAGTTTGGATAACACTGGCTGACAAAAAAAAATTTTTTTTTTTCTTTCTCTAACATTTCTATGTTTTTCTGGTCAATTTTAATGCGCTGTTTTTAAATCTGCAAACCGTTTTTCTCTATCAGGTCGGGATCTCTAGAAATATGCAATTGAAGTTTTTTAACAACGCATACAGTATTACAACATCATTCGTACAAGAAGTATAACAGTTATGTAGGCTTGAATTTCTTTGCAGTCGACTTTTGTCGGTGAATGGCATGTGGTACATCGCGATGAAGCATCCAACAATAATCGGCAAGCATGGTCACACTCCACCGTCCTTGATAACGTGACTCCATTACGGCGATATCTTGATGGAATCGTTCTCCATGTTCATCGCTGACTTCGCCAAGGTTGTCAGGGAAAAAGTCAAGATGCGAATCGAGCAAATGGATTTTGATGGACATGTTACAGCCCATAATACTGTATGCATCTATGCACTGCTTAACAATATGCACATAGTCGACAGATTTGTGATTTCCCAGAAAGTTATTGACGATCGATTTGAATGCCATCCATGCGCGAAGTTCACTACCATGTAACAAGTTCTCGAATTGTTTGTCTGCAATAACTTTCCTAATCTGAGGTCCTACAAAGATACCTTCCTTTATCTTTGCATCGCTAACTTGTGGAAACTTTTCTCGAAGATAAGTGAAAGCTTTGCTCGTTTTATCTAACGCTTTTACGAAATTCTTCATGAGCCCCAACTTTATATGTAACGGTGGTAAAATGATGCTGTCTTTGTTAACTAATGGCTCGTGTATTACATTTTTATGCCCGAGCTGCATACGATCCCTGATAGACCACACCTTTCTTGCATAATGTTCCTGTCTGTTGCGGCTGTCCCATTCACATAGGAAGCAACAAAATTTAGTATACCCAGTCTGCATGCCCATGAGAATTGCAATGACCTTTAGGGCTCCACAAATCCACCATTGGTAGTCATTGTACTTTATTTTTGCCAAAAGCATAGCCATATTGTCATAAGTTTCTTTCATATGAACAGAGTAGGTGACTGGAATTGATGAAAATAAATTTCCGTTATGCAATAACACGGCTTTTAGACTAGTCTTGGAAGAGTCGATGAAAAGTCGCCATTCGTTGACTATGTGCTCATGACCGAGGTGCACCATTAGACCATTTATATCTTTGCAATAGCAAATGTCATCATCCATCTCAAAGTATTGAACAAGTTCTCTGTGTCTATGACGAAATTTAGATATCGGAGTATTGGGCGCTAAAAGATTCCATTCTTTGAGTCGCGAACCACCGAGTAATTCCGCATGTCCTTTGGTAAGAGCGAGATCACGTATTAGATCTGAAAGTTCTGAATGGTTAATTAAGTGAACACCATCATTCACCGGTATATAATCCGAGTCAGAATTAGTTTCTAAAGCAGGTAAACTATCACTTTCTGATGGTTCATTCACGTCCAACGGATATTGTTCTGGTGGAACTGGGATCGGACACGTGATTGGATCACGAGGCACTGGTTTCAAAACCGATTCAATATTTGGATAAACCACAGACTTTCTAGTTTTAAAAGTGAAACCATGGATATTGTCAAGCAGAAGTAACAATCAGTTGCGTGATTTGTCGGTTCACACCATATTACTGGCACTCCAAAAGGCATCGACTTATGCTTCGGCAATTTTCGTAACCAACCTGCCAATGTATTTGCACAAGTCGAACAAACTGCATTTGGCTTCCAAGATTTATTTGCATCATCAACTTTCGAATCGAAATAAAGTTCATATGCTTTCTTTAGTAATGGTGTAAAGTTTTTCTGGTGAACACGATCGGTAAAATATCCACACACGTAACAGAACAGATCAGCCAAATTTCTACAACTTCTAGAAGCCATATTTCGCTCAGAATTATTTCAAAATACAGTAACTATTTGAAAAATAGCGTAACATATGTCATGCATCTTTTAATAGTATAAAAAGTAGAATTATTTTGCATTTTATTAATTTTTAATAAGTTATATAGTAAAAATGAAATGGAATCAAATAACGGTTTCCCAAAAATATATTTATTCACAAATATCTTAAGAACCTGATGTGATAGAGATAAACGGATTTCAAATTTGAAATCAGCGCAAGAAACTGACCTAAGAACACTTATTCTTATATAAGAAAGAAAAATGTTGTTTGTCAGTGTAATCAATGATCTACTGTATATTATTTCTCAGGTTAGTATTTACTACTCAGCATTCGACTTGCTAAGCTGGTTAGAGTAATTTCCTCTCATGGTACAGTTATTGATGTAATATAATACATTAATAATACGAACCACACATTGTAATAATATGCGAATCTTCACATGTACGATATCCTGTAAATAAACATGGCTGTAAACTGAACATGCTTTTACTGAGTGCCTTCTGAAACATGTGTGTGCTTGTGTAGATGACGAGGTAATGCTTATATACATACATCATAACATTACATGGTGGCAGCGGTCGATACCGGACTGACGCAAAAAACAGCTACACGATAACACGTGAGTACAGTATTCGGCTAATTTTCGTCATTGTTACGTACATTTATTACCTAAGGGGGTAGTCTTCGGTCCTGCCAAATGTACGCACCAGTCTTTATATATTTTATTATTTGTGCGTTCGATTGATTCGCGCACTGACGTGCACAATGCAGTGTGAGTTGCTTTGGACGCACGGGTAACCTAGTTTGGGGATTGTGACGTCATGTTTTGAACGGGGCAGTGCGGACTTTGTTATGTCCGAGATATATATTATTTGGAATTTTCTGGCAGTTTTGTATAAGCCAGTATGTTATATTGATTCAATTGGTATTCTTGACGAAGCCAATGATGGAAGGATCATGTAAGTGTCGCCCCGGTTATATTTGTATATTTATTGCCGTAAACTAAAGTATCAGGCCGCTCCCAGTTGTAGTCTAGCGGGAAGTCATCTTAGCATGTAATTTCCTAGAATGGACAGACGGAGTCGGTGGTCATATTAGATTACCGTAGAGGAATAATACCTACGTGTAAACCAGTTTATTTATTCGTATGCTTCATATTTTATATGCCGTACATTCTTCTATGCCAAAGTCGTGGCATGGATGTAAAGAGAGGTTAGCCGATTCAGAACTCTAACCTGAATATATTGCTGTGGATGTTTATAGGACTTAATTCTTGAAGAATCACTAAGAAGCTGAGAGTATTATCAGCAACTTCAAAGTATGACATTTTGTACCTATAATCTGTAACTATGATCGTATCGTTCCTTCGTGTGTCATGTTGAATAAAAACTATGTACAGTCATCACCGACTTATGTACTGCCAGTACTTGCCCAGTTCACCCAGTTCAACACTACTTGTTGAAGTTCGTTTGAAGAATATTGTTGACATTCGTTCATTTTAACCATTCGCGTTTGAAGCTACCTCTTCACCAGTATAAACTGTACTCAACCATAAAACGGAGTCAACAGTAATTGGTGTGCCAGTCTGGTTTTGAAATCAAGAATTTCACAGGAAACGTACCCAATACAATTATCATTAATGGAAGATCTGAACTTTCAAGGCGACAACATCTTGGGATCATCTGAAGATCTGAACTTTCAAGGCGACAACATCTTGGGATCATCTGAAGATCTGAACTTTCAAGGCGACAACATCTTGGGATCATCTCTTTGTCACTATTACGTGCAAGCTGTGGTCTAATACTCAGAACGAAGTATTTTATCCTCACACGTACATACACGGAGACGAGGCACATTGGTTTCTTTTTTCCTGCACGCGAGATGAGTATAACGTGTTGTCGTTGTACCCTTTATTACGTTTAGCTGTGCCTTAAATAATTATGTCCATATTTATATTTTCCGTGTTATGTGTTATATGTTGTGTATTCTTTGTGGGAGGTAGAGAGGTTGATCTGACGAACGAGATCCATCTCGAAGCCAATTCGGGCTCTTCGTCAGACGTTCTGTAGGGCTCGTCTTGTAAGTTTCAATTGAGCGATAATTCCGGTACAAGGCTAGAAACCTTGCCGAAGTTCTGATCGCTAGTTGTCCCTTATGATAGTATCTGTTTAGCTGTTTCGTCACGTTTACTTGTTGTTTTCGCAGTTATTTTTACTCGTATTTTGTTTTATGATGAATTTTGTTTGTATTATGCGTCCGTCTAACCTTTCCTGTCGTTCAGTTTTTTACAAAACCTATGTTTTTACACTGTGTTGTCTATTGTCTTGTTGATTATTTGATCGCAGTTATCATCGTAACTCTTTACGACATTCTATTTTTAGTTTCACATTTTTATTTTTATTGGATTTCTGCGACTGTTTTCTATCGTCTTTGATTATCGTGTCTTGTCGGTATTGTTTCTATTGTTTGTCACATTGTTCATTTCATGACATTTGATTACATAAATTTATTGATTAATAACATATTTAATAATTATATGATAACATTATACCGTTCTAAGGACAGGAACGAAGAACACTTGTTATAGTAACAAGGTTAATTAATTTATATTGATTAATTATCATTTTTATAAATCAAGAGTATTGTGACTACTTATAAAGCATAATGTATTCACTAGATGAAGCAAAAACATTTGCACTTGCAGAATATAGAAAAGCTCAAGAAATAGAAGCCGAACAGAGAAAGTTAGAAACTTTAAGACTAGAAAAACTTCAATTTGAGGCAGATCAAAAACGGATTGAGGCTGAGGAACAAGAGAAGAAGATGAAATTTGAGGCAGATCAAAAACGGATTGATGCTGAGGAACATGAAAAGAAGAGGAAATTTATAGCTGAGGAAGAGGAGAAAAAAATGAGATTAACCGCTGAATTGGAAGAGAAACGATTTCAGCGAGAGGCAGAACAGAAACAAAAAGAAATGGAAGTTAAACAAAAGGAAATGGAAGAAAGAAGATTAATAGCTGAACAAAATACATTACGACTTCAGCTTGAGAGGGAAGAGAATGATAGAAAACGACAGCATGAACTGAAATTAGCAGAGTCAGAATATGAGAGACTTAGATTAACTCAGGAAGCTAATTCTCAGAGAACTCTTGAAAGCCAAACTTCATCCAGACAGGATCATTTTAAGGAAATTCACCTTAAATTACCAAAATTTAATCCCCCGTCTGATGACGTGATATTCTTCCTAGATAGGTTTGAGGCCACTTGTGGATCTTATAACGTGGATAAAGCACTATACTGTACATATTTATCCAGATTACTTACAGGGGATGCATTAGCAGTTTATCATACCACCAGCATTGGTGAGAAAAATGACTATAATGCTCTTAGAGCAGCACTTCTGCAAAAATTCCAAATGACAGAAGACGAATATCGTTTAAGATTTCATACATTACTACCTCAATCTGGCAGAAATTTTAGTGATTTTCTGTCACAGATACGACTAACATTAGAAAGATGGATCGAATTATCCAAAATTGAAAAGTCGTATGAAGGTCTCTTCGATTTACTGATGCGCGATAAGGTACTTTCGTCTGTAAATCCTACATTTCTCGCATTTTTACACGAAAAGAAACCTTTATCTATGAAAGGCTTAGAAGAACATGAAAAAAATTTTTGCACTGCTCACCCAACCATGGATCTAAGTAACGCACAGATTAAGAATGAATTGCCTGTTGCTTTTGCAGCACAACAAAACAATTTTTCACGCAATCGTTCTTTTAGTGCTGATAGGTATGTCAATAAGGGAAATAATTACAATTTTAACAATGATAACTTTTACAAAGGGAAGCAATTTCAACAATCTGCTCCATTTAATGTTTCTTGGAACCAAACTCACAGATCGCAAGATTTTGGTAACAATTATTTTAAAAATAATCAAGGACATTATAATAAACAAAACTGGAGATCAAAATCTCAGGGTCCACAAAACAGACAAGGTTCTTGGAATAAAAATTTTAAAGAACAGCATAACTTTAATTATACAAACTATCGGACTCATCCAAATTTTAACTCTAGCAGAAACGACAATTGTAGCAATTTTAATGACAAAAATCACAATCGATCACGCCGACGAGATAGATCGTCGAGTAATACAGGTAGACATTCTAATGTCGCTTTTAGTGATACACAGGCTAACATTGAACAGGGTAAAGGAGTTGAAACTCATAATGCTATGTGTTGTTCTCTTGATTGTACCCAAGTCAAAGATTGTTCAGAATGCTCTACTCTTTTCCAGCCCAAGGCGATCACGACGCTGCGTTGCGGACATACCTTGCCTAGTCTACCTGCAGTCTGTACGGCCACTGCTGCGTCAGTACACCACGGACAGGGCTCTCTTAAGTTTAACAGAGGATTTGTTAACAATATTTCATGCTCTCTTTTATTCGACTCAGGTTGTACCACTGTGGGCGTCCAGACTTCGCTGATCGACCCTAGTTGTGCGACGGGCAGGGTTGTGAAATGTGTGACGTTTGGCGGAACTGTGGAAACATTTCCCACAGCCATTATAACACTTCATACACCATTTTTTTCAGGAAAGATCCAAGCATGTCTTCTTCCGAATCCAATTTGTGATTTAATACTTGGTCGCATACATGGTATTAAAGAGTGTTCACCGCAGCAAATTGCTGAATGGGAAGAGCGACATATTCAAACTGCAAATGTAGTAGTGACTAGAGCGCAAGCTACCAATATGTCGCATGATACACCTATTGAACCTACAGTTCATACCACTTGTGATGATGATGCTCCTATTTCACGGGAGTTGTTTGCAACATTGCAAAAGAATGATGATTCATTAAAAAAAATTTTTCAGTATGTGAACAAAAAGAATACCAGCAACAAACTTGCAAAATCTAGACATGACTTTATACTTAAAAATGGGCTCTATTGTCGGTCCTGTTTGATATGTCAGGAAGTTAAGGTACGGGGTCCATTTCATGCGGCTCCTATTCAAGCTGCGGACATCCCGATTAGACCATTTGATAAAATGGCCATTGACATTATTGGTCCGATGCTTCCATCTGCTAGAGGGCATACGCATATCCTTACAAGCATTGATATGTGCACTCGTTGGCCTGAGGCCATCCCTCTCAAGAACACTTCATCTGCCAGTGTAGCAGAGGCATTGATGTTAATCTTCTCACGCATTGGTTTTCCACGGAAAATCTTGTCGGATCATGGGGTTCAGTTCATTTCTGAATCCATGTCTCAAGTTATGAAGACATTAGGTATAGACAGATCTCTTAGTTCTATTTATCATCCGATGTCAAATGGGTTAATTGAGCATCTCAATAGGACACTCAAGCAGTTGTTGGGTAAGATGACTCAAGACCATCCCCAAGACTGGGATCGGGTCCTACCCGCTTGTCTCTTTGCGTATCGCGAAGTACAAAATCAAGCAACGGGGTTTTCTCCATTCCAGCTTGTTTTTGGCATGCAACCACGCGGTCCGATGTCGTTAATCCACGACTTATTGGTTGATGAGAATACTGAAGAGGAAACTCAATCATCCTATGAGTATGTGATCTTTCTTAGAAAGAGAATCATAGATGCTTGTAGACTAGCTACTGCATCATCCGAACAAGCCAAAGAAAAAGCTCGTCTATTTGCAAACAAGTATAGACGTCTTCGCCAGCTTATTCCTGGTGATGAAGCTTTTGTCTTACTACCTGCGCATAACAATCGTCTTTTAATTACCTGGAGAGGTCCTTTCAGGATCATCTCAAGAATATCCGATGTAGACTACATCGTTGATGTTAATGGTAAACATAAAACCTTCCACATTAACATGTTGAAGGAGTATTACTCACGTCCTGATTATCTACAGTCAGTGTTTCAGGCAACTGACAATCCTACACCTCCTATTCAACACTATTCTAGTTTGTCAGTCATCCAAGAAGAAGAATCTTCTTTCGATGATGTACAACTACCAATACCAGTTGTACCACTCCATTCCACTGAGAAATGGAATGATGTTACAATCTCATCTACTCTTTCGGCTGATCAACATCAGCAAGTCTCTAATATTCTACACTCGTATGAGGATGTCCTCACTGACATCCCAGGTCATACGTCAGTCATCCAACATGACATTATTCTGACTGACGATACGCCTATTCGAGTTCGCCCATATCCTATTCCTTTACACTTTCGTGATAAGGTTGATAAGGAATTGGATGAGATGCTTCAATTAAATATAATTGAACCATCTTCATCACCATATTCTTCTTCCATGGTAATCATTAGGAAGAAAGACAACAATATACGTCTTTGCGTAGATTACAGGAAATTAAACAAAGTTACAAAATTCGATGCGGAACCATTACCTCTTTTAGATGACTTATTGGAGAGATTATCTCATGCTACATTCTTTTCGAAATTGACCTTTCAAAGGGATATTGGCAAGTGCCACTCACTCCTAAAGCAAAGCCATTCACCGCTTTCTCGACACCACGGGGTCTTTTTCAATGGAATTTTATGCCATTCGGGTTAATGAATGCGCCAGCTACCTTTGTACGCATGATGCGCCGCATATTGTCTCATCGTCCCGATGTCATTACTTATATAGATGACATCTGTCTTTTCAGTGACTCTTGGGATGAACATATTCAGGGTTTAAAATCTTTACTTTCTACCTTACGGGATTATAACTTAACAGCGAAACCTTCAAAGGCTTTTGTCGGTTTTCATGACATCTCATTTCTGGGTCACCGCATAGGTCATGGTTTCATGTATACAGAAGACAGTAACGTCTCTAAAATTTTAAACATCTCAGCACCTAAGACAAAAAAACAAGTTAGGTCGCTTTTAGGACTAATACAGTTCTATTCAAAATTCATCCCTCATTTGTCTACTATAACTGCACCTTTTTCGTCTCTCTACTGAAGAAAGGCACATCTAATGTAATAAAGTGGTCGCAGGATCACCAAACGGCTTTAGACTATATAAAACAATTTTTTTCAAATGCACCTTTTTTGAGGTTGCCTGACAAAAATCTCACCTTCATTCTCCGCAGTGATGCAAGTTCTTACGCTATTGCTGCAGTTTTGATGCAGGAATATAACGGCACCTTATTTCCGGTTATGTACGTATCCAGAAAGCTCACGCCGAGCAAGACGAAATATTCCGTTCTGGATAAAGAGCTCCTTGCTCTTGTCTGGGCAATCACTAAACTGGATCGTTATCTCCTCGGATCACACTTTGTGGTGGAGTCTGACCAGAAAGCTCTTACCGCACTGAATACAGGGAACGTTAAGTCATCAAAGTCAGCGCGTTACGCTATAGCGCTTCAACCGTTCCATTTTGAGATACGAGCTATTCCTGGAGTGCAGAATGTGTTCGCAGACTGTCTATCAAGATGCCCAAGTGAACGTGTCGAAACTAAACCACTTCCAGATGTTGGAACATCCTCACCGATAACATGAATAACTTTGTACATTGTTATTGATACTATATTAACGTTTTATTAGAACGAGAACATTGGTACTACAGTAACTTTTTATTAATATGGCAACATTGTTAAGAGCTACAAATATACATTTGTTATTCCTATGGAACATATTACACTACATAACGTGTTAGAGAATATATTATATCGTGTATGGAACATGGAGAACATTATCTCGTCGATTACTAACTAGTTGTAACGGAACAGTGACATATTGATAGTGATATTGCAATTACTTAGAATATATTGTTAACTAGTTATTTGTTAGTAATTAAGGAATATATAAATTAGATTAATTCAACTTAATCTATTTAATTGATTATGGATCACACACAAACTAACTTTCTTAGTTGTCAGGCAATACCTACATTCACGGGTCTTAGTTATGATATCTCACTTTTAGATCACTAGTCAACCATACTAGTGTTAGAAAAACATTAAGTGTGTTAATTCTTAATGTGTTTAATTTTGCATTGTTTCATTTTTGCACATTGTATTTTCAATTTCTCTGTTTTATTGATTCTCTTGTCATTGATCATCATCAGTGTTGCTGTTCATTTTCATTTTTGAAATCATATGTTTCAAATTTTGTTGAAAACTTAGTTGAATTTTATTATCATCTTTTTTTTTTAATGGTTTTTTCATTTTTCATTTTCAAACTTGTTTTACCACATCGTTCCAAAGTAGGTCGTTTGTGGATGTGTGCTTTAATGCATACTATCATTTAGTTATATTCATTTCGTTTAATATTCTTTTCTTAATATGATATAACTTTATGCATTTCATATATCTTGTTGTAGTTTTGACTCACCTCTCTCGGGTACTTAGTTCGAAAAAAATTAATAGAATTAATTTTTTTAAGGGGAGGTGATAAGGGAGCTGTTACGTACATTTATTACCTAAGGGGGTAGTCTTCGGTCCTGCCAAATGTACGCACCAGTCTTTATATATTTTATTATTTGTGCGTTCGATTGATTCGCGCACTGACGTGCACAATGCAGTGTGAGTTGCTTTGGACGCACGGGTAACCTAGTTTGGGGATTGTGACGTCATGTTTTGAACGGGGCAGTGCGGACTTTGTTATGTCCGAGATATATATTATTTGGAATTTTCTGGCAGTTTTGTATAAGCCAGTATGTTATATTGATTCAATTGGTATTCTTGACGAAGCCAATGATGGAAGGATCATGTAAGTGTCGCCCCGGTTATATTTGTATATTTATTGCCGTAAACTAAAGTATCAGGCCGCTCCCAGTTGTAGTCTAGCGGGAAGTCATCTTAGCATGTAATTTCCTAGAATGGACAGACGGAGTCGGTGGTCATATTAGATTACCGTAGAGGAATAATACCTACGTGTAAACCAGTTTATTTATTCGTATGCTTCATATTTTATATGCCGTACATTCTTCTATGCCAAAGTCGTGGCATGGATGTAAAGAGAGGGTAGCCGATTCAGAACTCTAACCTGAATATATTGCTGTGGATGTTTATAGGACTTAATTCTTGAAGAATCACTAAGAAGCTGAGAGTATTATCAGCAACTTCAAAGTATGACATTTTGTACCTATAATCTGTAACTATGATCGTATTGTTCCTTCGTGTGTCATGTTGAATAAAAACTATGTACAGTCATCACCGACTTATGTACTGCCAGTACTTGCCCAGTTCACCCAGTTCAACACTACTTGTTGAAGTTCGTTTGAAGAATATTGTTGACATTCGTTCATTTTAACCATTCGCGTTTGAAGCTACCTCTTCACCAGTATAAACTGTACTCAACCATAAAACGGAGTCAACAGTCATCGAGGTCAGCCATGGCGGCGAAACAATATCGCAACGCACCGCAAATGAGATTCGCCGGTAAAGATGATAAGAGTGAAGCTTTCTTGTTATGGCGCCAACGCATAGATCTATATTCCAAGACCACTGGTCTGGAAGGACAAACCCTAACTCCATATATCCTAGAAGCATTGGACGATGAAGGTGTGAAAATTTACAACAGTTTTGCTACCGCCATGCCTGTGGAGTCGGCGACAGACCCCGCAGCCATATTGGACGAATTTGAAAAACGTCTGATAATAAAACACACGAACTTTAGAGCGGCAAGATTAGAACTTCACCACCTGCGACAGAAACGTGGTGAAAGCCTAGATGATTTCTTTACTCGCATTAAGGAGAAAACAAGAGTATGTAAATTTAGCAACGAAGAAGAAAAAGAGCGAATTATTGAACAGATTCTTCTTAGCACACCAATGCCAGAGTTCCAGAAATGGCTACTGAGCCAGAGTGATACACTAACTTTACAACAACTTCTGGATGAAGGCAGGAAACACGAGGCACAAGCACTAAACATTAAACAAATTCAGCAAGGTACATTAGCAGCCCAGGTGGATGCAGTGAAAAGCTATAAACCTAGACACAACAAAGCAACTGGTTCGAAGCAACAAGAAAAACACAACACAAGCAGAGGTGCTATGTGTAAATGTTGTGGCCTAAACCACATACAAAACCACTGTCCAGCTAAAGACTCTACATGTCATTACTGCAGAAAGAGGGGCCACTGGATAAAATTATGTTTCAAGAGGAAACAAGACAGTGCTCAACACAAACTTCACAGCAGAAAGTCGTCAAAACAAACACACTCTATGATGACTGAGGACCTTGACTCCAGTGAAGAAAGTGATCCTTCCACTTTTGATACTGTGAAGATACTAACTTTCAGTAATGAACCAAAGAGACAGCAGGCTTTCTGCAAGGTACAATTCCGAATACCAGGAATTAAAATGCACAAAGAAAGAAACATTCGGTTCAAGATAGACACAGGTGCCCAAGGTAACACTCTACCCTTAAGAATATTCAGACAGATCATGCCTGACAAGGTGGATGAGCAAGGAGTTCCCACAAGGGATGTAAAAAGTAGGAGTGGCAGGACAAAGCTAAGAGCTTACAATGGAACAAGTATAGACTGTTTCGGAGCAGTAACACTTGAATGTTCATACAGAGACTCTGAATGGACATCGTCAACATTTTACTTGGTAGATGTTGAAGGACCTGCAATTTTGGGTTTACCAATGTGCGAAAAGCTGAGTGTGGTAACTATTAACAACATTAAAGAGGATATAGGTCTTGCAGATGCTCTCAGCAAACTACCAAACCCCAACAAGACAGCAGATCTTACCCCAAACATCAAAGTTGATTTTGTCAAGTTTAGCGGTAATCGGCTTGAACACATCAGAGAAGACACAATGAGAGATCCTGTCCTTAACTCTCTCAAAGAACTGATATACCATGGATGGCCAAGCTCTATCAGGGAAGTTCCAACACGCACCCGTCCATACTACTCTATGAGGGACGAGTTAAGCATCGAAGATGGTCTGATCCTTAAAGGATATCGCATTGTTGTACCAGAAACACAACGCGATATCATCCTTAAACAGCTCCATAATAGTCACCTTGGTATTGTGAAGACACAACTGAGAGCAAAGAAAGATGTTTACTGGCCACAGATAAACAAGGACATAGAAACACTATGTAAAAACTGTTCAATTTGCCAAGAACATGCAAATAGGCAGTGCAGAGAACCCCTCATACCATCAGACATACCATTGAGCCCTTGGAGCATTATAGGAACTGATATTTTCTCCATCGACAATAATGACTATCTTATTATTGCTGATTACTACAGCAAATTTCCCATCATTGAGAAACTTCCACAACCCTCACCATCAGCTGTTATTGCAGACATTACAAAGAAGTATTGCAGCATATTTGGCATCCCAGATGAAATTAGATCAGACAACGGTCCACATTTCTCAGGTCAAGCATACAGAAACTTCACTAAGGACTGGAAGATCAAACACACAACATCATCACCTAGATACCCTAAATCTAATGGTTTCATTGAGAGACAGATACAAACTATCAAGTCAATCATGAAGAAAACAAGAACAGAGGATGTACACCTAGCACTCTTGAGATGGAGAACAACACCGGTAGACAGTAAGATCGACAGTCCAGCAGAACTTATGTTTGATAGAAGAATTAAAGACCTTCTACCATCTAAGGTCCACTTCCGTCCACAACATAGAGACAGCACATATGATCAACTTCAGCATCGTCAGCAAGTTCAGAAATCCAACTATGACAAATGTGCTAAAGACTTACCACCATTATATCCTGGTCAGCATGTGACTACCTACAACCACGACAATGACACATGGTCAAAAGCAACAATCATTTCCAGAAACCCTGAACCCAGGAGCTATACCTTAAGACCAGACAGCAGCAACAACCTCCTGAGGCGAAACAGAGTGGACATAAGAGAAATCCCACAGAATACAACAGAGCAGAGAATTCCCATGCTTTCAACAGACAATGCAGTAACTCCAGACCTTGGTGCCCCACAAAACCAACAAGCGCCAAGGCCAAAATCACAACCAACTCAAGCTAAACCAGGGACTTCCGCAGAACCACCAGCACTTTACACCACTCGTTCTGGCCGTACAGTGACACCTCCCAGCCGATACAGACAGTGACATATATATACTCACACTGAGCATTACACATACTTATCTTTTCTCACATGAAACATTTCGTTGGAAATGTTTGCACACATTTTTTTTTCAAAAAAGGGGGGATGTAATATAATACATTAATAATACGAACCACACATTGTAATAATATGCGAATCTTCACATGTACGATATCCTGTAAATAAACATGGCTGCAAACTGAACATGCTTTTACTCAGTGCCTTCTGAAACATGTGTGTGCTTGTGTAGATGACGAGGTAATGCTTATATACATACATCATAACATTACAATTGAGTTCTGGGATCAAAACCTTGTAGCATCATGCTCCAATCTACCCAGCTGTAATTGGTTACCTGACTCTTCTCTTGACTTAGGGAAGGCAAAGGCCATGAGAAATGGAACTGGTCACCTCGCCACATAAAAAGCTGGACCTAGTATGGTGAAGTCTCTAACACTTCACTACCCTAAAGCAGTTTCTGCTATGGAACTACCTTTACCTTATTTACTCCTGACCCCCCCCCCCCCCCCACACATGGTTTGGATGGGTCTCTGAGGATACACAGAAAGAATAGAACTACTGACTCCTCAAATAAGTTACTGATCCCTCAAATAAGTTACTGATCCCTCAAATATGTCACTGATCCCTCAAATATGTCATAACAAGTAACTAATACGAGGCTGGGCATTTGCCAGCAACCTCATCATGCAAAACAATTTGTTAAAGAAATCACCACTGCAAGTGTACATTAAGTGCTTTGGTGCAAGCTTCCAAAAGGGAACCAAATGCTCCAGTGGTGGCACTAAAGGAACATATAAGAGAATGATGATTATCTTCTCATTATTATTCTTGTTTTGAATCTTCAGCTCCTTCAGTATAATTCAAATCAATACCCTTTAGCTCCCCAAGGAGCATATGCCTTCAATTAACACATGCCAAGTCTTCCTGTCACATGACATCAGCTCAAGTTCTTTATATGTCTTCTTCATCACTTTCACTTCTGTCTCCAGTTCTCTTCTCCATGTGTCTTCTGGTCTACCTCTGCCTCTCTTAACGTGGGCGTTCCGGAACAAGGACTATCTTGTAATGTTATCAACAGGTTTCCTCAATGTGTGTCCTATCCATCTCCAGTGCTTTCTTCTCATTTTTTGTTTGTTTAACTGGAGCTTGTCTGGTTCTTGTCATCAGTTCCATATTGGTGACCTTGTCATACCATTTCAATACTTCTATTCTAAGCAAGCACCCATTTATGAATGTCTAACTTTCTGGTTGTTTTTGTTGTTCTCCATGTTTCATAGCCATACAATAGGACTGACGACATTTTAGTTGAAGATTCTTATTTCTGTGTTTGGACTTGATTTCTTTATATTTCCATAATAATTACTATCATTATTTTCATCTGAAGCAGACCTTGCAGAGAGGAGTAGCAGCTAGGAAACAAGACATTATCTTGAGATGTCAACCCAATCTACGTATTATACTTAAGTGTCCAACTGGCAGAATGGTTACAGCCAGTTGGACATTTTGGGCACTGCCTGATCAGGGGCAATGACCATTTATGCCTCACCCCAATCATTGTCAGTCCACCCCTGGTTAGAGTGCTTGCTTTTTTCAGGAAAAGTTACTGAATTATGTGTCACGATTGTCATGCTCCAGTCTAACCAACTGTAAATCGATAACAGACTCTGCTTTTGAGTTAAGGAAGGCAAAGGCAGCGAGGAAGGGAAGCAGACACACCACCTCATAGAACTGGACCTAGTATTGTGAAGTCTCTAACACATCACTCCCCTACACTGGTATCTGCTAAGGAACTAACTTTTTTTTTTTTTAAATCTTGCATATTAAAAATTAATAAGCGTGTAATCTTTCAAAAAATGAAATAAAAATTCAAAAAAATTTTATTTAAAAAAATATTTGTAATGTTTCATTTCTCTCCCCAAAACACTTAAAGGCACAAGTGGATAGGGAAAAAAAATGAAATAAATGAAACAAAAATATTATAGTAATATACAGAATTGATTATTTTATACATATTATCCGAGCACCTAGGTTCATTTTATTTGAATCGTTTATAAACATTATTCATACTTTTATAACTATGCATCCAGGGTGTCTCATTAGTCTTCTTCTGTGTTCAGCTTGTAGTTATGCTCAGTCTGCAGGCCTGTCACCAGGATGAAGTCCACAGTCTTGTCCAGGTCAGCACGGCAGCCCCATAGCTTCTGCCTGAGCTCAGCACCCACTAGCAGGTCAGGCATCATGGGTTATCACGGAGAATGTGTTCAGTGGTCTGGATTCCAGTTCCACATGAAAATCATTCATATGAGATATACTGAGGTGATAGAGGTGGCCTATTAATCCACATTGGCCAGGACTCAGGTAGAAAATAATGGTCTGCTGGTGTCTATTACACTGGTGATTGGGTCATATCTGTTGTACATATCACCTTCCTTCTTCCACTGGCATCTGTACTTGTTGTCACTTGCCCTTCTAGATAAGCATTTCCGGGAGACAACCAAGAACAACAAACACAATCCAGCCTGCCGAAGGCAGAGTATGTCAGCTACGGCACAGACAATGGGAAAAATTAAGGCACTCACACATCTATGGTGTGGAATCATGCAACAATCTCATCTTGTTAGTGCCCTATAAAATTGACCTTTCTCATTTCTAGTATTTCTTTTTATCCTTCCAAGACCAAACAAAAAAACTGTGCAGCTACATCTAACACCATTCACACATCTAACACCATTCACACATCTCATACATCTAACATCATTCACACATCTCATACATCTAACACCATTCATACATCTAACACCATCACACATCTCATACACCATTCACACATCTCATACATCTAACACCATTCACACATCTCATACATCTAACACCATTCACACATCTAACACCATTCACACATCTCATACACCATTCACACATCTCATACACCATTCACACATCTCATACACCATTCACACATCTAACACCATTCACACATCTAACACCATTCACACATCTCATACACCATTCACACATCTAACACCATTCACACATCTCATACACCATTCACACATCTCATACACCATTCACACATCTAACACCATTCACACATCTCATACACCATTCACACATCTCATACACCATTCACACATCTCATACACCATTCACACATCTCATACACCATTCACACATCTAACACCATTTACACATCTCATACACCATTCACACATCTAACACCATTCACACAGGATGCACTGAAAAAATACACCACATATACTCGTTAGAGGAATGCACTGAAAAAATACACCATATATACTCGTTAGAGGAATGCACTGAAAAGATACACACATTAGAGGAATGCACTGACTACACCATATATACTCGTTAGAGGAATGCACTGAAAAAATACACCATATATACTCGTTAGAGGAATGCACTGAAAAAAATACACCATATATACTCGTTAGAGGAATGCACTGAAAAGATACACCATATAAACTCGTTAGAGGAATACACTGAAAAAATACACCATATATACTCGTTAGAGGAATGCACTGAAAAAATACACCATATATACTCGTTAGAGGAATGCACTGAAAAAATACACCATATATACTCGTTAGAGGAATGCACTGAAAAAAATACACCATATATACTCGTTAGAGGAATGCACTGAAAAAATACACCATATATACTCGTTAGAGGAATGCACTGAAAAAATACACCATATATACTCGTTAGAGAAATGCACTGAAAAAATACACCATATATACTCAGAGGAATGCTCTGAAAAAATACACCATATGTACTCTAGTTAGAGGAATGTGCTGAAAAAATACACCATATATACTTGTTAGAGGAATGCACTGAAAAAATACACCATATATACTCTAAGGTAGAGGAATGCACTGAAAAAATACACCATATATAATCTAGTTTGAGGAATGCACTGAAAAAGTACACCATATATACTCTAGTTAGAGGAATGCACTGAAAAAAAATACACAATATACTCTAGTTAGAATAATGCACTGAAAAGAATACGCCATATATACTCTAGTCAGAGGAAGGCATAAAGATAAAAAGCTGTTAAATATGCTATCTGAAAAAATCAGCAAAGATCATCAGTAAATAGAACATAATATTTAAAATACACCTGAATTATAACCCTTAATAACAAACAAGTAATTCATCAAGAAATGATGACAAAGAATTATGGAGTGCAATTTCTGTCTCTTTCCTTCCAATTTTCTCCTCCTACCGAGCATATAAGCCTGTTAATACACATAGACACTATAACTAACAAAAACATAGTTATAAAAACTGAAGACAGATGACCGAGTTAAAAAAATATTTTTACTTCTGCTGAGCGTTGAATGCAGTACGTTTGCTTGGGAGGCAACCATTAAACCACTAATGAGCCTTGGTATATGTGGGGGCTTTATAATATTAAAAAAATTCTGAACTATATCAGCTAATTAGTGGAAATAGTTTGTTGTGCACTATCAGGCATGATGGTCACTGATTGCTTTGCCAGTCCCTGGCCAAGGACCAAAGAAGAAGAAGAAGATGTTACCTAATGTCATTTTGTTTATCCAATGCCTGAAAGAAGCAAGCAAGAGGAAAGTATTCTTAGAGTCACACTATTGTGATAATCAAAATATTTGTTAACAAAAATATCAGCACACACTGATTAGTGTTATCATTCGGCTGACCACTGCTGTCTTGACAAGCACGCAAGTTGACACCAAAGCATACTCTAGTTGTTTACACCAAGTTTCACTACTCTTACTTACTTACTTAGTTAACTACTTACTTAGTTGTTCCTCTTCTACCCTGGGGTGTAGAGGTTTGCGAGAGAGAGCGCCATACTATCCTATCGGCTGTCTTCTTCTTGGTCTAGTTCCAATCTAGTTGTCGGTCGTTCAGAGATTGTCTAATGGTTTCCTCCCAGCAGACTCTGGGTCATCTTGGAAGTCTGGATTCCTGATTCTTAGCTTTCCATACTTGTCGTAGTAGCCAATCTTCTCCCATTCTGCAGACATGGCTAAACCATCATAATTGGGACTGTTCTACTTGGGTCTGCAATTTCAATAATCAAGGGATGTAATTGTTTGCCCTTTCTTGGGTCCTGATAATTTAATGATTGCCTCCCTCAGTCAGTGTTGTACATGTATTTCAGACATACTAAGACATTATATGAGAAGATGAGATTAAATCAGGTAATTCAGTCATTTAGCAGGGACAATTAGCATTCATACCCTTCTACATTTGCTGCGGGAGACTGAGCACCTATGGGTTTGCCCAGAGTGCAATGACGTCAATTCTGATTAACAATAACAATTCAGTTATTAAAAAAAAAAATTTGCCCTTACCATCAGCAACATCTTGGGGCTTGAACCCACTCCTCCATGCTCTGGGAACTCCCCACTCTGTACTAATCATAACATCATGCCTGGGCTGGTACCAGTAATCATAGCCAATAGTGATGTGGCTCTTCTCCCAATTCTCTTGGATACTAAAGTCTTTGCCATCCAGCAGAATAAAGCCAGCTGGAGACAATGTCAAATTAC
This sequence comes from Oreohelix idahoensis, assembly GCA_024509875.1. Classification (NCBI taxonomy): domain Eukaryota; kingdom Metazoa; phylum Mollusca; class Gastropoda; order Stylommatophora; family Oreohelicidae; genus Oreohelix; species Oreohelix idahoensis. The sequence goes on along the minus strand of JAMPIV010005126.1, from coordinate 66,871 downwards.
AGAGTTAAACCATCAATGTCAAATTACACAGTTAAACCATCAAATGTAAAATGACCTAGTTAAACCATCAACGTTATCACCATCATTGTCTTTTTCTTTTTTTGCTCCTTATAGAGCATGGAGCCACCACTACAGCTAGCCGCCACCACCCCTCCCCGTCAGGAGAAGCCTGCACCAAAACATTCATAAATTTTTGCAGTGGTGGTGTCTGTAACAACCAGTTTTACATAATAATGTTGCCACCACCATGCACAACCTCATGTCAGCCATCTTTCCCATCATGCCTGAGGGAGCAGCAGTTCCATTCTTTCACTGTTTACTCAATGACCCCTAGGGGTCAAAATGGAGATCAACACTGAACTACACAAGTGGAAAGATAAAGTAAATATAATGAAAGACCATCTGCCACATTCTTCCATGCCCTTTCCATTATCACTCTTTTCGCTCCCTGAATCATCATATTCTCATAATCATTCATATTTATCTCTAGTTTCTCATTGTAATTCTGCATTTTCTACTAACTCCACAGCATTATTTTTTTCTCTCATTTAAACAACTTGAGATACACTAGTGATACTTGAGATACACTGATACTTGAGATACACCAATGATACTTAAAATACATTGATGATACCCGAGATGCATTGATAATACATGAGACACACTGGTGATACTTGAGATACACTAATGATACTTAAGATAACTAATGATACATGAGATACACTGATGATACTTGATATACACTGATGATATATGAGACACACTGATGATACATAAGATATACTGATGATACATGATAATACTTGAGATACACTGATGGTACATGAGATACACTGGCAACATGTGATACACTGATGATACTTGAGATACACTGATGATACTTGACATACACGGATGGTACAGTCTTAATAGCAAAATAAAATAAGTAAAAGTGTTACAGGGATTGACTGTTACAATAGTGATGGAAAGTTAAAATAAAGACCTTGGCCTAAATAGCAAAAAGACAGAAGTAATGACCATCTCATAGAAAATTCATTCATTCATTCATAACCCTCCACTCCCAAAGGAACATAGGCCTTCAACAAACACATGCCAAGTCCTCCTGTCACGTGCCATCATCTCAAGTTCTTTCCATGTTCTCCTCATCATTTTCACCTCTGTTTCCAACTCTCTTCTCCATGTACTTCTTGGTCTTCCTCTGCCTCTCTTGCCCTGGGGGTTCCAGAACAAGGACTGCCTTGTAATGCTATCAACAGGTTTCCTCAGTGTGTGTCCTATCCATCGCCATCGTCTTCTTCTCATCTCTTGTTCCACTGGCACTTGTCCAGTTCTTGTCATCAGTTCCACATTGGTAACCTTGTCATACCATTTTAATCCCTCTATTCTACGCAAGCACCCATTTATGAAAGTCTGTAGCTTTTTGGTTGTTGTCTTTGTTGTTCTCCATGTCTCCGAGCCATACAATAGGACTGACTTCACATTTGAGTTGAAGATTCTTATTTTCGTGTTGGATCCTATTTCTCTTGATCTCCATATATTTCCCAATGCAATGAAAGCTCCTCTTGCTTTTTGTATTCTTATTTTGATATCGCTGTCTGTCCCTCCAACTTTGTCTATATTACTGCCAAGATATGTGTATGATTCTACATCTTGTATTGGCGTTTCTTCAAGTTCAACCCTGTTTTCATTACCTGCATTTATTCTCATTATTTTTGTCTTTTCCCTGTGTATTTTCAGACCCAATTGCTGTGACCTCTCATCGAGTGTTTTCAATTTGTCCTGCATCTGATTACGGTTATGGGACAGGAGAGCCAAATCATCAGCAAAATCCAGATCATCCAACTGCTTAGTCAGAGTCCACTGGATTCCATTTCTGTTGTGTGTTGTCGATGATCTCATAACCCAATCTATTGCCAGCAAGAAAAGAAATGGAGACAAGAGGCATCCCTGTCGCACTCCTGTTCTTATCCCAAATGGTTCTGTAAGCTGTCCTTCATGAAGAACTCTGCACGTCATGTCTTCATAGGTTTTCTTTATTAAATTAATGATTTTCAGGGGAACTCCATAATGCCTCATCAATTTCCAAAGTGATTCTCTGTCCACACTGTCAAATGCTTTTTCGTAGTCCACAAATCCGATGTATAGTGGTGAATTCCATTCCAGACTTTGTTCAACTATTATTCTCAAAGTGGCTATCTGGTCTGTACATGATCTGTTTTGTCGAAAACCTGCTTGTTCATCTCTCAATTTCTTGTCTATGGACTCCTTTAATCTCTCAAGGATAATCCTGTTCAATACCTTTCCTGGCACTGATAGTAACATTATTCCTCTATAATTTGTGCACTCTTGTAGATTTCCCTTCTTAGGCAACTTAACCAGATATCCTTCCTTCCATTCTGCTGGTATCTCTTCTTTTTCCCAGACTTTACCAAGTAATTTATATAACATCTCTGTAGCCGTGTCGATATCTGCTTTGATGGCCTCTGCTGGAATGCTATCAGGTCCAGATGCTTTTCCATCTCTTAGAAGCTTTATGGCTTTCTTTATTTCTTCCTTCGTTGGTCTTTCACCGTTAATTTGTAGCTCTTCTTCTGCTGGCTGGATGTCCGGCGGGTTTTGTGGAGCTGGTCTATTGAGAAGGTCCCCAAAATATTCTGTCCACCTCTTCATTTGCTCTTGTATATTGCTGAGCAGTTTCCCATTCTTATCTTTTATGAGGCAACTTGTTTGCTTGTATTTCCCTGTTAGCTTCTTTGTGCTGCTATACAGTTCTCTCATATTTCCTTTGGCTGCAGCATCTTCTGCCTCTCTTGCCAACTCCTCAATATACTTCCTCTTGTCTCTTTTGATACTTCTTTTTACTTCTTTGTTTGCTTCTGTGTACACTTCTTGAGCCTTGGCTTTGGAACTTCTGGTTTTGCTTGTGTTTAACTCTGCTTTCTTGTTTTTTCTATCTTTTATCTTATTGATGGTTTCTGTTGTTATCCATGCTTTTTGTTGTCTTTCCCTTTTCCCCAGTATTTCTTCACATGTCTCCTTCCATACCGTTTTGACCTGCTGCCAATAGTCTTCTGTATTCTCTACATCTTCCAACTGTTGGAGCACTTGGAATTTGTTGGATACTGTGACCGCAAATTTGTCTCTTGTTTCTTGATTTCTTAGCTGTCCTACATTAAACTGTTGTCTATAATTTTGCATTGTTGCATATCTCTTGAGTTTCATTTTTACTTTGGCTATCAGAAGATGGTGATCTGATGCCACATCTGCTCCTCTATATACCTTTACATCCTACAATGATGATCTAAACTTCTTCTTTATGCATATATGATCGATCTGATTTTCTGTTCTATGGTCTGGTGATATCCATGTTGCCTTGTGTATTCTCTTATGTGGAAACATGCTTCCTCCTATAGCCAGTTGATTTGAAGCACAGAAGTTTGCGAATAGTTCTCCATTTTCATTCATTACTCCTAGCCCATGTTTTCCCATGACTTCTTCAAATCCAGTATTGACTGTACCTATCTTTGCATTCATGTCACCCATCAAAATTGTGATGTCTCTTCTTTTTACTTTATCCATAATTTCCTGTAGTTTAGTATAAAATGCTTCTTTCACAGACTCTTCTTTGTCATTAGTGGGTGCATAACATTGGATGACATTGACATGAATTTTCTTTTTAGCTGTTTTGAAAATAGCTGTTATTATTCTGGGTCCCACAGCTTCCCATTCAATGAGTGCTTTCTGTGCTTCTTTAGATAACATAAGAGCTACCCCTTCACTGTGGTGTGAACTTTCGTCTTCGTGTCCTGAGGACAGCACCAATTCACCTGTGATGAGTTTCTTCCTGTCTACCCCCTTCCACTTTGTTTCACACATTCCCAGAACCTCGATTTTGTATTCCCTCATTTCTGCTGCTACTTGTGCCACTTTCCCTTGTTCGTTCAATGTCCGAACATTCCAGGTGCCAAATCTGGAAGTTCTCCTAGAAGAAAGAAGGTTAGTCAGCAACACAGACTCCTTTCGGCTTTCTCTGTGTTGCATCATATGCCTCCCCGCGAGAGGACCTTCCCCTGTCTTGGATGGCTGTGTTTTATTTTCTTTATTTGACTTGTCCATATTTGTTGAAGTTTTTTGTGGTTTAAATTTTTTTTACAGGATGGGGTAACCGGCCCCATGCCCAACCCTCCTTAGTCGCCTTCTACGACATGCTTGGCAGGGGACAGTGTTACTATTCTTTGCTCCCCTTTCGGGCCCCGGTAACACACGGGTGATCTCATAGAAAATGCCCTCTCCATAATGTACAAGTACTTTCAAAGTAACTGGAACAGTCTGAAAACAAGTCAACTAATTCAAATATCTAGGCAAGTTAAGAATGCCCCAGTCTTGACATATGGATGCGAGTCATGGGTAATGACTAAAACCCACAAAAACTAGATCGAAATGAGGTATCTGAGGAAGGTAGTTCAAGTAACAAGAAGAGACATGGTCCGCAACCAGATGATACGTCAAGGCCTAAAACCCAACTCCTGCAGACCCAAGTAGAACAGTCCCAACTAAGATGGTCTGGCCATGTCTGCAGAATGGGAGAAGATCAGCTACCATGACAAGGATGGGAAACTAAGAGCCAGGGATCCAGACCTCCAAGACAACCCAGAGTCCGATAGGAGGACAACATTAGACAATCTTTGAAGGATCGAGGACTAGAATGAAACAGACCAGGAGGAAGACAGCTGATAGGATAGTCTGGCACTCTCTCTTCCAAACCTCTACACCTCACGGCAGAAAAGGAATGACTAAGTAAGTAAGTTAAAAATTTCAGATGGAAGCTGCATCTCAGAAAAGAAGAGTAGAATACCCCAGGCCAAAGCAATGTTCTATAAAATAAAACGTATTTTATGTAACATATTCTTTGTCCCTGGAAGTAAGAAAGAGAGTTCTTGAGTGTTATAAAGAACCAATTCTGACATGTGGAAGTGAGTCAAGGACCATTAATAAACAAGCAGAGAAAACACTGAGGCAACAGGTTTAACTGAAGAATGTTAAAAATACCTTGTACAGCTAAAAAGAGTAATGAGGAAGTCCAGAAATAAGCCAGTGAGCAAAAGAAGCTTACTGCTCATATAAGAAGAAAGGAATACACTTTCTTGGGCATGCAGGGAGAAGAAGCTGTAATATATCTTGACAACTGGACAGTTTGACATGAACAAGAGACAGAAGATACTGGACAGTTTGACATGAACAAGAGACAGAGGATACTGGACAGTTTGACATGAACAAGAGACAGAGGATACTGGCCAGTTTGACATGAACAAGAGACAGAGGATAGCAAAGACAGAAGATACTGGACAGTTTGACATGAACAAGAGACAGAAGATAGCAAAGACAGAAGATACTGGACAGTTTGACATGAACAAGAGACAGAAGATACTGGACAGTTTGACATGAACAAGAGACAGAAGATACTGAACAGTTTGACATGAACAAGAGACAGAGGATACTGGACAGTTTGACATGAACAAGAGACAGAGGATAGCAAAGACAGAAGATACTGGACAGTTTGAAATGAACAAGAAACAGAGGATAGCAAAGACAGAAGATACTGGACAGTTTGACATGAACAAGAGACAGAGGATAGCAAAGACAGAAGATACTGGACAGTTTGACATGAACAAGAGACAGAAGATAGCAAAGACAGAAGATACTGGACAGTTTGACATGAACAAGAGACAGAGGATAGCAAAGACAGAAGATACTGGACAGTTTGACATGAACAAGAGACAGAAGATAGCAAAGACAGAAGATACTGGACAGTTTGACATGAACAAGAGACAGAAGATACTGGACAGTTTGAAATGAACAAGAGACAGAAGATACTGGACAGTTTGAAATGAATAAGAGACAGAAGATACTGAACAGTTTGACATGAACAAGAGACAGAGGATACTGGACAGTTTGACATGAACAAGAGACAGAGGATAGCAAAGACAGAAGATACTGGACAGTTTGACATGAACAAGAGACAGAAGATACTGGACAGTTTGACATGAACAAGAGACAGAAGATACTGAACAGTTTGACATGAACAAGAGACAGAGGATAGCAAAGACAGAAGATACTGGACAGTTTGACATGAACAAGAGACAGAAGATACTGGACAGTTTGACATGAACAAGAGACAGAAGATACTGAACAGTTTGACATGAACAAGAGACAGAGGATACTGGACAGTTTGACATGAACAAGAGACAGAGGATAGCAAAGACAGAAGATACTGGACAGTTTGAAATGAACAAGAAACAGAGGATAGCAAAGACAGAAGATACTGGACAGTTTGACATGAACAAGAGACAGAAGATAGCAAAGACAGAAGATACTGGACAGTTTGACATGAACAAGAGACAGAGGATAGCAAAGACAGAAGATACTGGACAGTTTGACATGAACAAGAGACAGAAGATACTGGACAGTTTGACATGAACAAGAGACAGAAGATACTGAACAGTTTGACATGAACAAGAGACAGAGGATACTGGACAGTTTGACATGAACAAGAGACAGAGGATAGCAAAGACAGAAGATACTGGACAGTTTGAAATGAACAAGAAACAGAGGATAGCAAAGACAGAAGATACTGGACAGTTTGACATGAACAAGAGACAGAGGATAGCAAAGACAGAAGATACTGGACAGTTTGACATGAACAAGAGACAGAAGATAGCAAAGACAGAAGATACTGGACAGTTTGACATGAACAAGAGACAGAGGATAGCAAAGACAGAAGATACTGGACAGTTTGACATGAACAAGAGACAGAAGATAGCAAAGACAGAAGATACTGGACAGTTTGACATGAACAAGAGACAGAAGATACTGGACAGTTTGAAATGAACAAGAGACAGAAGATACTGGACAGTTTGAAATGAATAAGAGACAGAAGATAGCAAAGACAGAAGATACTGGACAGTTTGACATGAACAAGAGACAGAAGATACTGGACAGTTTGACATGAACAAGAGACAGAAGATACTGGACAGTTTGACATGAACAAGAGACAGAAGATACTGGACAGTTTGACATGAACAAGAGACAGAAGATAGCAAAGACAGAAGATACTGGACAGTTTGACATGAACAAGAGACAGAAGATACTGGACAGTTTGACATGAACAAGAGACAGAAGATACTGGACAGTTTGACATGAACAAGAGACAGAAGATAGCAAAGACAGAAGATACTGGACAGTTTGACATGAACAAGAGACAGAGGATAGCAAAGACAGAAGATACTGGACAGTTTGACATGAAAAGAAGTCAACAACAGAACATCATCATGTGACATATTCTTTCCAGAATGTTGTCTCCATTACAGCTGCACTGAACATATCACGATTCTGGGCAAGTCAACCTGCATCAGCCAAAGACAAGTTCAGACTCTCTGTGATGTCCTGGGTCCACCGTCGTCTAGGTCAATCCCTTCCCCTTTTTCCAGGGACCATGCCTTCCATCACTAATTTTTCCAACAACAGATATGATAAACAATACTGGAGACAGGAAACTGGGAAAACATGACTGCCTATGCGACCAGACATGGTAGTTGAAAATTATTTTTTCTTACCCTTAGAGTTGTTGCCTTCTGAATCACCAATGCAGCTGATCATCACCTCACCACTGCCTAGACAATGTGTGGTATGTGGAGCACCCAGGCCTGTTTTCTTATGAATGTCATCTGGCTCAACAATCTGCAAGGGAACCAAAAAAATTAACTGTAGACAGTGACAAACATATCTTTATGACAACACCATAACAGAAAGACATCTGATGGTCACAGTACTCTCTCTCTCATTACGCAATTATTAGGCCATTAATCCACATTCTTGGTATTTCGTGGAAGGACAAAGTCACAAATGTTAAGGTATTGTCACATGCTGGCCTTCAAAGCATGTATACACTGCTTAGACATCGCAGACTACGCTGGCCTGGCCATGTCCGCAGCTTGTAAGATGGTTGCATCCCTAAAGATATCTTCTACAGACAGCTGGCAGATGGCAAAGAACAACCAGGCGACTGCAGCTGAGGTTCAAAGATATGTTCAAAAGAGAGATGAAGGCTCTGGATATAAATCCAGCAACCTGGGAGGATGAAGCTGCCGATCACACCAAGTGGTGATGCTACCCACGGCACCACCTCAGATTGGGTGAGGGACCCAAAGATGCAGCAATAGAGAATGCAGTCAGCGACCCATAGCTTAACTGCTTGCATCAGGGTCAGCGAACCAGAGCTGACCAAGACCCTACTCCACCTCTACGTGGTGGTCCTGGAAACAGGCTGCATCACTGCAGTCTGGCTGAGAGAGTAGGGATCGAAGAGGGAAGGCAAACCCAGTCCCAAAAAATGCTGTGCTGAAGTCGGATGTGTCGGCCGAAAGGCACAGATATTGCAGCTCCGGTGTAAACAGACACAACACAACCAACGTCCTTTTAAGGACGAACGAGGAAGAAGAAGAAGAAGAAGATTGGGTGAAAAGAAGCTCTCACAACAAGCAGAAGAGTAAAGAACATGGCAAAAGGTACACCAGGAAAAAAAAAACCACCTGAGGGCAATCACCTCAGGGGTGTATTCCCACTGACAGTTATGACTGAAAGGGCTGCTATACTATGTATTAGGCCATCTAGCAAAAGGGAAGCAAGTGGCCAGTGCCACATTGGTCATAAATATCTGAAGTCAGGCTCTCAAGCACAATGAATAAATGAATAAGGTTACCTTGTGAATTCTTGGTTCTTTAGGATCTGTCCCAACGTCAATGACATAAATTCTGTCACTGTAGAGGGCAGGAAGTATCAGTCGATTACGGGCTTTAGAAGGATCGTCATGGCAACTAGAACAAGTATTCCAACCAGAGTGATGAAGCTCATCCTCCAAGTACGGCATAACCAGACGATGAATAACCTGAGAGGTCAAAAGTTTTAAACTATAGCAATAAAAAAATTTAGTTTGGCTAGAACTTGGATATGAAATGTATAAAATGGCAATGTGATGATTGGAAGACACGGATGTCAATGATAATAATGATGATAAAAATAAAGACATCTATTTTCATCCCTAGTGTCGTGGATGGATTATCAGATAGGTATAGATGTTTATAGCCCTGTATGAACAGAGGTGATAGTGATGACAATGTGCGTGAAAACAAACTATGGATAACATATAATGAATATGGGGTTGACCGACACGATAACTAAAGGTTTAATAAAGTTTATTATCAAATAGAAAATCACAACATAAATCATATGTATCAAGAGATCATGGTTTACAGACAAAATGGAAATTAATCAAATAAGTTCTCCCCTCTGGTAAAGGAAAAGAAAGGACGATCCCAACAGAGGTTAATTTACCCACAAGATCAAAAGGTAACAATAAGTGATGAAATAGTCAGGATGGGAAAAGAATAGGTTCCTAGAGTAATTTATCCCGTGACTAATCAGATTATTGAGATAAAAAAAAAAAGAAAAGAAGAAACCATATAAGTATATGATGTTAACAAAAGACATAAGTTTCTTTCTCTGTTCATTCAAATCACATACACGCAGTGGCCACTTTCAGACTATGCTTACCCCAGTAGTTGTCGCAGGCATTCCAAGGAAATACACTAATAATTAAGTAATGGTACTATTAAGTGTCAAATTTTAGTTTTGCCAAATCTAGCCCAGACTCTCCGTAGTTGCTGACTGCAAATTTCACAGGAGTCGCTAGAGTCGGTGTTTTAATTTGTCCTGGATACAATAAGTTATCTATGCCTTCAGTTGGTTGGAGTAGGGTTCATGCGTGGTGATCGCCGATGTAGGATGAATAGAACATATACACAGTGGCCACTTTCAGACTATGCTTACCCCAGTAGTTGTCGCAGGCATTCCAAGGAAATACACTAATAAGTAATAGTACTATTAAGTGTCAAATTTTAGTTTTGCCAAATCTAGCCCCAGACTCTCCGTAGTTGCTGACTGCAAATTTCACAGCAGTCGCTAGAGTCGGTGTTTTAATTTGTCCTGGATACAATAAGTTATCTATGCCTTCAGTTGGTTAGAGTAGGGTTCATGCGTGGTGATCGCCGATGTAGGATGAATAGAACATATACAGTTCCTAGGTTGTTTAGCCTCAGGTGGTTGAAACGCTAGGTTAAGTTACACAAATGTTGCTGACATTATAGTTCGCCGCAGCTGGCTGATGAGATTGATATAAATAAATCTGGTAATAGTTCTGGTCCAGTTAATATTATAATTTAATGTTTCTATTCTGCTTTCTCTCATGGAAATGAGGAAAATTGGATTGAACAGGTCGCAGCAAGAAGCTCATCAAGATTAAATATCCCTGGATGCTTATAATATTATAAGTTCGTATGATCATAAGTTCATATGACCATAAGAAAAATAAGCCGCTAGTACTTAGGTTTGATCAGCCTATATTTTAGGAAAAGAAAATATAAACATTTAACCAAATTATCAATATCATATCTAACACGTGTTAAAAATAGGACCTCTACACCACTCTGTTATAAATTAGATTTAAAACACACGTGTCTAGCTTATCCTATTGTTCTTTTAACGCATGATATCAACACTAGTCATTTATAAAATTACATAAAATGGATAGAAGTAAATAATAAATGCCAACAGTAGACAGTTATTTAATGTATGTACTAGTCAATTTAAAACATCTCTTACTGGGAAAATAGCGAGTAATTAAATTTACTTTATGGCTGGAAAATTTAGCTATAAGTTATTTAATTAGCACAGAAAATCTTAGTGAAATATAATGAAAACTTTAAATACACTAAATCACTTTAAAGCTAGTACATAAATTACCGCAATCAGAAAAATGAAACACTCCACGGAATCTACTAATTTTCACTCTATACGAGAAATCTTAAGATAACGAGCTAGTGAATTCCAATAGATTTCTGGGCAACTGACCATGGCTATCGGAGAGACATGGTATATATTGAAAAATTCTGTTCAATCGTTCTCTAATGCGAAAGTCACACCTACTGCCAGACCCGAGCCAATTTGCCGTTCGATTCTTAAATCAAAGGTAATTTTACCACCTCTGCCGCCGACAACCTCTCTGACTTGACTTTTATCATCTCCATCTCACCAAATATCAGCTACGCAATTAATTCCCTTGAAAGTTTTACGATCCAAGGTCCATCTCAGACTGAATATCTCGTGTGTTCCCCTGATCAAAGAATCTATTACTCCGCGCTTCGCTCTCTGTTTCACATAGGGCTTAATTGCCAGATGGCTCACGTGTTAATTGCTCAGGTGAATCCTTCATTCATGTAGCAAAAAAAATAAACTAGATGGGGAGGGGCAAAAGTGGATGATTACTGCGGCACTATTTCCATCTGTGACACCTAGTTACCCTCTCCTTCTTCATCATCATCATAGTTTCTTTCGTTCCTCATGGAACATGGAACTACCACTGCAGCTGGTCCTCTTGCAGGAAGCCTGCATTAATGTGCTCTTGCAGCACTGGTTTTTTTTGTGGCAATTTGTTTTACACAATGAGGTTGCCATGGAAACTACATGAGGCAATTTTTGATCTTGTGTGAAATATAATGCTTTTTTGATTTTTTAAACAAAGTGTCCTGTTCTACCCTCGATGGGTTATGATTAGGATATATAGTGTAATAAATTCAAGACAATATAGTAACTACTTCCCCCCTCCACTCAGTCCAAATAGAGTAAATCAAAGCTAAAACTGTGTATGTGTGTGTGACCTCCCCTTTCCAAGAAACAAACAAACAATAAAAAACAAACAAAAACGAACAGGAAAAAAAAATCAAATAAAGATGATAGGAAACTCTTTACAGAGCGATACATCAGGAAGCAATCTGATCATCAGAAGAAGTCCCCCATCCGACAAGTGTTTCGGCCCAATTACTTCTAACAAAATAAAGTCTCTAATAACTGCCTTGTTGTTGTGAAAAGGAGTGAGAAAGCCCAGGGGTGTCTGAGATTACACCAAATCCACCAGTTATCTGCCATCATCCACACAAGCACCCCATCAGACTACCCCTTATCCTCTCACCATCATTGATCCTTATATATTAATTTTAGTTTTTGTACGATATTGGGAGCCGCGGTAGCATAGTGGTTAGTGCACTGGCTTCCAAGCTCAGTGGTCTATGGTTCGATCCCCAGATGAGGTGGGATTTTTTAGGCCGCAAACGGCTCCTAAGTCAACCCAGCCCCAATTGGGTACCAGAGCTTGACAACATCACCCCTAATGTGCCGATGGTCAAGAAAATATGGGCCTAACACCATATTCCCAATATGCCTCAATGGGCGTGTAACGGGATCCTTTACCTTTACCGTACTATATTGTGCAATTCATCCATAACCGTGGAACAGGTGTTGAGAATAGACAGACCTAAAGAATATAATGCTCTGGCTGACATTACTGAATGTTTTACTATGAAGAACTAACAGGAATAACAAATAAAGAGAAATAAATAAAACATAAGTTGGGTCCAAAATAGTAAATAAGAAAAGTGAAGATGCATTACAAAGAACAAAGAAGAATTCAGACAATAAAATGTGAGCACAAAGTTTGGGGGAAAAGAGAAATGTAAACACAGTATCAAGATCAAAGAAGAATATTGTTACTGTTGTTCAGAATCGACATAATTACATTCCAGGCAAACTCATAGGTGCTCAGTCACCTTCAGGGGTCAGAGTGGCTAAGAGGTATGGCTTCCACCTCTAATTCCAAAGGTACTGGGTTTGCTCCCAGTATAGAGAATATAATTGTTGGAAATTTTTTTTCAGAACCAGTGATTCCTAATGATGTCATACTCTCCCCGGGGTAGTAAGATTGGATGCCTAGCCTTCTTGAATCAGGGCAAAGAAATAGGAGATCCTGTGTGCAAGTTCCGCACATTAAAAATCCCTCTGCATTTGGAAATCATAAAGAGTAGGCCATACAGCAGCTGTCCTAGCAAAATTTAAAAATTATGAAACCTAACCATCACAAAAATATTTATAGAATGTGTGGTTCCTGTATACACACGTTGGGATCCTCGCTGGTGCTACAAAGTTTGTGCACTGTGCAGAGATCTTCCTTATGTGATCTATGGGAGGAGATCGGGGCACAGATGGAGTTGTCCATGTGTAATGAAGATGGTCCTTAAAACCAAACCAGGCTCCTTCAGCAAATGTTGAAGAGTATGAATGCTGATTGGTCCAACAGCCTGCTAGTTATTCCTACAGAAGGCTGTTTGTATACATGTCTGATACTTTCAAATGTCCATCCTTGTTATGGTTTAAACCAAATTCTAGCAGTCTTAGCCTTTTTTTGATTCGACTTTAGTGTCATTATCTAACAGGTGATTATTAATTGTCCTTTATATCTCTCCCTTATCAATATCCAGTGTCGCCACTATGGGTACTCTCATAGCTAGTGTTTCAGCTCTCTCATTGCCATGTACCTCCTGTATGACCAGAACAGTAGATCCACACCAGTTCCGGAAGATATGAGGCCTGTCTGTTTGTTCTCTACTCATGTAGCAGCCATTCGTTTTGCACTTCCAAAGCATGGTATGACAGTCCAACACAATAACTCCTCTGGTTAATGAAGTTCCAGACAGCCACTTCAGGGCTGCAGTAGCTGTCTCTATCTCCATTTTCATACTGAAGGTTGTTGTCATGTAAGCTCCTCCCTGTTCAACAATGACCTTGCCCCTTACTCTTGCTGAGAAGCTCCAAAGAGGAATAAAAACAGTATAAATATAAATATAGATAAGAGAAATAAAGATGGTTTATCAAGAAAAAAGATGAATAAATCAAGAATAAACAGGAATTAAGACAGTATAAAGATGGAGATAAATTGTCTTGTCTTTGATTCACCATCACCGAGTGTTAGCTCTTGGTGAATGGAAATAAATTATCAAGAACTAGGATAAACAGTAAGACAGGCAGCATGAATGAAGATTGCTCACATCTGCCACAATAACCCTTTGGTTCAGAATAATAAAATACAAAATCCATCACCATCGCAACAACTCATTCACCTTGCAATAGTTTTTTGACTCAGGATCCACATTCACCGTAGCTAGGTAATCAGGCTTTGTTTTCTTGAACTGCGGAGCCACAATACATGGAAGATACAATAGCTTCTCCCTGGGCCCATTCTTCATAGCATCTAGGGGGCTGGCATATCCTGGACCCTTGCAGCATTTTGACGTAGGGGAAGACTTTTTATTCTTGTCTGAAGCTGTTGGTTAAGAATAAAGCGTTTACAGAAAGAATATTATTCAAACGTGAAGTTTTGTTTTCCCGTCAAATAAACATGATAAAATGAACATTACTTATTTTTGGGACATTCCAATATTTCAAGGTCACATCTAGTTCCCAGGGGGTCTCCAATGACAAACAGCTGCTGTTGTACAAGGAAACTAATATGAGGGTGTGCATGAGGTTGGCAACCTCCTCATGTAAAACAAATACCTACAGAAACCACTGTTGCAGGAGTATGTGAATGCTTGGTGCAGACTTGCTGCAGCAGTGGCTCCATAACGAGCAAAAAAGATGATGATGATGACAATACTTCAAGCCTCCTAAAGTCTGACCCCAGGTCCGCGCTATAGGAAGTGGGAACAGCACAAAGTAGATCACTGGACTCAGACAAAGTGTGGTGTGGATTATTCCATAGAATTGGTAGAGTAGCCACAAAGACTGGTTTGGGTCACCCTGAAAAGTCATAGAGGCAGAAGGATAGACAATATCACAGAAATCCTACAAGGACTAACAGCATGCAATGAGGCATACTCTGCTGAAGAAGGAAAAAAAATGCCCAACGATGCAACACAGCTAGAGCAGACCAAAGAGTTAACAGTGATACTTTGGGTCCACCTGTGACAAGACCAGATAAGATGAGGCAGATGAGACGTGACAAGACAAGACAAGACAAGACAATATTTCACTTCATGTCCATGGTAAAAGAAATAGAAGAAGGAAAAAAAACACACAGGGATTTCATAAATTTATTTTTTTACGCTATTTACAGAGCAAGTAGCCCCCACTGCATCGGCTCTCCTTACAGGAAGCCTGCACCAATTGACATGCTCTTGCAGCAGTTGTTTCAATGGCACTTTGTTTTGCATGATGAGGTTGTCAGCCCCATGCACCACCTCATATTAATCACCTGGTACAACATGCCCGAGGGTCATCATCATTATCCTTTGTGTTCCTTACAGAGCATGAAGACACAACTGTAGCTGATCCCTTATCAGGAATCCTGCAGTAAGGCTTCTCCTGCTCCTGCAGTGTTGGTTTCTCTGTCAGTTTGTTTTCCATGATGAGGTTGTCAGTCTCAAGCACAAACTTATGTTAGTCGCCTTGTATGAATGCAGTAGCCCTTATGCTTTATTTGTCTTTTCAGAGATCTCCAAGAACTACACAAGCTCAGAGATTTGGATGTGGACAAATAATGAAGGATAAAGAAGATGTGGAAAGAAGTTGAACAAATGGCGTATAACAAGAGTGTTTAGCATAAGTTTATTAAAGGCATATACTCCACAGGGGACTGGAGGGCAAAGAAGAATTAATTTTTCAGCAAGCAGAAAATAATCAACAGCATTTTTACAGTTGGCTCTTAACTAGTAACATCAAATTACCCTACATCTCATCAAGAAGCATCAGCAAATTTGTGCTAGGTCCTCCTGTCGTCTTACAAAAGAAGAACATCATGGACAGCTAACAAGAGTAATGAGGATTTCCTGAAAGAAGACAGTGCACAAAGGAAGTGCCCACAATGGAAGGAAAGATTCACTTTATTTCAGCATGTAATGAGAAGAAGATAGCTGGAATATATTATGAAAGCGGAAAAGATTTATGGAAAACAGAAACAGGGGACGACAAGAGACAAGATACTGGACAGTTTGACATCATGGCACAGAAAGAAGTCAACAAGAGAGCTGATAAATAACACTGGAGACTAGTGGCAGATCTACATTTTGTGGGCCCTGAAGCTTGAACTCTTGGAGGGGTCCCTTTTATTTAAAAAACAGTGTTGGGGGATGGGAAAGAAACATTATATAGAAAAAACTGGAAACTTCATAAAAAGAAAAGCAAAAAAAAAAATACTTGGGGAGGCCCTGAAGCTCAAGCTTCATAGTAGATCTGACCCTGCTGGAGACAGAATTTGTAGACAATGATCACCTACAGCGCCAGACATGTTACTTGAAGAAGAAGATTCAATAAAACACTTCAGTATTTTTTCCTTCATGTTCACTGATAAGCCTTTATTGTATTCAATATGTCTCCTGTTACATGTCTGCTTGGCATACTCTGTTTTTAATCTCAGTGGTACCTCCTTCCATCTGCTATTATAAATTACCAGTATACCTACATGTCGAGGATGCAAAGGATTTCTTCTTCATACATTCTCAGACATCAATTTGAATACGTTAAAAGAAAGCAGTGGTCAGTTTGAAGCTATTTGTATCTCCATAGAGATTTCCCAGGAATGGTGCTGGTGTCAGCCATATGTGCTTTCTATGTTGCTCAAATGTTGGGCAACTTGAAGCAGATGTTTAGCAGTCATTTTATCGGTGCCACAGTTACACTCATTAGTAGTTCCTATCTTTAAGTTGCAATAGATTTTATGCTGCTCTTGTGTGAATGCCAGGGCCAGGTCTCTAATCAAAACCCTGAAGGACCTCCACTTAGTACATCCTGGAAACAAGCAACATTTGAGTTGCCTGGTCAATGCTTCAGGACTAGTCACACCAGAGTGGCCCAACATCACATTCCCCAATGTGGTGAAACATGTTGAGAACCCATATTGCACATTAAGCTTGGGAGAGTCACTTGAACCCCTGACTTAACTCCAGCTTTTACGTGGTTCTCCCACAATTGGATGAGGTCCAGTGAGGATTCCGAGCAAACCAAAGTACTCAAGACCTAATCTTCACACTCAGACAGCTGAGTGAAAAAGCCCTTGAGTATAAGAGTGAGATCCATCTTTGTTTCATAGATCTGGAAAAGGCGTTTGACAGGGTCCCCTGGAGCAAACTTTGGGACTGTTTGACAAGGAAGAACATTCCAGCACCTCTGACATGTTATACAGAGCTTCTACAAGTCTTGCAGAAATTATGCGAGGACAGCAAACCATAAGTCAGAAGAGTTCAGGACCACCACTGGTATAGAGGTTTGGAAGAGAGAGTGCCAGACTATCCTATTGGCTGTCTTCCTCCTGGCCTGGTTCCATTCTAGTCCTCGGTCCTTCAAAGATTGTCTAATGTTGTCCTCCCAGCGGACTTTGGGTCATCCTGGGGGTCTGGATCCCTGGCTCTTTGTTTCCCATGCTTGTCGTGGTAGCCGATCTTCTCCCATTCTGCAGACATGGCCCAACCATCTTAGTTGGGACTGTTCTACTTGGGTCTGCAGGGGGTGGGATTTTAGGCCTTGACGTATCGTCTGGTTGCGGACCATGTCTCTTCTTGTTACTTCAACCACCTTCCTCGGATACCTCATTTCTGAGATTTGGCTCTGGCTTTTGTGGGTTGTAGTCATTGCCCATGACTCGCATCCATATGTCAAAACTGGGACATAGGTGGAGCGGTATACAGCCATCTTCGTTTTCTTACCAACCTCTCTCTTGCTAAGGAATCCTCGATTTATGGCCTGAAAAAGTCTCCCAGCTGCTGCTTTTCGAGTGGCCAACTCTTCTTTGATGCCTCCCTTTCAGGTCTATAACAGCTCCGAGGTATTTAAAGTGGTCGACCTGCTCCAGGACCTGTTCTCCCAGCTTAATCTGATCTTCTTTCTTCTCGTGATATCACCATGGATTTTGTTTTAGAGTTGCTTATGACCATCCCTCTTTTCTCCTACTCTTCCTTCCAGATTTGCAGGTTGGATTGGAGATGTGCCTCTGATTTAGCAATCAGGGCAACATCATCAGTAAATGTCAGCTCTGAATTACAGACCTGTCTCAGCTTCCAGTACCCCAGTGAATACTTTCTTGTTCTCTCCTTACATGCCTTGATCGTCCATGAGGAGTATGAAAAAAATAAGGTGACAGGATATCACCTTGTCTTACGCTACATAAACCACTGGTGCAAAAGTACATTGATGCTTTGGTGCAGACTTCCTGCAATAGGACCAGCTGCGAACATAACATCATGACCCGAGACGGTCGAACATTAAAACAATGACTTACCCATGCTCACAAGTCCGGCAACTTTTGTCCAGCGATTTACGGATGTCCAGCGATGCAGTTAAACTGGAGACTAACAGCTAATTTTGGTTACTGAAGTTTAAAAGTAACAGCTTTAAAGCTTCGTCATAACCGGATTTTCAAATGTGTACATTACATTCAAGTTGGAAATGCTGGAAGACTGTGAATGTGCTGTATATGTACCCGTTTGTCGCTATTAAAAAAATATCATGACCTAGACGTTAACTCGGTGCTTTGAGAAAACGCCGCATTTTCATTTAACGGAATATTGTTCTTCTTCATCTTCTATTCCATATTCGCTACTTATAGAATAGCGTTTCTTAACTGCTTGTCCATTGACCCCTTGGGAGTCTGTAAATAGATTCTAGGGGGTCCAAGTAATAACATAAAATGTAAAATGTAACTTTTTAATTATGCTTTTTGTACATTTATTTTCAAGAATGGATCAAAAACCTTCATCTGACAATCAGAGTGCTTACAAAGCCTTAATCGGACAATCTAAGAGGTCCACGACACAAAACAGGTTAAGAAACTCAGTTATAAAGTATAGAACCACCTACGGAGCTGGTCCCTTAGCAGGAAATTACATAACAGCATGCATGTTCTCTTACAGTGAAGGTTTATGTAACAATTTGTTTTACATGATAATGTTGCCAGCAGAGGCGGACTGACAGTCATCCATGTCCCCGATCAATAAGGGTCACTGGCTCCTAACCACCTACCCCCCCCCCCCCCCCGACATAGATGGAGGCTGAGAGTGGGCCACATTTCTATGTGGGCCCTAGGTTTCTGCCCGATTGCCCGACCGCTCAGTCCGCACCTGGTTGCCAGCCCTACACACAAACTCACCAGAAGGGAGCAGTAACCATATTCTTATTTGTCTCATTAGAGACCCCCGGGAACCACACGGACATTATTTATTAACTTCTACTATTGTGCTTCGTAAGTCGACTTCTGGCTATTGTGCTTCATAAGTCGACCTCTGGCTATTGTGCTTCGTAAGTCGACCTCTGACTATTGTGCTTCGTAAGTCGACCTCTGACTATTGTGCTTCGTAAGTCGGCCACTGGCTATTGTGCTTCGTAAGTCGACCTCTGACTATTGTGCTTCGTAAATCGACCTCTGGCTATTGTGCTTCATAAGTCGACCTCTGGCTATTGTGCTTCGTAAGTCGACCTCTGGCACTTTATGTCAAACTGCAGTGATGGTTCGTGTCTTATTCTTCTTGGATCCTTAGTGGATGACTGAAACAAGCAATCAGTGACCATCACGCCAAGTGGCGTCTTGTGGGCAGCAACAAACTGCTTCCACTTTGCTCGGACGGTGAACACCATTTGTGCAGTGCCCCAACTCTGGTTCACGCTTTATATCTCGGCCTCCAGTTCTCCGCTAAGTTGTTTTTTGGTTGGCCTTGTCGTGGAATATTCTAATCCACATATATAAATTATTAGGTAAATATGAAGCCTAACAAATAAAATTAATAAAGAAAAGAGCAATGGTAAAATAACAGCGCTGTCACAAAGAAGGTACTCGAAATCCCCCTTGTTTTCTGCTTCGTCTGCAAATTGTAACGCTTTCACGTTGATAGTAAAAGCTTACTATATTATTACCCGCTTTCTTCAATGAAACGTGTGCTGTATTTCTTGGAAAAACATTGAGAGGCACCCTGCGTAATGACCTAAATTAATCCTAACGTTAATTATATTACGTTACCAAAACGAACGAACAGATGGACTCAAGTAGAAAGAGAGAGAGGGGCGAATGAAATCGGGAACGCATGCAAAATTAAACACGCGTCGCGCGATACACAAGTACTACTATCACGCGTGTAAGACCACATGCACTAATTTTTTTTTTCAGACGGACAGTGATAAAATACATTACCCATCCCAGAGTTAGGTTTTAAAATCCTGAAAAACGCTTATAAGGAAAGATGACAATAGATGGGTTTACGTTTGAAAACATTACAGTACCCAGACAGCACATCTTCGAAACAGGAGGTAGAAGAAATTGCATATTTTGAACGCAGCCACGTAGCTCTTTTAAATTTGGATATTTGGGTTCCTTAGGGCTTGCTGACAAAGAATATGTAAAACGTTACGCAAATAGTCCAGGAATTAATAAATTATAACCAAAATAAAATAGTGGGGATGCCTGACAACATGAAATCATTTCTGCTCATAAAATTTTTTTTATAACGTGTTTGAAAAAAACCTTACGTTACAGAAATAGCCTACCATGTAAACTCCAAATTGATTGGAGCGCAACAAATGAAAGACTAACCACGATTGGTCGGGCTATAAATACTATCTTGGTTGTTAGGGAGACGTAGGAAGGTAACATTTTTTCAAACACTTGTCGAAACGTGGCTCGATTGGCCAGACTCGCTGATATAATCACTTAGGAGCGTTAGTTCGAAAACCACTTGTTTAAATAAGCTTGATAAAGCAACAGTGCGTTGAAGCCAGCTCATATTTTTGCTAAATAAAAGCCTGGAACATAAGCAGATGGGAATTTGTGCCAGTAAATGTGCCAGAATTCATTGCTAATCAACGTATCTGTGTTTATTCTATGAATTGTGGTAAGCTTGAACCATTCAGTATCTTTTAATGAAAATTGAATGTGAATTGTTAATTTATGCCTGTATATATATGTGTAGTTCAGTGGCAAACAGGAGATAAAGCCTATAATGCTCCAGCCTGAACAGAGGGTGTCGGAGGAAAGTAAAACGGCATGGAATGGCCAAATAGTACACTGACACCTGGATGATTGACTAGAAAGAAATAATGCTGGAATGGCAGAGGCGTGGTAACCATTAAGGAGGTTAATACTGGAATAAAGTATTTCACATGAAGCTGATAGTTGGCCTAACGCTCTGAACTCAATGTTTGTGATGTGTTGTGATCAGTGTAAAAAGAGAGTATAAGTTAGTTATGAAGTAGAAGGTACATCCTTCTTGATTTCAGGGACCGTGGTCTTGATGGTACTGAGCAGCACCTGGTCAGAGCTTTGCTGAATCCAGAGTCGGACAGCATACTCCTTGGTCTTTTTAGCTATCAGTGAGGTGTCTCCAGAGCCCAGGGGAGAATTCGAGCAGAGGAGTCCTTTCCTGCCGCCATCACGCAAGATAAGCTGATTTGGCCAGCTGAGCTCAACATTATGTCCCCTCATCTTGAAATGACTTTGTAAAAATAACATTCAGAGGGGAATTTAATTGTCTTAATATCAGGAACTGAGAACATCTCCAATACTAGTCCCAAAAGACAAACTATTGAAGTCATGATGACAAATACCAACAGAGCTTGAACAAAACAAAACCAGTATTACCTCATATTACCACTACACAACTGACACACATAGGATATTTTTAATAATATATGTCACTACAATATTCATATTGATAAAGTCTGTACATATACTTGTAATTAAAATTGATTGTGATTCCTGGTTACTTTGTATTTGAATCAGGACACATATACCTTTATGACAACAATGAATACATATTGTTATTTGAAAAGTTATCAGTGACTCCTTAAGATATTCTCATAGAGTGTTATATGTATGTGAGTGTCACAGTGTTGTCAAGAGTAGTGGATTAAATTAAATTGTTTATCTGTCTGTTGTTGTGACTTACACTTCATCATACACATACCCTAGACACATAACGTAGTCATCACACTATTCCAGAATAATTCTGACTGAGATATATATATATATGTGGCAGCAAGTAAGGTTATCTATAATACACTACTCTCATTAGATATAGATACCTTCACAGCTGATCTCAGTCAGTACACTAAGTCCCCCTATAAATATTTATAACATCCCACTTCACCACATATATCTCTTTCGCCTTCCTTGTGGTGTCCATTGCGTAGTAGTTTTTTGTGATGGTGTCGGGGTCTCTTCTGATGACAAGGTCAACCCAATTCCGACGTCGGCCTCCTATGGTGGTTTGTATATCTTCTGGATTGCTCCGAGTAAGCAGTTCTTGGTTGGTGATGGTATTCAGCAAAATAACCTAATTAATTAACAAATCGGAGAATTTCCCTCAGGCAGGTTGTATGGAAAGAGGACAATTTTAACATTTCCTTTTCTATTACTTTCCAGCATTTTGCACCGTGCAGCAGTAGCTAAAGTATGCAACTATCATACAATCTTAATTTGGTGTTTGTTCCGGACTGAGAAGATTTCCAGATGCAGCTTAGATTGACAAAGGCTGGTCTGTCTTTATTATTTCGGTTACTGATGACTTTGAAGTGGTTTGTACATATCCCCATAAACTGCAAAGTTAGTTTCATAGCAGATACTACTGTATAGGGATTAATTGTTGGAGACTTCACTATACTAGGTCGTGCTTTAAGAGGTGGAGTGACTAGTTTTTTTCTTCGCTGCCTTAGCCTTCCCTAACCCAAGAGCAGAGTCAGGTACTCATTAACAGCTAGGCAGACTGGAGTATGAAGCTAACAGGCTTTTAACCCGGTACATGATTTTTTTTTCATAACCCGGGACATGATAACTTTGCCACTTGAGTTAAGCGTTCTAACCACTTTACAAAGCGGACGCTCAACATCTCACTATGCGACATGTACATATGATGTTTCATCGAAGTAGGCTTGATTTCGCAGAAATAACAACAGCGAACGGCTGTCGCGTGTCACGTGATTGAATTCCCGCCGAACGCTTCAAAAGATCTTGGGCGCTCAGCCGTTTCGGGAGGAAAAAAGATCTACTACACCGTAATTATTTTAGGCTGGAGATTGGTTCTCCTTCCCCCTCCCCCCCCCCCCCCCCCCCCTCCCCCCCTATCTTAATTCTTCTGGGTTTGTTTTGTTGTTTCTCCTTTGTTAAAATTAAGGTAGAGAAATATGGAAATTAGTAAACATGTTGAAAGTGCCGGCGATGGGCGGGGTAGACCTTGGTGAGTTCATTTATTTATTCATTTTGTATTATCTAGATATATTTAATTACTTTTAGGTGTAGTCCAAACGGTGTTCAATCCGTAATTCAGTGATTCTCAAACTCTGAAGTTTTTTAACACCCTCTTAACGTCAAAGAATATTATCTAGAATCTGTCCAGCAGAGATTGGTTTATATACTTCTATACTTCGTTAAAAGTAAAAAGTTAAAGGTAAAAGATCCCTACACGCCCATTGAGGCATATTGGGAATACGGTGTTAGGCCCGTATTTTCTTGACCATCGTCGTTGATATTTGATGTCACGCGATTTTTTAAACTTTCCCTCCACCTTGTCATATCTGGTCACAAAAATCCAGACCCCCTACTTATGTGACGTTATAAATGTCTGAAAACGCTCCCCCCCTCCCCCCCCCCTTTTTTTAACACTGAAAAGAAATATGGGCGAAATATGTAATCGAACATACATTAATTAACTTGTACACACAAAATAAGTCTTTTAAGTAAACAAATTTTTAATTAATCCGGTTTTTACAAATGCTGCCCTGCTAGTTAAATGTTGTTGTATGTTGCTAAATATATTTATAATATCGCTCATTTGGGCTTATTTTAATGTCAAACAGGAGCCGCACTAGCGTAGTGGTTACAACACCGCTCTGGCGACCGGGTGATTCAGGATCAAACCCGGGCGACGGCATTTGAGGATTTTTCGTCGACCGGGATTTGGACTGGATTAACTCGAGACCTGGCGAGGACATTTGAAAGAGTGTCGTCGACCAGGGACTGGCGGCTCCTGAGCCGACCCAGCTCTAATTGGTACCTCCGAAAACGGCGAGTATCTGCCTGAATGGCGAGGGACACTTGTCTCTGTACAAGAAAATAGGATACTCACGTAAAAATCAATGTCAGGTTAGACATTAAAAATAACCTGAGATTTCGCCTCGAGTATTAGCGGGCGTACAAAAAAAAAAAAAAATGTCAAACAAAAAAATGAAGTAAATGTAAAGTAAAATAACTTAGATTCTTGCTCATGTTAAAGTTTCAACCAAAAAAAAAAAATAAAAAAATGTTAAACCTGAGATCAAATCGACAATTGAAGTCGTCTAGTTGAGTTAATCTTCTTCGTAATCATTATCCTACAGCAGAGTATGATGCTCATCCATTGACCGAACTAAAAATCCATTTGCATCCAGATCAACATCGTTTATTGGAAAGGCATGTATTACATTACGTTAAAAAATAAATAAATATATAATTAAAAACAATTTGAACCCTTTAAACGTTTTAACAATTATCT
Source organism: Oreohelix idahoensis (assembly GCA_024509875.1). Taxonomy (NCBI): domain Eukaryota; kingdom Metazoa; phylum Mollusca; class Gastropoda; order Stylommatophora; family Oreohelicidae; genus Oreohelix; species Oreohelix idahoensis. Next base: position 42,425 of record JAMPIV010005126.1, on the reverse strand, counting down.
GATATTTCAGCTGAGATTATAATATTAAATTTCATATAAATCGTCCAAGAGGGAGTTAAATAACTATTGCAGATAAAAGTGGACTCTGGGGATGGAGATTACAAAATCTATTTTGTTCCAACTGTCACATAATTTTTGGGCGGATAAAGAGATTACTTGTCTGTGCGACACATTTTAGACAGACATTAATGATATAATCGTTTCCTGTCCGACTTTCACCAACAGATTACTTTAGATAAAGGTAAGATGTTGTATTTGAACACATTGCTAAAAGAGTGTACGGATGTGTCACTTCCATATATGGGAGACGTGACCTTTTGCATCACGCACAGAATTTCAGGCGGAAATAATTTTGAATTACCTCACAGAACACGCATGTTTGAAACAATTGGTGCTCTGCTTAGCATCGTAACAAACAAATGCGGGGGAAGACAGGGCCATATAATCTGACGAGTTTGCAGTTTTAGGACACTGTGAGAATCGCTTGCCAAGACTACAACTAGATTGCCAGAATCAGAATCAGAATTCCATTTATCAGACCGAACTTTGTTGGAGCCTTTTGAAGGACTGAAACAGCCCAGGAAAACTATCATTTTAATAAGGAAAACCGGGATCTGAGGAAACTGAAATCACGGAGTCATAGTGGGAGTTTTTTATTAAAGTAACTACCCCCAAGAACACGTGAAAAAAAGGCATCTGCTAGTGCCTTAACCTACTTCTCTGAGCAAACAGTCTGTGAACCAAGATTGGCGTAAGTTGTACATTTTACATTCTATATTTTTCATTACTAACTGTGGTAAGGTCAGTCCGTATTACCCCTCCCTTTCAATAAATTCCTTGATTCAAAATCTAAGAAAATAGTTTTACAACTTTTTAACCCGCTAATATATTTGGAAAAAATCGTTAAGGGCAAAAGGTCACACTACTACTAAGAATTGGACGCAGTATTTGAATATTTTTCTATTATAGTGGAAAGGGGATCTCCTTCCCTACTACCCATCCGTCCTATTAGTTTGGTGAAGGTTGTTGTCTAAAAATAACTACATTTGAAAAATAATCGAGTAATAAACTATCGTAGTTATATATTTTTTTTCTTTTCAAGAACGTCGCATTTAAAAAAAACGCCAGAGAGCTGCTTGCGTTTTGAAACTATTAACGCCACGCGATGGTACCCACCCCTTTTATCACAGGCCTTTTCGTTACTCAGTACTAAATTTTAAATATAACATAAAACCGTTTTGGCAGTCGGCCAACACGTGTTTCGTTTACAAAAAGACGGGAGATAGAGAGAAGAGGGGGGTTAGCATGGAAAAAGTCTAAACCCACTTGGGTATTTTCAACTAACGAACCAAATGAGTGCAGGGGAGCGAAAGGGGCTAAAGAAAGACAAAAACGTAGATAATGTATTGCATTCTATAGAAGGATGAATAAAAAGGAAAGGACAGAATGGAATTAAAAACGATAATGTTGTTTATTCATTACTATACCCTTTCCTATAAAAACATATCTAGACTTAGAGTAAAAGTATTTTGTTCAGAATAAATAAAGAGAAAAGTACAAAGATGCAAACATAGATAAAGACGTAGATGAAAACATACTGGCTATATAAAGGACACTAGCCTGATTAATAATCACTTTTCATCTTTTAAATCGCTTCAAAAGTGACTGAGTTATTGCATAAAATAAAAATTGACTACAGACCGACAGACGCACTGGTAACCGCTCTTTTTTGAAAAAAACTTGGGATCTTATTTTTTTTTCTAGACGCGTTGTTTGTAAGCAAGTAAAATCGGCGTAGTTTAAATTGATTGGCTAATGTTAGTCTAAACATAGAGGGAATAAAACTAACGCTTTTGCTACGCATGGTACCACTTGAAAAATATTTCCTACAAGAAAGGTTCAAGGCAGAGCAATTAGTGACCGAATTGCCTTTGCGTCTGAAGCAGCAGCTATCTAGAGTTGACCCATTGATAGCCTGTTAACCTTCAACAAATTGTGTGATTTATTTCATTGATTGCGGTAAGATGAATAACCTTTTTTAATACATTATTAGATGTAGAGGCCAACCCAGATAGGGCGCCATAACATTGTGTGTGTACGACATTTGCCTTTGTGGAAGATTGCGACATACTAGGAGCACAGGCATGTCTAAGCAGACTTAGGAAGCAAATCAAAATAAACTTAGGGAGCCGCGCTAGCGTAGTGGTTACCACACCGCTCTGGCAACCGGGTGATCCAGGATCAAACCCGGGCGACGGCATTTGAGGATTTTTCGTCGACCGGGATTTGGACTGGATTAACTCGAGACCTGGCGAGTACATTTGAAGGAGTGTCGTCGACCAGGGATTGGCGGCTCCTGAGCCGACCCAGCTCTAATGGGTACCTCCGAAATCGGCGAGTATCTGCCTGAATGGCGAGGGACACCTGTCTCTGTACAAGAAAAAAAGGGATACTCACGTAAAATCAATGTCAGGTTAGACATTAATAATAACCTGAGATTTCGCCTCGAGTATTAGCGGGCGTACGAAAAAAAAAAAAAAAAAAAAAAAAACTTGAGTTGAATAATATCATACATTATTTGGATTGTAAAACCAGAAAGTCACTGGCAGGCCTATTGGTATATTAACTCTGGAGAAAAAGAAAAGATTGTATTTCAGCTGAAGATGAAGATGATGTATAGTGACAGGGGCGTTGAGACTATGTGGAAAAGAAGATATCCACTGTTTATGAAGAAGTCACAGTAAAGTTAAAGACTGTAGCTAAATTGGTTAGCTCTTTTATCTGATCACAATACATGTTTAATGATGTTAAATTGGTAGTGGTGGAGATAATTAACTAGAGACTTAGGGAGGCTTGTTCCTCTTGTTTCAGGGTTACATCACCAAGTATCAAGTTGGTCAGAAGCCGGAGCTGCAGAATTTGAGGCAACCTACCGGCTGTTTCTATATAGAAGCCTAAGAGCATTAGCAGTCTCCAGTATACACTGTAGTGAAGCAGTGTGCAGTTTTCTCGAGCAAGTCATCCAGTGTCTACAAGAATTCAAAGATAAGCCAAAATCTTGCGGGCTTATATGCAAACTCAAATGTGTTTAATCTCCACCCTATTCAGAAACAGTTTGTGAGATGATGCGAAAACCAGTTTTTCCCAATATTGACTCTTCATAGAGTAGTATTTTCCAACAGGGAATAAACGTTTATAAACATTAACATATTAAGATATATTGGACACATGTCCTTCTGGTGTATTTAATTTGGTATAAAACCATATTTTCACTTTTAAGTTTTAAACATTCCTGTCCTAAAAAATTTGAGGGACAGGAAATTAAAATTGTATATACATATATATCATAACTTTAAACCCAGTCTTGTTTTATTCGATTTTAGTGAGTTAAAATTGTATTTGTTTAACGTAATTATCACTACATTTTTCATTACCCTAGACACCAAGCCATATAAATAACATCACAAACACTAGATACCCAAAAAAAAAATCGCAGAGTGAGATCGTAGGGTGGTAGCAGTCAGGTACCCTGAGAACGTCATAATCAACTATTAGACTCAGGGACTTGCATAGCTGACCTCACTCTGTAGACACATACTGACTACTTCTCTTTAACATCAAAACCCACCACACTAACATGTGAACTAATATGTATATATTGCCATGTGAAAATTGCAAGTGGATGTCCAAGTCATTTGATGCTGGCAACCCCAGCATATAGAATGATGATTTCATGAACCACCACTGCAAGGGCTGGTGACTGCTTTATTGCTAGTTTCTTAAAGAGAACTAAAAGCATAGGTAGTCCCAAGTTCCATATGGAGCAGGGAGGGAAAGATGAAAGACATGATATACATCCTAATTATAATATTTACATTTACAAACCAGTGTAAATGTCTATGTAAACATATTCACTTTAAAAATAATGAAAGTTTTCAGGTTTTTCAACCAGTGTAGATGTAAATGAAAACATATTCAATCTATATTGTGAACATTTTTCAACCAGTGGACATGCAAATGTAAACATATTCTATCTATATTATTAACCTTTTCATTTGAATGCAAAGTAAATATAAAGCTATTCAATTTAAATGTAAAGAAAGTTTTCTCTCAAAGGATTAAGCTTAATTCTGATCGAGGGTACATTCTGAGGTAGATGGGATAGTGGAATAGGAAGATGGGGACACGTAAGTATGTGTCGGGAAACTCAATATTCAGAGGGTATTCGTTTCTATTCTTTTACCATACTAGTTGGTGGTAATAGTTGAGGGTACTATCTCTGGAACAAGAAGTTTACAAGTGGCCTAAAGTCGAAGCTAGATACCATAATCAGACGGGGCTTTAAGACGAGGGACCAACTTCGTAGACACTCCCTGAAACCTCTGGGAACGTGCTGCGCCCTACAGCCTTGACCAGCGACGAGCGTGATCAGCGATCCTGTCTACCAAGAACCCAAACATCAGAAGGAGCAGAACCGTCACTGACAGCTAAGTAACACATACAAGCTGCCAAGTGACCTCCTTAACAAACTTACATTACATCACAACAGTGATGATAACTTTCTGATAAATAGTTATTCATTTTTTAAAAACCTTGTTAACACCTAAATGATTATTAAATCTGTTATTTGTAAATATATAAATTTAACGTCGATTTAGTCATTTTGAATGTTCTGCATGTTTGTCTCAGTCAATTTACTAAATACACATTAAACAGAGCTATACCATAATAATAAGAATTCCACTGATTAAATCAGGGTGTGGGCTTGAACGAGCTGAAATTAATAATTGCTTAATTCTTCATAAAAGGCGGCGGATCAGATACAAGTTAACAATTGCCCTGCCCAATGCAGCATTGTTCTTGACATCTGAAATATCTTATGAATAGTCCCTTGAGATAATAATAATAATAATAAATTCTTTAAGCGCCAAACACGGCGCATAAGGCAGAAACCAGTGCTCTCCAGGTTGTTCGTTGTGACGCCACTCCTCTTAGCTCTTGCACATTATTTAGGCCCAACGTTCTTCCTTCTCTTATTATTGTTCTTCTGAGTGTTTCTTTTGGTCTTCCTTTTTTCCGCTTACCCTCAGGAACCCAAGTGAGCGCCTGTAGTGGTATTCTGTTGTTTTGCATTCGTAGGACATGACCGATATATGACCATCGTCTTTTCCTTATATAGTCGGAGACATATTTCTGCCTAGAGTCTTCTCTTATTTGTCGATTAGTCTTGAATTCTTTCCAACTGATGTTCATGAGTTTTCTAAGACATTTGTTCTCGAATGTATTCAGCTTGTTCTCCAATGATTTTGTTATTTTCCAACTCTCACAGCCGTATGTTAACACTGAGATAACATTTGAATTAAACAGACGAAGCTTGAGATAGAAGCATGATTATCCTTCTATCTACAACTCTGCCAAGAGTAATCTTGTGCGAAGGTAGACACATCTGAAGACCCATATTAGATATACTCTTGAGTTTTGGCCACTGTTGGACCACTACTGCAAAGCAGGGGAGGTAATTCCGTGACATCGACATCATTTATGAAAGAAGCTATCCTCACTCGTAGTTTTTACGTGTGACGTGCATTGATTAAACCCCCCCCCCCCCCCCTTCTTTCCTTTCCACCTAACGTCACAAAATTTCGACTCCCATCCTGTTTTTTTTTTACTGCGTGACTTCATATGTGGACTTTCCCTAGTTTTGATAAAAAGCTTTTTGAAGTGAGTTTAACCATTCCAGAATAAAAGGACGTGTACATGATTGACGCATCCCATAATGTGACAGATGAACTTGTGTGTCTACCCAGAGCAATCTAGAGATATGCAGACCATTGTCACTGATTTGACTGTTAATTTCATTTTACCAACACGTCCCATTTTTCTTATCTTTTAATGTTCTGGTTTCCTCGATTTTTTTTTTTGCACTTTCAGTTTTCTTTTCTTTCGGATTTTTACCTACGTAGCCCATTATTCCCATCTCAGACCACACCCCGCGGTTTTATTTCGTTCTGGCCTTCATTGTAAATTCAACACTTGGTCAGTAGCGGTCAGTACGATAATATTACCTGGTGTTGTCTGACTCGGGGAAACGGGGATGGCTGGTAACAGGTTTGATCTCGAGCGAGAAATAAGTTCTTTGAAGCGAACCGCTATACTGCTGAAGTAGTGGGATCAAAGGGGAGACAAAACTCACGTTCATTTTGAGATTTTTGGTTGTGGCCCCTGATCGCTCACAGAATAATATTATGTCTTTCTGGAAAACTTTCTCGCGGGCGTTGTCTTCTGATGTAGACTCTAGAATAATATTTGTCTTATTCATGATTACGTTACGCCGTACATCCGTGGGAACACGCGATGATGGGTAGCGTCTCTGGTAGACTATAAATATTGATAGGTTTACTCAGTCAAGCACACTCGTAAAATTTTCCTGCCCGTAGATGACCAAATGAGACAGGCAGATGTTAACACACCCAGAACTATATTGTGTTGCCTATTCTCGTCATCTCGGGGTAAGTAGATATCTTTTGTAATATATATATATATATTCATGTTAGCTTATCTATATATATCTGATAGGAGTGTGACTTGAATTATTTTAGGTGATTTCTCCCGGTAATTACTTCAGTGTCAATGTAGCGCCGTCTACCGCCTTAGTTAACGGGTGTTTAAGCAGTAGGTGTCTCCTAGATGTTATTGTTTACAATGGGTTAATGGTAAACTTATGATAACAGATGCTTACTAGGCGAAGAATCTGAGCAGTCCGTTCAGTGCTTACCATGGGTTAAGAGTAGGCTAAAATAACGGTCATTACTGTAAGGAAATGTCAGCGGTGTAGGTTATTCACTTAAAACTGAATAGTGATGTGCAGGCACCATAACACTGAATTATAGGAGATAGTCACTTATTACTTTCAAATAGAAACTTCTAGTGGTTGTGTGGAATCATTATATGCCTACTTGTGTAGTTAGACACCAGTTTATAACTTTCACGGCAGTCCAGAAAGCAGCCTTAGGTTTCAGTCACAACTGTATTATTATAGCAAAAAACATTGCATTTTTCATGTATTCAATTTTGGGAGGTTAATACTTTTTCCCTTTTTGTGTATCGACCCCAAGGGGCGCATACAATTTATTATGTAATGTCTAATGCTGTATTTTTATGTAAATTCACTTAATGTTGTAAGATGAATAGCATATCCACCCAGCTGGAACTACAGGGTTAGGTTTCCCGTATGTTAAGTTGAAAGAAGACGGAGTAGATTTTGCTGTCAGAACATTTGCTGACAGATACATGTGTGTACAAAAATATATTAGCCTATGCGTGTGCATGCTGATAATGGATAGAGTGGAAGTAATAGGAAGGCGACTCACCTGGATAAAAGACAGCCCGAGACTATCATAGCAATGACAACCATAATTATAAATCCCATAGGGGAGCTTAACTGTTTATTATAACGTTATCGTAATTGTATTGTTTGCTTGATGTAAAAGTCGTTTCTTTTGGGTCTCAGTTTTCAGGATACCCACTGCTATCGCAGGATTCCAGTCAGGCGAAGAACGTCACATTCTCTTCGATCTCGCGGTTTTCTGAAAGCAATTAGCACCACGAGTTGGCACCCCTACCTGAAATACAACCCATTGTCAACGTCCATCCCTCTAACGGGAAATAAGCTCACGCAGTGTTTAAAGAGCCAAAAAAAATCTGAAATTGAATTTGGCAGTAGTGGTTTCCTACTCGCCTCTTTATCACCAGTCAGAGCATTGTGGTTTCCAACGTATCTATCAGCGCAGCGTCTTCAGCAGAATTGAAAACACCAGACTTTGTGCTTAAACGGAGCACTCATTCACAATTAAAGTCAAGCCAGCCAAACCGGATTTAATACCAAGTACGCAGGCCTAAATTTCTCACGCGCTGGATAATAGCGCCGTGGACCGTTTGTCCTAAAGTGACCTCGTCTTGTGTGTGTTCTGTTCATTCAAAACCCCGCACGTATTAGCGGTCATCCGGATATACACAGAGTATCTACAACCTATCTCGTTATTAGGGTGTAATCACCAGTGCATGGATAGTGACTACAGTGTAGTTATAGTGAAAATTCATCACCTATAGGAGGATATATCTACTTATAAAGACACTAACTGGAGTTATTGATCGTGGTTCCCCAAAAGCGGAAGGATTGAGAGCTGTGTGTATTTATTTCTCAGGTGTTCTACAGCGGGTTTTGTGTTGGTGAATTGTTTGTCCATTGGTGTTTAATTGGATAGTTGTAAACTGTTGTGAATATTGATGCCTTTTATTATGTTGTTGTGCTGATATACTTATTTTCATATATTTTCTTCTTCAAGAACCTTTAATAAATTGTACTCATTTATTACCGCGCTGTTCACGACCCTTCATCCATAATTATTATTTCAGCTATTACTATCGTCTCTATTTTTGACAAGAGAAAGGAGAGAGAGAGAGCGGGTGGTGCTTAGACTATGTAAGTGTGTTGAGGCTTGGAGAGAGAGATAACTTTAATGAATCCTCTTCCAGGTTGGTCTCAAGTTCACCCTATTTACACAATATCTATGTGTAATCTATAATTTTGTCAGTTCACTCTCATTGTCGATTTCACTACAAATGTCTAACTCAACAAATACTCTAACACTTTAACTCAACCACGACAACCATAATAACAGGTAGATGCTGGATCTGGGTTGGCCATGTCCCCAGAAGAGCCATCACTAGATCTCCTATACTATGGACCCCAGAAGCAAGACAAAGGACAGGTCGACCAAAAACAATTTGGCGGAGAGCTGTCGAGCCCGAGATGAAAAGCATGAACCAGAGTCGGGGCACCGCATGAAAGATGGTCACAGACCGAGCGAGATTCAAGAAGAAATTATTCTACAGCAGGGCCGGGCCGTAGATAGGACTTTATTAGGGGGGTTTAATAAAAAAAAAATTTTTAATGAACTATTTTGGTACCGGTACGGCATAATTTCCTCCCTAAAATGGGGGGGGGGGGGGGGGTTTGAACCCCCTCTCTCTTCTCCCCCCTCTTCCCCCCCCCCCCTCCCCGTATCTACGGCCCTGTTCTACAGCAATGCTTTATCAAGTCATTCAAGACTTCATAGTTTTTATTTTCTACATTACGTTTACAGACAGTTTTGCTTCACAAATTTTCACCCGTTCGGAAAACACTCCAGATTCACAATTACAGACTAACAATACAAACAACAGAGAATATTTCTAACAACAAAGATGTTCACGTGTAAACAAGATCAGTTTGAAAATGGAAAGATATATTTACCAGATTATGCATGAGTGAACAAAGCCAGTTTATTGCGTAGAAACTAATATTTATCACTTTGTATGCGACACATCCAAGTCTAATTTTCCACATATTCTACATATATTTAATTAAGATACCGTTCAGCGTCGCCACTATAACGAAATAATATGTGGATATAATAAATAAAATGAAAGTTAATGAGAAATCGCTTATTCTGAAGTTGCTTTTATGCATCAATAGTTATTCAAGGACGGAATATATCAGGTGGAAAGATCGAAATCAAGAGTTCGACAAGTACTATTGGCTTAAATAAAGAAATAAATTCGCTTATTCCCCTCCCCTCAGTTTGTAATAATGAAAGGATCACTAAGGATGTGAGGAAACACTTATAAAAAAGGTTTGCTAATAAATGTTAACCACTCACACTGGAAAACAAAACAGATTAAACACGTGTGACATGAAAAATAGCAGTTAAGACCACAGTGACCTTCTGACAAATGAGTTAGGAATGTAGGAATGATTTGTCAAAAAAAAAAAATAAATAAATAAAATAAGACAGCTGGTACATTCTGACTTGGAAAAACAAGAAAGGAAGACAGAATAATAAAAGAGGAAAGTGGAGGAATGTAGAAGCAGAAAGAAAAGTTAATAGAACATGGTAAATGGAATAAGAATACAAAATATAAGAGGGATTTTAATTCCATTTCGAATTATATGGCTTGACTTAAACAGTAGGATTGTTCAACTAAAATGTCAAGGCTGTGTTACTGTATGGCTCTGAAACACGGAGAACAACAAACACAACAACTAATAAATTGGCGATGGGCAGATCAGAAGGATTAAAATCCTTGAATAAGATCACCCATGTGGAACTGATAGTGTAAACAAAAACCCAGACACATATCAGTGGAATAAGATATGGTTAAAAGACGCTGACGTTGGATAGGGCCCACATTGAGGGAACCACCCGATAACATTACATGGTAGTCCTTGATCTGGAATCCAAAGTTGCTCAACATGTGCGGAACAGAGAAAGCGCATGTGGCCGACACCAGTACCATTCGCGGAAAAGATCTACGGATATTCAAATAGCCTCAAACTGACTACTGATTTCTTTGAAAACATTCAAGTAGCCGTCTGAGAGTGTACGAAGAAGAAGAAGATCTGGAGTCCTTACGGTAAGAGAAACAGATAAATACATTATATGTTGATGGCATTGCTTTGTACATATTTGTTGCTAAGTAGTTATCGTGTTTTTAAAGAGTTAATTGCCCTTGCTGATTTCACTTCTTGTTTTCATTTGCAGTAGACAAAACGGAAGAATATAGGCTGGATGAGCGTTCATTGCATTTGGACATATATGGAGATCAAAAGAAATTAAGTCCAACACAAAAATAAGAATCTTCAATTCAAATGACAAGTCAGTCCTATTGCATGGCTCTGAAACATGGAGAACAACAAACAAAAAGCAACCGGCTTTCATAAATGGGTGGTTACGTAGAATAGAAAGATTGAAATTGTTTGACAAGATCACTGATGACAAGAACCAGACAAGTGCCGGTGGAACCAGAGATGAGAAGAAGATTTTGGCGACACACATTAAAGAAACCTGTTGATTGCCTTACAAGACAGTCCTTGTTCTGGAATCTCCAGGGTAAAAGAGGTAGAGGGAGACTTACGGTTGGGTCGGGGTTCGTAAGTACTTCTTATATTTGATATTTGTACACTGAATCGGACACTGATACAGATCAAGTGCCGATAGGGGTATGTCACTCAGTCCCGGAACACAGCCGTCTCCTCCAACATAAAAGATACTTCAAAGGCCAGGTTGGACGATTCAACTCAAAATTTATTTAACTCCAATACAGATATCAGTGATCTACATATTATGTTATAGCATCAACTAGACAGTCTCTAGCGTCGCTGTACAGTCTTGTAACTGGAACAATGTCGAGGACATTTCCATACAGTTTTTAGTATAATTCAACTCACGTTCATCAGGTCAAACATCATTCCTCTTACATAAATACTGGCATCATCGCACGGAGGTGTATGGATGAGCCAGAGCTGGAATACATAGGAATATGACCCTAAATCTTCAAACACTCAGGAGCATAGAACACATACGTCCAACACCTTGAAAATACACACAGCAAATCCCAGCCAAGGAACGCTCAACTCAACAGACGGCTAAATCTGGCGTCTGCCACTACGACCACCAAAAGTCATGACGTCACTTCCTGTAACTAGGGTCAACGCCAATAAACAAAATAAACTCTATGTCGAATTGATATGATATCGACATACATGTTATGAACTTTAATCATAACAGAGACCAAAGAACACATGGAGAAGAGAACTGGAGAGGGACATGAACGGGATGAAGAAGACAAAGAAAGACCTTGAGCTGATGGCACGTGACAGGAAGACTTGGAATAAGTTTGTTGAAGGCCTTTACGCCTTGAGGAGCTGAAAGATGATGGTGATGATGACGGCGGAATAAATGTCCTTTGACAATTCCTCGTGTTTTACCAGTTAATGACGTGAATCCCCGTGTTCTAGAGTGGCGTTGTGTTAGATAAGCCACATCTCACCACGTCTACCAATACTATCGACAATTCGTCGTGTGTTCCCAGTTAATGACGTGAATCACCTTGTTCTAGACTGGCGTTGTGTTAAGTAAGGCACATCTCACCACGTCTACCAATCCTATCGACAATTCAAAAACAACAACCTGAAATTTACAGCCTTTCATAAGTGGGTTCTTGCGCAGAACAGAAGGACTGAAATGGTATAACAAGATCACTAAAGTGGGACATGCAGTGCCGGATTAAGGCCAACTGATTATGGTGCCCCCCTGTGACGGTATTGCCTCCCCTGCTTTGCAGTAGTGGTCCAACAGTGGCCAAAACTCAAGAGCATCTGTTATAGGCTTCAATGGAGTCTATTTTTACACAAGATTACTCTTGGCAGAATTGTCGACAGAAGAGTAGTAAAGCTTCTATCACATGGGAGTCTTCTTAAGATATTCAGATAAGCGAAAACAATGCTGGCTGTCGCTGAGCACGTTAATTTTATAATCTGCCGACACTTTTATGAAGAATTTAGCAATGGTTTATTCTAGCTCGTTAAGCCCCCACCGCTGAGTTAATCAGTGGAATTATTATAATAATATATATAGCTCTGTTTAGAGTGTGTGTTTAGTAACTTTGACTGAGACAAACATGTAGTACATTTAAAAGGATTAAATCGAAGTTAAATTGGTAACATTACAAATAACAAAATTTAATAATCACTTTAAGTTTTAACAGTTGGAAAATAATTTGAATATTTATGAAAAGAATTTCATCACTTGGATGGGATTTAACTGAATAAAGGAGGTCACTTTTGGCTGCGGATATTTTCACTTAGCTGCCAATGGTAGTTTCTTCTCCTGCTGGGTCAGTTCCTTTCACTCTACTCTTGCTCGTCTCTGGTCAAAGTTCTTCTTCTTCTTCCTCGTTCGTCCTGAAAAGGACGGTGGTTGCGTTGTGTATGTTTACGCCTAAGCTGTGATATCTGCACCTTTCGGTCGACACATCCGACTTCTGCACGGCATTTTTTAGGACCGGGTTTGCCTTCCCATTGCGATCCGTGCTCGCTCAGCCAGCCTGCACTGCTGCAGACTGTTTCCAGGACCACCACGTGGAGGTGGAGCGCGGTCTTGACCAGCTCTGGTTCGCTGGTCCTGACGCAGGCAGTCAAGCTATGAGTCGCTGACTGCGGTCTCTATTGCTGCGTCTTCTGGTCCCGGTCAAAGTTCAGGCGCCGCACGTTCCAACAACGTCAAGGAGTAACGACTAAGTTGCTTCTGCGTCTGTCTATAAGACCCTCTTATGATGGTGTCTCGCAAAACGTCAGTCCACTTCTACCTTCACTTGGTTTCAGAGATAGTACTTTCTGCTGGTACCACTAATAACTGGTAATAGAAATAGAAACGAAACGCTCTTCTGAGTATGGCGTTTTCCAACCCATAGTTATGGGTTCCTATCTTCCCATACCACCATCCCATGTCAGAATTTACCCTCGATGAGAATTAAATTTAATCCCTCGGGATAAAACTTCCTTTACATTTAAACTGAATAGCTATAGCTTTACATTACATTTAAAGGAAAAGGTTACATTTACATCTCCACCGTTTGAAAAGTGTTCACAATATAAATTCATTTATGTTTCCTTTACATTTACACATATGGAAAAGTTTAAAACTTCTATTAATTAAAAATAAATATTTTCACATAGACATTTACACTGGTTTAAAGCTTGAAAACTTACATTAATTTTAAAGTGAATATGTTTATAGGGACATTTAAACTGCTTTGAAAAAGTAAGTATTATTCTTAGAATGTACATCATTTCTTTCATCTTTCCCTCCCTGCTCCATAGGGAACCTGGAACTACTTTATGCTTTTAGTTCTCTTTACGAAACTATCAATAAAGCAATCACCAGCCCGTATAGTGGTGGTTCATGAATCATCATTCTTGATACTGAGGTTGCCAGCCCCAAATGACTTTGACATCCAATAGCGAGTTTCACACATTAAACTTCACATGGTAATACAAGTATATACATATATATGTTAGTTCACATGTTAGTAATTGTCGTGGTTGAGTTAAAGTGTAAGAGTATTTGTCGAGTTAGACAATTATAGTGGAATCGACAATGATAGTGGACTGGCAGAATTATAGATTACACATGGATAAGGTGTAAATAGGGGGTGGACTTGAGACTAGCCTGGAAGAAGATTTATTAAGAAAAAAAAGTTATCTCTCTCTCTCCAAGCCTCAACACACTTATATAGTCGAAGCACCTCCCGCTCTCTCTCTTTTCTCTTATCAAAAAATAGAGACTATAGTAAAGAGCTTGTAATATTAATTATGGATGAAGGGTCGTGAACAGCGCGTTAATAAATGAGTAAAATTTATTAAAGAAGAAATATATATGAAAATAATGCATATCATCACTACAACATAAAAATACATCAAAAATCACAAATATGAAAATTCACACCAACGAACACACAAACCACCAACATAAATCCGGTAGAACATTCAGAAATGAATAAACAGAGTTCCAATCCGTCCGCTTTCGTGGGACCAAATGCAATAACTCCAGTAAGTGTCTTTACGTGTAGATATCCTTCATAGGTGATGGAATAACATAAATACATCCACTGTAGGCGCTATCGTTGGTGACACCCTAATGGCGCGATGGGCTGTAAATGACTCTGTCTATCGCCGGCTGACCGCTAATACGTGCGGAGGTTTTGGATGACTCGAACACACACAAGACGAGGTCAAATTCAGGACAATCGGCCCGCTGTGCTATTATCCAGTACGTGTAAGTTGGCCTGCGTACTTGGTGTTTTAAATCCGGTTTGGCTGGCTTGAACTATTATTGGTAACTGGGGTGCTCCGTTTAAGCACACACCTGGTGAATTTGATTCTGCTGAAGACGCTGGGTTGATAGGTATGTTGGAAGCAACAATGCTCTGACTGGTGATCAAGAGGCGAGTAGAAAACCACTACTGCACAAATTCAATTTCAGATTTTGCTATGGGCTCGTTACACACTGCGTGAGCTTATTTTCCCGTTAGAGGGATTGGCGTTGACAAAGGGTTGTATTTCAGGTAGGGGTGACAACTCGTAATACAAATTGCGTTCAGGAGCCGTGAGAGCAATGAGAATGTTGCGTTCGTCGCCTGACTGGACTCCTTCGATGACAAATGCAGTAAGTATATCCTGAAACTGAGACCCAAAAAGAGACGACCTTTACATCAAGCAAACAATAACATTACAATAACGTTATGCTAAACAGTTATGCTCCACTATGAGATTCGAATTATTTTAATCATTGCTATGATAGGTTCGGGCTGTCTTTATCCATATAAGTCTCCCTCCTGTTCCTTCCACTCTATCAATTTATCAGCATGCGCCTGCATAGGCTAATATATTTTGTACACACATGTACATGTCAGTAAATGTTCTGACAGCAAAATCTACTCCATCTTTTTCCAACTCAACATACAGGAAACCTAACCCTGTAGTTCCAGCTGACTGCATATGCTATTCATCTTACAACATTAAGTGAATGTACATAAAAATACAGCATTTGACATTACATAATAAATGGTATGCGTCCATTGGGGAAAAATATTAACATCCCACAAATGAATACATAGAAAATGCAATGTTCTTGCTATAATAATACAGTTTTGACTGAAACTTAAGATATAATGTTATCTATGGCTGGGGACTGCTTTCTGTGAAAGTGATAACTAGTGTCTAACTACACAAATCGGCATATCATGATTCCACCCAGCCACTAGAAGTTTCTATCAGAAAGGAATAAGTGACTTTCTCCTATAATTCAGGGTTATAGCGCCTGCACATCACTATCAGTTTTAAGTGAATAACCCACACCTCTGACATTTCCTTACAGTAATGACAGTTATTTTAGCCTACTCGTAACCCATGGTAAGCACTGTACTGACTGATTGTACGCCCGTTAGCTAAGGCGGTAGACGGCGCTACATTATCACTGAATTAATTACCGGGAGCAATCCTCACAATGAATTCAAGTCACACTCCTATCAGATATATAAAACTAACATGAATATATATATTTTAAGAGATGTCTACTCACCCCGAAAAATGACAAGAACAAAGGCAAACACAATCTAGTTCTGCTGTGCTAACTCTGCCTTAGTCTCATATGGTCATCTACGGGCCAGGACAATTTTACGAGTGTGTTTGACTGAGTAAATCTATCTCATTTTATAGTCTACAAATGACGCTACCCCAGGACATCTGGCATGGCTTGTTTCTACAGATGTTTGGCGTATAACGTAATTAAGAGTAAGACAAATGTTATTCTAGAGGTATACATCAGAAGCAACAACCGCGAGAAAGTTTCCCAGATAGACAATACATAATATTATGGTCAGGGGCCACAAAAAATCTCTCAGAACGAAAGTGAGTTGTTATCATCCCTTTTGATCTCGCTACCAACTGTATTAGGCTAGCGGGTTTCCTTCAAAGAACTTTCTCGCTGGAGATCAAACCCGTTACGCGCGAGACATTCCTCTGGTCAGACGAACGCCAAGTGCAGCTTAGATATATTATCATACGCTGACCGCACTGACCAGTCGGGAATTTATAATGAGGCCAGAACGAAATAAAGCCGCGGGGTGGGATCTGAGAGAGGAATAATGGGCTACGTAGGTAAAATCCGAAAGAAAGAAAAAATACAAAAAGTCGAGGAAACCAGAACATTAAAAGAGTAATAAAAAGATGGGACGTGATGGTAAAATAAATTATCAGTCCCCCATGACAGTAATAAAATGTGAAATGTAAATCACAACTTACGCCAATCCTGGCTACAGACTTGTTTGCTCAGATGAATAAAAGAGACGAATAGTTCTCTTACACGCGTCTGGGATGTCTTTAATTCTACAATAGATTCCCTTTCTGACTCCGTGTTTCTTCGGTTTCCTAGTCCTGGTGTTCCTTATTAAAATGTAAAGAGTTCCTTTGCTTTAAAAGTCTTATTTGGTTCTCCAATAAAAGGTCCTGTTAATAAAAAGGAATTATGAATCTAGTCTTCACTCTGGCGCGGTCTGAGGTTGTCTTGGCGAGCGTGCAATTCATAGTGAGATAAAACTGCGAAAATGGTCATGCTATATTCCCCTCAATTTTGTTATGAATCTAATCAGAAAGATCCAATCATTTCAAACAGGTCGGGTGTGGCACTTTCAAAATATATCCTACATGGAAAAATTTTGCAAAAGGTCACGTCTCCCATATATGGTAATATGATGTCTTGCATACACTCTCACAAACACATTTGTAGACTCATATTGTCTAAAATGTAATAAATCCATGATTACTTTTAACCCAGTGACCGGAAGCGATTATATCACTATTGTCTGCCCACATGTGTCACACAGACAGTAATCTAGTTATCTGTCGTTGTCACAGTGTGATTAACACAGCTGTGGACTGGCGGTGCTCCGCTGGGGGCGGGTACATAATGTCAGTCGGGTGTGTGAGGTGTTCTCATACACTTAACTTAACAACACGAAACTGTGAGGTCAGCAGGTCAGGGGTGAACGCAAGGGGCGTTCTGATTGGGCAGTGAAGAAGAGAGAGTAGGAGAGAGAGCGATGAGTTTTTGGTGATGATGGCCGACTCGTATTGTCGAATGCAAGAGGATATTTAGTTGTGAGAAGATAAGGCATTCGGTTATCTGAGATTTTCATCAATGTGTTACACTTCGCTAACTACATATATTGTTGTGATTTTGTGGTGATTATTATTTGAATACATTAGACAGAGTGGGGAACATTGCTAGTGTTCGTTATTATTTGAATGTGTTCCACTCCACCCCTCTCTCTCTCATGTGTAGTATTTCGAGGACTAAGGCATATGTGTATTTAATACAAAATACCCGGTGTCAGGTGGGGAGCTCGTATTTGGGTCCTCGTGTTTGATTATCTTTGCACGTCAATGCAGCGCCAGGCCAGAAATCTATTTTAGGTCACATACACTATAGGCCTGTTTTTTCAGTCACGTAGTTGTCAGGTACTTTTTTTGAATAGTGAGTCACGGGTCACGGAGTAGCGATGCACAGTGAAGTGGGGGATTTATTATGAACAGTACGCTGTGTCAGAGCTAACAACATGTCAGGGCGACATTGAGCACTCTTCTGGTTAAGAAAACGACGCCGTTGTCGGCCAACGTCTGCGGTGTGAACCAGGTTCTGGCAGGTTCGTTGACATTCATTTTGTTGTCTGCGGGGCTGAGAGGACGAAGATGTTGCTGCTAGTACAGGTTGGGCGAACAAGTAGACGGCAGCCTTGGTAGCATTCATTTCAGCGTCTGACTGGTCAAGACTAGAGGCCGCTGCAGCGCCGTTTGAAAGCCAACAGTGGGACAGTGTTGCCACTACACAGTGTTTACTGGCTCAGGAGACGACGTACCTGTGGAAATCAAGTGGTTGAGTCTTCTTGTGGAACTGGGTGCATGCCGAACACGGGAACTGGTGCATTACAGTATCAACATTTTACACACGGTCGTTACGGAGGTTGCTAGAAGCTGAACAGTACCAGATTTACGTTACGATCTTTGCCTTATACAAAACACTGCAGGCCATCATCATAAACTGTACTGAACTTTTTCTCACGTAGAAGGCTGCACTACACCTTTGCAAACGGTGGTAACTTTCATGAACTCGTGAGATGTTATTGGAGTGGAGCTGGCAAATCCTCGCCTTGGACTGACGACGAGCTAGTATACAGTTGTGGTATAACTTTGATGCGTGTGGTCTGTCTTTTTGCTTGACATCCCTGTGATATTTCAGTGAAGACAAGGCACTATCTGGTGACAAGTGTGGACTTTGTGCCTTACTCAGGGGTCATCCTAATGGACAATATTTGTAACTTTACGTAACTTTGTAACGTGTCGTTCGTTGTGTGGACCATTGGATCATTAGTGACTAAGGTGCTGTGGATATCAACGTCATCATCAGGAACCCAGACCTTCGGAGATCATCAATTTAATTGATTTATAGTTAATTTTTTTAAAATGTAGTATTATTACTATTATTATATATTATTGGACAATTATTTTTCTTTTAGTACCTTTCTACTTTATAATATTATATAATTAGTAATCATTCTCCTGTGACCTCTTTTCCATTTGGTTGGTGAGTACGTCATCCAACTGGTGTGGTGTTGCAACATACTACCTTTGGTCACTTCATTGTCTATTGTAGGTTTTTGTTGTGTCTTCGTAGAAGTATAATTTTGGTGTCATTTGGTTGTTGTGTGGGTTTAGGATTTTCTCTTTTGCATTGCGGAAAGAGATTATGCTAAACTGTTCTTTAGGACTGTTGCTAGGTGAATTGTGTGCCGGAGCACGGGCACATAGAGCTGACCCTATTGGCTGCCCTGCATAATTCACGTTGCACATTTTAGTGTATTAGTGGTGCAGGTCTGGTTTGTTTGCACGGTGTCATATGTGTAATAGTGTCTCTTTGTCATGTTTAATTGGAGTATTCTCTTGTATTCTTCTTACTATCATGTACATACGTTAATTTCCCAAACTCTTGTTTTCATTTGTTAACAGCTACGGTTTATAATTAGACATCTGCTGCTGTCTGCGGATTTTTTTTTCTTTCTTATTCCACCGTACTGTTGTGTTCGTTCGTGTAGTAAGGTCGTCTTGATCATCTTCATTATTGTCATCATTGTTTGTATTTATGTTTGTTTTGTTTTAGTGAAGTGTATCTCAATTTCAATTCCAGTACCGATGGCATAAGAGTAGGTTGTGTATTTTTGCTTGTGTAGACGTAGTTTTCTGGTTTGGTTGAGAATCACATGTATGTTTATGCCATTAATTGTATTGCAGTGGGGTTTAGTTTCACTGCTTAAATATTATGGGTGTCATGGGTACAGCAAATTATGCTGTTGAATAACTTCACACCATTATACTGAATACACCTATTTGATTGGTACAGTCAGTATTTCTGACTAGGCATTACATATAATTTTGATCCTTTTTTTTTTTAAGTACAATATCTGATAATTTTCCAGTGGGGAATACTGAAGGCATTTTTTTTTGTACACTGAGTACTGCTTTAAGAAATTTTAATTTAATTACATTACATTACGATGGCTAGCCTCTTAGAATTTGTTGAGGTTGGTAAAGAGCTAGCATTAACAGGCCCTGCTCTACAGGAATGGGCAGAAAAAAAATGGAAAGAAAAACAGGAAAATGATAGAATGGAACGGTGTGAGGAGAGAGAATTCCAGAAATTGAAGATAGAAGCAGAGAAAGAGATGAAGAAGATAGTCAAAGATAGAAGCAGAGAAAGAGTTGAAGAAAATTGAAGCTGACAGAGAAATAAATCTAAAGAAGCTAGATAATGAGTCCAGGAAGCAGGATTCAGGTGGGAAAGAATTCTCACGTCCCTATAGACTACGGTTACCCAATTTTAATCAAGATTTGGACAGTATGGACGTGTATTTGGAACGTTTTGAAGCAGAAGTTTTGGCTTGGAAGATAAAGAAGGAGGAATGGCCTGTTCTGCTGGGAAATTTGCTTTCAGGATCTGCGTTAGAAACTGTGTATAGTATCCCTTTAGCCGACAGAGCAAATTATGACATAGTCAAGGAGAGGTTGTTAAGGAAATTTCGTCTAACGGCGGAAGGGTATCGGGCTCGTTTCCGAGACGTGAGACCAAGCGTCAATCAGGATTTTGAGGATTTCATTGCGAAAATTACTCAGCTATTAAATCGATGGATTGAGATGGAAGGTATTACTAAAGACTTTGATGGGCTTTTTGACCTTATGTTACGGGACAAGGTATTGTCATCGTGTTCATCTGAGCTTATTGCGTTTTTCCAAGAACGCAAGCCCAAAAACATCGGTACGATGTCAGAATTAGGACACCAATACGTGACCGCGCATCCAGGAAAGGTCATACACAGGGAGAGTATCTCTGAGACTTTCTCAGCGAGTATAGGAAAGATTACTAGAAAACCTTACAATCAACATAGATCGAAGAGTGCCGATAGATTTGGCCCCAGAAGATTTAATTATGATAGACCCTACTTTCGAGGAGACAGATCTCCTGCACGGTATGACAATTATCGGGACCATAGATCACCGAGGAAGAAATTTAACTATCAATCTGATAGAAATCAATACAGATATACTGGAGACAGACAGGATAGGTACCCGCGGAATCAGATCCAGATAGATGCGCCAAACGAGCAGGAACAAAGACGATTTCGCAAAAGCTCACCTTACCAAAGAAACAAATCCTTTGAGAAAAAGGAGTCAGACCGAGTAGTCAGACACTCTCCAAACAATAGTCCGAAAAAGGATAGCAATACTCAGCTACACTGTAGTCTTTGTAAGGGAACAGGACATTTAGCAAAGGTCTGTGCTAATAATTCAGAACGAGCGAATTCGGCTTGCATATTAGAAACCTTTAACAATGAGAATTGCGAAGGGTGTAGGCCATTATTTGAACCAGACGGTAAGCCTATGCTTATTTGTGGTCACACTCTGCCTTGTCTCTCTTCTCTTGAAGAAAATGGTCATTTGGAATTGCATCCAGGATTTGTGCAAAAGCAGGAAGTGTCTGTGTTGAGAGACACGGGCTGCACAACTATAGGAGTGCGTAGATCCTGCATTGACGACTCATGCTTGATAGGTAAGACAGCAAGATGTGTCACTTTCGGGGGTAACATTGAGTATTACCCTCTTGCCATTATTGAGGTAGACACACCCTTCATATCTGGTAGAGTACAGGCCTGTGTACTCGAAGCACCGATAGCGGATTTGATTGTGGGTAATGTGCAAGGTGTGCAGGAATGTACTCAGATGGACATTAGGAAATGGAGGGACAATCGTGTGCTTAGGGCCAATGCGGTGATTACTAGGGCGCAGTCAAAGGCAGATGACTCATTAGAAGCGACGCATCATGAAGCTAAGACATCAGAATTGGTCACTGGAAGTCAGGATACACAGGTGTCGGACTTTATCCAGCACCAACGGTCAGACGGATCATTGCGTAAATTTTACAACTTTGCCGAGAGAGGTGATGTAAAGTGCACGAAGTTGGCCAGACATTGGTTCGAGCTCAAGAATAATGTTCTCACTAGGTGTTTCGCTAAGGGAGTACAAACTCAGCGCCAAGTGGTGGTACCGTGTAGTTTTAGAGCAAAAGTGTTAGAGGTTGCACATGACTCCCCTTTCGCGGGACATATGGGTGTAGCTCGAACGCGCCAGAGGGTGCTGTCACAATTCTATTGGCCATTGTTTAGCAAGGATTAAACTATATTGTAGGTCCTGTAAGATATGCCAACAGATGAGGCATAAAGGCAGAACTCCCAAAGCTCCAGTGCAGGTTACGGACTTGTCAGTACGACCTTTCCAGAAAGTAGCGATTGATATTATAGGCCCCCTCTCGGTCACTTCAGACAGGGGATATCGTTTCATTTTAACGATGGTAGATTTGTGCACCAGGTGGCCGGAGGCGGTGCCGATGAAGAGTATTACTTCACAAGCAGTCGCAGAGGCTTTGCAGATGTTGTTTTGCAGGTTTGGTTTTCCGGAAGAGATATTATCGGATAGGGGCCGTCAGTTCATTTCGAAGGAGATGTCAGAAATCACTGGGCTGTTGGGTATTGCCCAAACATTCACGAGTCCATATCACCCTCAGTCAAACGGAGTTTGCGAGCGTTTTAACGGTGCGTTAAAACACATGCTGGCAAAAGTGACCGCAGAATCTCCACAAGAATGGGATAGATTACTCCCAGCGGTCCTGTTTGCCTATAGGGAGGCTCCCCAAGAGAGTACAGGATTTTCCCCTTTCGAATTACTGTATGGGGCAAACCCAAGGGGGCCGATGCACATATTGAAGGATTTATTAACTGGAAAATGTGCAAATAGCACCTCAGTTACGAGTTATGAGTATGTAGTGAGCCTCAGAGAACGTATTGTAAAATCTTGTTTGGTGGCACGTGATTGTTTGGCGGGGTCGTTAGCACGGTATCGGAAGTACGCAAATCGGAACTCCAAACTAGTATCCCTGGTTCCAGGTGAGGAAGTTTGGCTACTTTTACCAGCTAAAGAGGATCGCTTGAGCATTACATGGCAAGGACCATTCAAGGTGGTTAAAAAAATGACAGATGTCGAATACCTAATTTCGGTCCGAAATAAGGAAAAGGTATTTCATGTGAATATGCTGAGGCCATATGAAGAACGACCTGAGTCATTGAAAGCAGTCACAAGGGAAGCACAGACTGAAGCAACAGTGGCATGTACGGCAGTCATTGATGACACGGGAGATGAAAAAGGTGAAGGGAATATCCAGTTATCCCTCGTACCCCTGGTTCCTTTCGAGTCATGGAATATGGTGCGAATCGGGGATGACCTAACAGTAGAACAAAAGTCGGAAGTACAGATTATATTAGCGGAGTTTAAGGATGTCCTCACAGATCTGCCAGGACGGACAGACCTGATTTGGCATGATATCACTCTGACATGTGATCAGCCTATTAGGGTAAAACCGTATCCATTGCCCATGCATTTCAAATCAGCTGTCGAGAGAGAAATTGGTGACATGCAACGACTGGGGATCATTTCTCCATCTGATTCACCATATTCTTTTCCAATGGTTGTGGTTCGCAAGAAGAACGCATCTCTTCGTATATGCATTGACTTTCGGAGATTGAACAGCATCACCGTCATTGACGCTGAACCAATACCAGGACATCGATCGATATTATTACATATATCGACGATATATGTTTGTTTCACGAGTCATGGGAGGATCACATGAGGGGGTTGTCTTCCCTATTGCAGTGTCTAAGGCAGCATAATTTAACGGCACGGCCGAGTAAAGTTTGCATAGGTTTTAAAGAGTTAAGTTTCTTAGGACATACTGTAGGTCATAAGCACCTGAAACCGGAAGATGTAACAGTTACAAAGATTTTACAGTTGCAGACACCTAAAACAAAAAAGCAAGTGAAAAGTCTAATTGGACTTGTGAATTTTTATCACAAGTTCATCCCTCAGTTCTCTTCCATTGCAGCTACACTTACCTCGCTAACGAGTAAGGGGATGCCAAATAGGGTCGTGTGGACACAAGATTGCGAGATAGCCTTATGTAGAATCAAGAGGGTGTTCTCTAGGAAACCCATCTTACTGATGCCAGATTTACGCAAACCCTTTGTTTTGCGGACAGACGCATCTTCTGTAGGAATTGGAGCTTGTTTAATGCAAGACCACCAGAGTACCTTACATCCAGTGATGTATGTGAGTCAGAAGCTGTTGCCGGCTGAGACTAGGTACTCCACGATTGAAAGGGAGTGCTTGGCAATTGTGTGGGCAGTTTCAAAGTTGTCCCGGTATTTGATAGGTGCACATTTTGTATTACAGACAGACCATCGACCACTCTCATTTTCACAGTCGTCGAAATCGACAAGCTCGAAGTTAACTCGTTGGGCTCTCTTACTGCAGCAGTACAAATTTACTGTTTTACCCCTAGAGGGTAAGCTCAACGTTGTAGCTGACACTCTGTCTCGTTTGTAGAATGATTGTTTTTTTTTTCTTGGGTTTTTCCTCCACACGATGTTTAAGTGAGTATGCTAGATATGTGAAGACAAGAAGGATATGAATGTATACTTGGCTCAAAAGCCGGAGGTTGGGTGTTTGGAGTGCGCCCAGCCGCCTTCCAAAAGGAGAAAAAAAAAACTTTGTTTTTTTTCCCCGGGGGGGGGGGGGGGGGGAGAGTAGATGTCACAGTGTGATTAACACAGCTGTGGACTGGCGGTGCTCCGCTGGGGGCGGGTACATAATGTCAGTCGGGTGTGTGAGGTGTTCTCATACACTTAACTTAACAACACGAAACTGTGAGGTCAGCAGGTCAGGGGTGAACGCAAGGGGCGTTCTGATTGGACAGTGAAGAAGAGAGAGTAAGAGAGAGAGCGATGAGTTTGTGGTGATGATGGCCGACTCGTATTGTCGAATGCAAGAGGATATTTAGTTGTGAGAAGATAAGGCATTCGGTTATCTGAGATTTTCATCAATGTGTTACACTTCGCTAACTACATATATTGTTGTGATTTTGTGGTGATTATTATTTGAATACATTAGACAGAGTGGGGAACATTGCTAGTGTTCGTTATTATTTGAATGTGTTCCACTCCACCCCTCTCTCTCTCATGTGTAGTATTTCGAGGACTAAGGCATATGTGTATTTAATACAAAATACCCTGTGTCAGTCGTATTAGTACGCAAACTCCGTGTGTTATCGGTGATTTAAGCCGATAGCGCTGACTGCTGTACGTGTTAATCTGCCGCGCCTATAGTACCGATACTGCCAGAGAGAACCAAAGATCGATAGAGATCGTCCATTTCGTCACGCCCCCTCGGCCCTTCCATTGCTTAACTGACAAGAAATTAAGATTCAATAAGTGCTAAAGGTGAAATAAGACATTGAAAATTCAGTTTTCTTCCAGGCCAGACCCCAAAACTATATTACATAATTTCTTTTAAAATTTTATTTAACTTTAAATAGCAGTAGGCAATATAAGTAAATTATTTATTTATAACTAGGTCATCAGAAAAAAAATGCAAATTTTCAATATTGTTTTATGCATTTCTTAATAAAATTGTTATAAGGGGAAAAAAATGCACATATCAACATTTTTTAAAAAACGATTTTTAATCTTTTAATTTAAGAAAAAAGTGTGGCAGAGAAAGAGTTGAGAGCTAAGGGCATGTTAGCTAGGGATTAAAAAAAAACTCTGTGGTCCCTTCTCCCCCCCCCCCCCCCCCCTTTCCCTACCTTTCCCTTGGTGCCCCAAGCACGTGCATATTTTGCTTCAATGGTTAATCCAGCACTGGACTCTAGGGGGAAACTTTAGACATATACTAGTGGAACAAGAAGTGAAGAGACGGCAGTGGCGTTGGTTTGGAGACATACTTAGAAAACCATTTGATAGCATTACTGGCTAGTCTTTCTTCTGGAATACCAGAGTAATAAAAATAAAGGATTACTTAAAAAACACACGAAGAAGGAAAGACAGACATGAAAAAAGTGTAAAACTGACAGGGAAATATCGTGACCCATATCAGATACTGCCGTAGGGGAGTAAAGTTTTGGAAACTTCGTTATACTAGGTCCAGTTTTGAGAGGTGGGGTGATCAGCTTCCTTCCTTACTGCACTGGCCTTCCCTAACTTAGGGGGTAAGTCAGGTACCCATTTAAGATTTGAGCGTGACACCACCGTTTTTCGAACCCGTTACCTTTGTCGCGAGAGGCTAGCGCCAACTCGAGGTTTTCAATACAGGCCTAACGGTCTTTTATATTTGGACATACGCCCTAATATAACCGACTAGGTTGAACGGGACGCGCCTCGCCAAACGAGGCAAAACTTTATTTAAAAAAAAAAAAAAAGGCTAGCGCCCTTACCATTCTGCAAATCGGACGCTCGTCCTTATTGTACAGGACAGAAAGACTTGGGATGAATTTGTTGAAGGTTTATGCTCCACGGAGATCTGTAGGAAATTGGATGATTGAATTAACGTCATTTTAAAGCGAAGGCGTAGTTGTTGTCGATATCCCATAGCTGCTGAGCTGTCTACTCTAAGCAGTACCAAAAAAAAAAAAAAAAAGAGCAGGCGTAAAACACGTAACGAAACCTCTAAAATTCTTTTGAGTTAATCGAGCTATGTTTGACTGTCAAAATCTCCGAGTCAGTCTACCATAACAGTAATGTTAAGATTTCAGCTGTATTTAACTTGTAGACCAAACAGACGGGTTCCTGCTTTAGTTAATCTACAGAGCGGATCATGCTTGCTCCAGATGTCAAGCATAGAATTCTTTTCCACCATAAGTAATTTTTTTAAAAATATAGGGCTGGCAACTGTACCATGTAAAATTGATTGCCTTGAAACCATCCGCTGTAAGTAGACATACATAGGCTTGGTAAAGGCGTCCTGGAGACAATACTGCAATGATGAAGCCATGCTTTGTTAAGAGCACATGAGTCAGTACAGTCTCTCTAATAACAACTACAGTTCTGGCTCCATGCTACGTTAGGAGCACATGAATCAGTACAGTCTCTCGAATAACAACTACAGTTCTGGCTGCATGCTACGTTAGGAGCACATGAGTCACAGTCTCTCTAATAACAACTACAGTTATGGCTGCATGCTACGTTAGGAGCACACGAGTCAGTACAGTCTCTCTAATAACAACTACAGTTATGGCTGCATGATACGTTAGGAGCACACGAGTCAGTACAGTCTCTCTAATAACAACTACAGTTATGGCTGCATGATACGTTAGGAGCACATGAGTCAGTACAGTCTCTCTAATAACAACTACAGTTATGGCTGCATGCTACGTTAGGAGCACACGAGTCAGTACAGTCTCTCTAATAACAACTACAGTTATGGCTGCATGATACGTTAGGAGCACATGAGTCAGTACAGTCTCTCTAATAACAACTACAGTTATGGCTGCATGCTACGTTAGGAGCACACGAGTCAGTACAGTCTCTCTAATAACAACTACAGTTATGGCTGCATGCTACGTTAGGAGCACACGAGTCAGTACAGTCTCTCTAATAACAACTACAGTTATGGCTGCATGATACGTTAGGAGCACACAGTTAGTCATGATACAGTCTCTCTCTCTAATAACAACTACAGTTATGGCTGCATGATACGTTAGGAGCACACGAGTCAGTACAGTCTCTCTAATAACAACTACAGTTATGGCTGCATGATACGTTAGGAGCACACGAGTCAGTACAGTCTCTCTAATAACAACTACAGTTATGGCTGCATGATACGTTAGGAGCACACGAGTCAGTACAGTCTCTCTAATAACAACTACAGTTATGGCTGCATGATACGTTAGGAGCACACGAGTCAGTACAGTCTCTCTAATAACAACTACAGTTATGGCTGCATGATACGTTAGGAGCACACGAGTCAGTACAGTCTCTCTAATAACAACTACAGTTATGGCTGCATGATACGTTAGGAGCACATGAGTCAGTACAGTCTCTCTAATAACAACTACAGTTATGGCTGCATGATACGTTAGGAGCACATGAGTCAGTACAGTCTCTCTAATAACAACTACAGTTATGGCTGCATGATACGTTAGGAGCACATGAGTCAGTACAGTCTCTCTAATAACAACTACAGTTATGGCTGCATGATACGTTTGGAGCACATGAGTCAGTACAGTCTCTCTAATAACAACTACAGTTATGGCTGCATGATACGTTTGGAGCACATGAGTCAGTACAGTCTCTCTAATAACAACTACAGTTATGGCTGCATGATACGTTAGGAGCACACGAGTCAGTACAGTCTCTTACTAGTATACTGGCTAGAGATCTGACTGTAGACAAAGACATCAATAAGCTAGTTGATGAATTCAGCAGATGCATATTACAGGCTGCTCGTGAAACAATACCTAGAGGGGCTCGTAAGCACTACAAACCATATTGGAATAGTGAACTAGAGCAGCTGCACAACGACGTGGAAACATCTCGAAAGCAGGCAGAGACCAGTCCATGCCAAGAACACCACAATAACTACCAGCAAGCTAAGGCCAAATTTCAAAGGGCCAAGTTGCAGGCCAGGCGAAGAAGCTGGAAGGAGAAAACAGAGTCCTTGAACTTTGAAAGAGATACGAGGAAACTGTGGAAGCTGGTAAAGCAACTTAACGATGAAGGTACAGAGAGAAACTCAAGGATTGCTCTGTACAAAGATGGAAACATCCTCATGGGAAAACAGGCAGCTGATCACTTTGCAGACTCCTTTGCTAAAGACAACAACATCGAAGTTAGCCCAGAGAAGCAACAGGAGACTCGTGAGAAACAACACGCAGGACGAGATGGAACCATACCTGAAGTTATGGAGGCACCAATCACATTCAGAGAACTGGAGCTTGCAATATCCAAATTGAAAATGAGAAAGTCGCCAGGAGTTGATGGAGTGTCCAATGAAATGATTAAGAACTTGGGAACCGCAGCAAAAACAAAAGCTGCTGCAGATCTTCAATATCTGTTGGAAACTCAGGCAGAGTTCCATACTAGACCTGCCAGTTGGGAAAGTTTGGGAGCGCAATCATGATACCTACTCCTAAAAACCAGGAAAAAAAGACTACGTTCACTGCCTCCAGGCTAGCATACAGACCAATCAGCCTTACAAAGCTGCCTCTGCAACCTAATCTCAGTTGGATACGTTATCACAAGTCAACCTCGCAGGCTAGATCAGTGGTTAACCTTGAAAGTGAGAAACCACGTTCTTGTACCACAGCTCGAGGGCGGGCTTTAGGCTAGTTGTTATCTCCACGAAGATCCAGGCAACTTACCTTTCCCTCATAAGAGATTTGAGGGGGGATTGCGTTCGCAAGATAAGAAACACTTTGGGGTACTAGCAGCATGGATAGATCTAAGCCCAAAGAAGCATTTGAGACAAGGTTTGGCCCCGCGCCGCGAAAGAACCGGGCACTTCCCCCCCTGAAGGAAACTGAGAAAATTGTAGAGTGAGATGGTTAAGATGTTGTACAAATGGGTGAACTGAAGCATCCTGACTGGGCATAATCAGAATCTCCGACAGGCCCGATGTCATGAAAATATTCTAATAATCACTCATATATTATAAATTTATTAGGTAAATATAAAGGAACTAACAAATAAGAAGTAAATTAATAAAGAGAAGAGCCAGCATGGGGAAAATGAGACTCAGTGCTGTGTCGACCAAGAATTGTTACTCGAACTAAATCCCCCTTGTTTTCTGTCCTTCGTGTCTGCAAATTGTAAAGGCGCTTTCTACGTTGATAGTAAAAGCCTAAGACGTACTGTGTATTATTACCCAGCTTTCTTCAATGAAACAACTGTTTGTGCTGGGGAGTTTTGTGGGGTTGTTGTGCTGCATTTGCTTAAAAACAAACATTGAGAACGTACTGCGTAAGATGACCTAAATTAATCCTGAACATTAATTATGTATTACGTTACCAAAACTAACGAACGAACAGTGATGGACAAGAAAGGATGGCGACCCCCCCCCCCCCCCCCCAGAGGGGACGGGCTGGGAAATCAGGAATATCAGCATTGCAACACGCGACGCGCGATATACAAATGCTGGCATCACGCGTGTAAGTCTACAAGCACTAACTTTTTCAGACGGACAGTGATAAAATACACTACCCTTTCCCAGAGTTAGGTTTATAAATCATAACAGACTCTTATTAGAAAAGATAACATTAGATGGGTTTACGGTTGAAAACATAACAGTACCCAGACAGCACATCTTCGAAACAGGAGGTAGAAGAAATTGCATATTTTGAACGCAGCCACGTAGCTCCGTTAAATTAGTATTTTTGGGTTCCTTAGGGCTTGCTGACAAATAATATGTAAAACGTTACGCAAATAGTCCAGGAATTAATAAATTATACCCAAAATAAAATATTGGGGGTGCCTGACAGCATAAAATCATTTCTGCTCATAAGATTTTTTTTTACGTGTTTGAAAAAAATTTACGTTACAGAAATAGCCTACCATGTAAACTCCAAATTGATTGGAGCGCAACAAATGAAAGCCTAACCACGATTGGTCGGGCTATAAATACTATCTTGGTTGTTAGGGGAGACGGGAAAAGATAACATTTTTTCAAACACTTGTCGAAACGTGGCTCATTGGCCAGTCTCGCTGATATACACACTTGGGAGCGTTTAGTTCGAGACCACTTGTTGTTAAATACACTTGATAAAGCATCAGTGCGTTGAAGCCAGCTTATATTTGGCTCAATAAAAGCCTGGAAGATAAGCAGATGGAAATTTGTGCCAGTTTGTGCCAGAATTCATTGCTAATCAACGTATCTGTGTTTTTCGTATGAATTGTGGTAAGCTTGAACCATTTAATATCTTTTAATGAAAATTGAATGTGAATTGTTGATTTATGCCTGTATATATATGTGTAGTTCAGTGGCAAACGTGAGGTAAAGCCTAAAATGCTCCAGCCTGAACAGAGGGTGTCGGAGAGAAGTAAAACGGCATGGAATGGCCAAACAGTACACTGACACCTGGATGATTGACTAGAAAGAAATAATGCTGGAAGTGCAGAGGCGTAGTGACCATTAAGGAGGGTAATACTGGAATAAAGTATTTCAAATGAAGCTGACAGTTGGCCTAATGCTCTGAACGCAATGTTTGTGCTGTATTGTGATCAGTGTAACAAGAGAGTTTAAGTTAGTTATGAAGTAGAAGGTACATCCTTCTTGATTTCAGGGACAGTGGTCTTGATGGTAGTGAGCAGCACCTGGTCAGAGCTTTGCTGAATCCAGAGTCGGACAGCATACTCCTTGGTCTTTTAGCTATCAGTGAGGTGTCTCCTGAGCCCAGAGGAGAATTCGAGCAGAGGAGTCCTTTCCTGCCGCCATCACGCCAGATAAGCGAATTGGCCAGCTGAGCTCAACATTATGTCCCCTCATCTTGAAATAACTTTATAAAAATTAACATTCAGAGGGGAATTTAATTGTCTTAATATCAGGAACTGAGAACATCTCCAATACTAGTCCCTAAAGACAAAATATTGAAGTCATGATGACAAATACCAACAGAGCTTGAACAAAACAAAACCAGTATTACCTCATTTTACTACTACACAACTGACACACATAGAACATTTGTAATAATATATGTCACTACAATATTCATATTAAATACATTCTGTACATAACTTGTAATTTAAATTGATTGTGATTCCTGGTTCCCTTGTAGTTGAATCAGGACACATATTCATTCATGCCAGTAATGAATACATATTGTTATTTGAAAGTTTATCAGTGACTCTTTTAAGATATCTTTGTAGAGTGTTATATGTATGTGAGTGTCACAGTGTTGTCAAGAGTAGTGGATTAAATTAAATTGTTTATCTGTCTGTTGTTGACTTACACTTCACCATACTCATACCCTAGACACATAACGTAGCATCACACTATTCCAGAATAATTCTGACTGAGATATATAGATATGTGGTAGCAAGTAAGGTTATCTATAATACACTACTCTTATTAGATATAGATACCTTCACAGCTGATCTCAGTCAGTACACTAAGTTCCCTATAAGTATTTATAACATCCCACTTCACCACATATATTGGGGTCTCGCTCTTGGGATTTTGAATCTTTAACTATTAAAAATATTGGGGGGTAATTCACTTCAGGGAATATAAGAATTAAAAGGTATCCTTGGGTGGAATTAAATAAGGTTGAGCTCACGGTGCCTGTGTTGTCCATTAGATATATAGTGAATTGTTGGTTAGACATTGTATTAAGTTACCTGATAGACAATGGCGGACCTGGCCAAATTTCGATCTGCTGCGGTTCAGACTGCAAAAGAGTTAGGATTAGATGGGCAAGTTATGGTTGCCTATGTCACTACGGAATGTGACAAATTTATTGAACGCGAAGAAAGAAGATTAGAAAAAAGAAGCCGAAAGAAGGTTAGAGGCTGACAAGGAAATGAAGAAGTGACAATTTGAGGCTGAGGCTGAGACTAAGAGGTTGCAGATTGAAGCTGAGGCTAAGAAATTGGAGGCAGAAAGAGAAGACAAAAGATTGGCTGCAGAAAGGGAAGAGAAGAAATTAGCTGCAGAAAGGGAAGAGAAGAAATTAGCTGCAGAAAGAGAAGAGAAGAAAATAGCTGCAGAGAGGGAAGCAGAAAAGGAGGAGAAGAGATTACAAAGGGAACATGAGTTACGACTAAGGGAGTTTGAGTTTCAAGGCCATGCTCCTGAAAATGGTGCCAGTCCCTTTGCCTCTGATGCTGCGGTTACTCAGGGAGCCTCAACCTCAGCTATGAACTTTCATTTAGATCATTTTGTTGAGAAAGACGATGATATTGAGAGCTATATAAATAGGTATGAACTATTAGCTACCACGTATGGGT
The DNA here is from genome assembly GCA_024509875.1 of Oreohelix idahoensis. Taxonomy (NCBI): domain Eukaryota; kingdom Metazoa; phylum Mollusca; class Gastropoda; order Stylommatophora; family Oreohelicidae; genus Oreohelix; species Oreohelix idahoensis. The sequence continues at coordinate 9,611 of JAMPIV010005126.1, read as the reverse complement.
TAGAGAGAGAAAGGTGGAGCTTAAAGTTATCTCAGGGACTTCGTGGGGCAGCTTATGAAGTTTTTGCAAAAAATGAGCAGAGGTGATCAGGAAAATTATGACATGCTAAAGCAGGCTCTTTTGTTAAAGGTATGAAAAGAATGCAGAATTTTATAGGAAAAAATTTAGGAATGCTAAACTACTGTCAGGTGAAACCTATCACCAGTTCTCTGCACGAATCGAGACATACTTGGAGAAATGGACTTCTCTGGGGAAAACCCAAGATCTTAAGGAAATGGTCCTAAAACCCAGGTAACTTAAATAATCAAGCAGATTGGACTTCATAGCAGTCCAGAGAGATGGTTGGGGGTATGGTTATAATGAGAAAGTTTCTCATGTAGTTACAAGGTGCAGAGGAGGCAGGGGTGAGTTAGGGCAAACAGAGAACTTGTAATAAATTATAGTTAGGGATCTCTAAGGTAACAGGTCACCCAATCAGAAACAGGTGTGCACTCAACCCCATACGGGCCAGGCACACTGTGGTAATTTTATATCTTTAGGGATGAAAATAAGGTAAAATTAAATTCCCACAATTCACGTGGTAAAAAGGACAATTGATTATGATGATGAAAAGAAAATTCTTTCAATACCCAACATGGAAAGGAAAAAAGGTGGTATGATAATAAAATCTGTTGGGTAAGATGAACTTCATGTCACTCTGACCCTATTTGTAGAAGGAAGGGAAAACAATCATGAAGGACAACCATTTGGGCCAACCCTACCTGCTCTAGGTCTACTGAAGCCTCAAGAACGCCTGGGGGAGTTGTATAGGCAACCGTCCTACCGGAGGGAGGTCGACCTAAAGACAGGAGGAGGATATTATGTTAGATACCACTCCAGAAGAGATGAGGAAGGCACAGGCTGGGGATAAAACACTCAAGCCTTGTTTCAGTATAAATTGTTCAACTTGTCATACAACTCCAGGCAAGGGAGAGATTTTTTCACATGGCCATAAAACAATACAACAGTTGAGTGTAAGAGTGTTTTTATAGGAGTAGTTCCTCAAAGCATGTCTAGAGAGTAGAACATCTGCAAATTCCTAATGTGTGTGTGTACAAGTGGAAGATTTATAAGGTTACTATGGATACCAGTGGAATAAGGAGTGTGTCGTAAGATAGTGGTACCTTATTCAGTATGGCTCAGCACGCATTACAGATGGGCCCATGCAAGATTTTACGGTGTACCTTCAGGAATTTTGAATAGTAAAGGTGTCAGGCATCTCACATGAGTTGATTACAGCACATTGGGAACATGGATCAGGATCCAAGAAACGTGGGGCAAATATGTTGAGATTCTGTTATAAACAGAGGAATGATAGCGTGTAGCAGATTAATGTGCTTACCAAATGAGGGGATACGCACTGTTTTTCTCATTGACATAGTGACAAGCTGGCATCAGGACTGTTGACAACTGGCCACTATGCGGTGTGTGCAAAAAGATGTTGAACCAGGCCTTGGGACTGTTTATAAAGAGAGAAGAAATCCCTTATTCGGACTGTGTATAAGCCCTCAAACATGGAGGGAAGATGCCTTTTCAGGAGGAAATTCATTCTCATCAAGAACAATGGCCATAAGTGGGAGAGTGCAAAAGGATGTGGTCTACCCCCGGAAAAGAATGGGTGATAACGGTCCTTCTTTCGCGACTCGTAGAAACAAACTGTGATAATAGGGATGTAGAATAGGAATTCTCACTATAAGAGCTTCCTTAAGCGAGGGAAGAGAAAAGAAAAATTAGGTAGCATCGGATACATTTATGGTCCACACATGATAAGGGTACTGGTTGAATACTAGCTTCTGTTCAGAACGTGGAATTTAAAGCTTCAGAATTTGGTGGAGAGGGGACACATTATCATCTTATCGCGCATGTGAATGAGACTGGTACACTCACTATAATTAAATGGTCGCTATGATGTAGCTTTGACAAGAAAGTGGGGTTACTGAATGAACTAGCAGTTGGAAGAAATTATGCTGATCTCTTTCATAACAGGATTATGTTCCGAATAGAGCTGTGACCACTCGGTTGAAATCTGGCGGGCTACATGTGTGTCTGATTTCGTGGAGAGAAAATTTTGAAGCGCACTTTTGCCCGCCATGTTGAGTCAGAAAGAATTACAAATGCCTTTTAGCAGTGTCATATTAAGGCGAGAAAGGAGAAGAATGTTGGCTGTGAACAAGATAATAAGTGAAAAGACTGCTTCTTTTGCCTGGAAGTAGAAAAAATTATCATAGAAATTGGATGTGCAAGGGGTCCATTTTGTACATGATAATAGGAGTTGCTCTAGAGAAGGTTGTTCAGGAGTTAGATACATCTCGTTTAAGACCTGGATATCGGCCCCCATGGGGGATGGGAAAAAGGATTGTACTTTTGATCATTAGGGGGTAAGTAAAAAATTACACCCCTGTAGACAGCAGCATGTGACAATCACATCATTATTGAGACGAAAACTTAGAAAGAGAGGGTGAAACGAGAGACTCAGATAATCGAGACAGAGGTGGTTGGACTAATCCGATCGGCCATGGTTCGATACAAGAGACCACTTATCATTATGAATATGTCCTGAAACTTAGGACCCCACTCCTGTCTGAAGCACTTGAAAACCTCTCAGTACTATGTCTTGGTTTGCATAAGGCGGAAGAAAGCTTTGAAGGATAGAGAAGCTAGGACACAGTGATCTAAATATGAATCCATGAGAATTATGTGTATTAGCACAGTGACCGATCATGGGCATAGTTCCTTTTGGAGTTGTTACTCTTAAGCGTATAGCACTCCTCACACGGAGTGGTGTATAGACCTATATTACTAGATTTTTCGTACGCTTCTAAGGAAGGACTGGGTGGAGGTCATTGACGGTTACAATTCAGATTTGCCATATCTGGTAGTTAGGAAGGAAGTGTATTTCTCGGCATATGAGTCATGGTTTATCAGATTATAGTAATAACTGTGACTATGGTAATTCTTTAAGGATGTACCCTGTTGGAGAGGAACCGTTATGAGATACCTACTGTGGATTACGTGGACTGATTGTGGATATTCCTTGTTTCATACAGGATAGGATAAGGTTTATGGGAGCCATTCGTTAGCAAACTCTGCTTTCATCAGTTTTGTTATTGCATCATAACGTATTTTATGAAGGCTTAAATGATAATGTTCTCGACATGTCAAATTGCGCAGGACTAGTGAGAGGAAATAGGTATACTATTATATGATTCAGCACTTAAGACATGCACCAAACTCTTTGCGTTTGAGTATACATAACGCGAAATAGTCTTATTGAGTGTGTAAGAACCTGAGGCAGTTCTCCTACAAGTGTAGTGCATTATTGAATGGATTTCAAACTAATAAATGCCATGTGGTTCGAATGAAGTGCAGGCTCCTAGTAATGTGCAAGTTGACTTCTTACAATATTTCTATGTGTACCATAGAATAAGGACACCTGAATGTAACTGTCTGTTTTTAAGATATGAATCCCTCTCCCCCCCTGGAATATTCTAATCCACTATATTAACATAATAATTGGTAGTGTTATCTTGTAATATGCGTAACAAAATACATTTTAATAAAGACCTATTCTGGCATGTGGTAAATTAACACCTTGCTGTCACCTTCAGGAATGTATGTGAAACAATCCCTCTGTTTTTGATGTCAGATCTGCAATGAGGGAGGCAGCACTTTTTTTACCCCCGATATGCCAGATTCAGTAAAAGCCTACTATATTATTATGCAGGCTTTCTTCATATATAGGATGTAGATGTAATGAAGTCAGAATAATGGATAATTTTCCATGTGGAACAAATCACAGTTGTTACAGCTAGGCAAAACTACCAAGTAATTTATCCTTGATACCCCAAGAAGAAAGTTAACATCATCTAACATTTTATATTTTACTGCGTTACCAAACAACGAACGAATCAGTAGGAGCTCAAAACTGAAAGAGAGAGGGAGGGACTGAAAATCTAGGAAAAGCATGCAACACGACTCCCCATATCTCAAGCAATCATCCCACTTCTCACCATCAGCGTTGAAGGCGACAGCTACCCACTGTTTTTTCAGACGGACAGTCCGATAAATTCACTACCCTTCCCAGAGTGTACGTTTTTTTAAATCCTGAAATGGTATATAGTCTGTGTACAGGAAAGATGAAATAGATGGGTTTACGTTGACAAACATGACAAAGTACCCCCATGACCATTTGTCGCTACAGGATACACGGTCTAAGAAATTGATATTTATGAATTGACAGCAGTATTAGTATACTTTCTATATCAGATGAATCGTCATTCACATGGACCTTGACAGATAGGTGACACTGAATCTTTAACTGTTCCTCTAGAATATGTGAACCTGTAATCCGCCCACAAATAGTCTAAAAAGAATCAAATTTTTGTAAATGTAGCTGAGGACTAATGAGCCCAAGAAATTCATGAGGCAATGCCTGACTGCATGCAAGTCAGTTTCTGTGGTCATAAAATGTGTTTATCACTCTTAACGTACTTTGGAAAGAATCCTTGCGTACGGATGCAATAGCTCTTGGGGATTTAGAAGCCTCCACCGTTGATTGGAGCGCTAATATAATATAAGACTAGAACACGATTCATTGGTCGAAAAGCTCTGTATACAATCAACTACTACTTGGTCAACTTAGGGCGAGACGTAGGAAGTTTAAAATTTTTTTCCTCAAACCCTTGTCGAGTACGTGGCTCCATTTGGCCGAGATAAGATGTTAAAACTACTCAATTATTCGGAACGTTTGTCTCTGAGTCCATATTAGATGTAAATAAGCGGTTCAGAAGCAACTAAGTGAAGTTAAGCCAATTGCTCATGAGACCTATAGATATGAAAGTCTTTGTCTAGTCACAGGATAAGCAGATGTCTTTATTTGCCTATCTAGGTTATTTGTGCCAGTATTCATTGCCTAATCAACCTATCTGGCTGTTTATTTTCCCCTTGCATGAAATATTCTAATCCACATATATAAATTATTAGGTAAATATGAAGCCTAACAAATAAAATTAATAAAGAGAAGAGCAATGGTAAAATGACAGTGCTGTCACAAAGAATGTACTCGAAATCCCCCTTGTTTTCTGCTTCGTCTGCAAATTGTAACGCTTTCACGTTGATATAAAAGCTTACTGTATTATTACCCGCCTTCTTCAATGAAACGTGTACATGCACTAATTTTTTTTCAGACGGACAGTGATAAAATACACTACCCTTTCCCAGAGTTAGGTTTATAAATCATAACAAACTCTTATTAGAAAAGATAACATTAGATGGGTTTACGTTTGAACACATAACAGTACCCAGACAGCACATCTTCGAAACAGGAGGTAGAAGAAATTGCATATTTTGAACGCAGCCACGTAGCTCCTTTAAATTAGTATTTTTGGGTTCCTTAGGGCTTGCTGACAAATAATATGTAAAACGTTACGCAAATAGTCCAGGAATTAATAAATTATACCCAAAATAAAATATTGGGGGTGCCTGACAGCATAAAATCATTTCTGCTCATAAGATTTTTTTTTTAACGTGTTTGAAAAAAATTTACGTTACAGAAATAGCCTACCATGTAAACTCCAAATTGATTGGAGCGCAACAAATGAAAGCCTAACCACGATTGGTCGGGCTATAAATACTATCTTGGTTGTTAGGGGAGACGGGAAAAGATAACATTTTTTCAAACACTTGTCGAAACGTGGCTCATTGGCCAGTCTCGCTGATATACACACTTGGGAGCGTTAGTTCGAAACCACTTGTTTAAATACACTTGATAAAGCATCAGTGCGTTGAAGCCAGCTTATATTTGGCTCAATAAAAGCCTGGAAGATAAGCAGATGGAAATTTGTGCCAGTTTGTGCCAGAATTCATTGCTAATCAACGTATCTGTGTTATTCGTATGAATTGTGGTAAGCTTGAACCATTTAATATCTTTTAATGAAAATTGAATGTGAATTGTTGATTTATGCCTGTATATATATGTGTAGTTCAGTGGCAAACGTGAGGTAAAGCCTAAAATGCTCCAGCCTGAACAGAGGGTGTCGGAGAGAAGTAAAACGGCATGGAATGGCCAAACAGTACACTGACACCTGGATGATTGACTAGAAAGAAATAATGCTGGAAGTGCAGAGGCGTAGTAACCATTAAGAAGGGTAATACTGGATAAAGTATTTCAGATGAAGCTGACTGTTGGCCTAACGCTCTGAACGCAATGTTTGTGCTGTATTGTGATCAGTGTAAAAGAGAATATAAATTAGTTATGAAGTAGAAGGTACATCCTTCTTGATTTCAGGGACAGTGGTCTTGATGGTACTGAGCAGCATCTGGTCAGAGATTTGCTGAATCCAGTGTCGGACAGCATACTCCTTGGTCTTTTTAGCTATCAGTGAGGTGTCTCCTGAGCCCAGAGGAGAATTCGAGCAGAGGAGTCCTCTCCTGCCGCCATCACTCAAGATAAGCAGAGTTGGCCAGCTGAGCTCAACATTATGTCCCCTCATCTTGAAATAACTTTATAAAAATCAACATTAAGAGGGGAATTTACTTGTCTTAAAATCAGGAACTGTGAACATCTCCAATAATAGTCCCTAAAGACAAACTATTGAAGTCATGATGACAAATACCAACAGAGCTTGAACAAAACAAAACCAGTATTACCTCATTTTACTACTACACAACTGACACACATAGAACATTTGTAATAATATATATGTCACTACAATATTCATATTAAATACATTCTGTACATAACTTGTAATTTAAATTGATTGTGATTCCTGGTTCCCTTGTAGTTGAATCAGGACACATATTCATTCATGCCAGTAATGAATACATATTGTTATTTGAAAGTTTATCAGTGACTCTTTTAAGATATCTTTGTAGAGTGTTATATGTATGTGAGTGTCACAGTGTTGTCAAGAGTAGTGGATTAAATTAAATTGTTTATCTGTCTGTTGTTGTGACTTACACTTCACCATACTCATACCCTAGACACATAACGTAGCATCACACTATTCCAGAATAATTCTGACTGAGATATATAGATATGTGGTAGCAAGTAAGGTTATCTATAATACACTACTCTTAATAGATATAGATACCTTCACAGCTGATCTCAGTCAGTACACTAAGTTCCCTATAAGTATTTATAACTTCCCACTTCACCACATATATTGGGGTCTCGCTCTTGGGATTTTGAATCTTTAACTATTAAAAATATTGGGGGTAATTCACTTCAGGGAATATAAGAATTAAAAGGTATCCTTGGGTGGAATTAAATAAGGTTGAGCTCACGGTGCCTGTGTTGTCCATTAGAGATTGAATTGTTGGTTAGACATTGTATAAATTTACATGATAGACAATGGCGGACCTGGCCAAATTTCGATCTGCTGCGGTTCAGACTGCAAAAGAGTTAGGATTAGATGGGCAAGTTATGGTTGCCTATGTCACTACGGAATGTGACAAATTTATTGAACGCGAAGAAAGAAGATTAGAAAAAGAGGCCGAAAGAAAGTTAGAGGCTGAAGGGAAATTAAGAAGTTACAATTTGAGGCTGAGGCTGAGACTAAGAGGTTGCAGATTGAGGCTGAGGCTAAGAAATTGGAAGCAGAAAGAGAAGACAAAGCTGCAAAGAAAAGGAAGAAGAAATTAGCTGCAGAAAGGGAAGAGAAGAAATTAGCTGCAGAAAGGGAAGAGAGGAAATTAGCTGCAGAAAGGGAAGCAGAAGATAAAAGATTACAAAGGGAACATGAGTTACGACTAAGGGAGTTTGAGTTTCAAGGCCATGCTCCTGAAAATGGTGCCAGTCCCTTTGCCTCTGATGCTACGGTTACTCAGGGAGCCTCAACCTCAGCTATGAATTTTCATTTAGATCATTTTGTTGAGAATGACGATGATATTGAGAGCTACCTAAATAGGTATGAACTATTAGCTACCACGTATGGGTTAGAGAGAGAAAGGTGGAGCTTAAAGTTATCTCAGGGACTTCGTGGGGCAGCTTATGAAGTTTTTGCAAAAATGAGCAGAGGTGATCAGGAAAATTATGACATGCTAAAGCAGGCTCTTTTGTTAAGATATGAAAAGAATGCAGAATTTTTATAGGAAAAAATTTAGGAATGCTAAACTACTGTCAGGTGAAACCTATCACCAGTTCTCTGCACGAATAGAGACATACTTGGAGAAATGGACTTCTCTGGGGAAAACCCAAGATCTTAAGGAAATGGTCCTTATAGAGCAACTAAGAGAGTCCATGGCTCCAGACCTGAGAAAGTTTCTCATGGAACAAGGTGCAGAGAGGCTGGGTGAGTTGCTAAATGTTGCTGAAAGGTATCAAGCAGATCAAGCAGAGGTAACAGGTAATAAAAAGAAAACAGTGGATAACTTTAGGGCACCACAGAACTTTAATAAATTTGATCCTAGGGATCAAAATAAAGGTAAGCACCAATTTGATAGGCCACGGTATGAAAATAAAAAATAAATTCCCACAATTCGATGAAAGGAAATATGATGAAAGAAAATCTTTCAACCAAGGAAAAAGGTGGTGTAAGAATTGTCAGATGGACAATCATGACACTGACCGTTGCAGAAGGAAACCTGTGTATATGGCAACCCTTCAGGTCAGGTCGACCTCAAGACAGGAGGAGGATATTATGTTAGATACCACTCCAGAAGAGATGAGGAAGGCACAGGCTGGGGATAAAACACTCAAGCCTTGTTTCAGAAAATTGTCAACTTGTCATACAACTCCAGGCAAGGGAGATTTTTACATGAAAAACAAGTTGATGTATAGGAAGACTGGAGCTAGATCCAAAGGTCACGGACAGCTGGTTCTTCCAAAAAGATATAGGACAGACTTAATAAGGAGCCTACTGTGAAACCAGATGGGGACCATGAGAAGATAGGTACCATCATTCAAAAGGTGGCTCACAATTATTATTGGCCCAAAGCAAGATGGGACATTGAGAATTTTGTAGAAAGGTGTAGCATAGCACATGAGGGAACACCCACAAGTGGGAACATGGATCAGGACCTGGACACGCCACCGGGGCAAAATTAGGCCTGATAATAAAAAGAAAAATAGATTTGATAAAGTGGACCAAATGGAATGGGAAGCCCCTTTTACCGGCCAAGCTTCACTTAACTGTTTTACAATGGCCACTATGCGGAGAGTGCAAAAAGATGTCTTACCCCAGGATAAGCCGACAATCCCTCAATCGGACTTAAACAAACTGGAGGAAGAAGATGTAGAGAGGAAATCTCTCATCAAGAATTTTTAAGTGGGGAGAAAGCCCCAAAAAAAAAATTGGTTAGCGGTCGTTTTGTGAATGATAATTCTGGGAGGAAAAATCATCACTATAAAGCTTCGAGTGGAAGAGACCATACCGGTGCATGGACAAATAGGTCCACACAATTAAAGGTCCATATGTAGCTTTGTTAAGAACGTGGACTGATGAAAAGGCAGAGGAAAAACATTACATCTTCATACCAATATGTGAATGAGCTGACCACTCGGTTAAAAACTGGCTGGAAACTTGCCAATGAAAATTTGAAACAAGCCAGGAAGAAACATGCTGCCTATTATA